>JAPPVO010000016.1:147205942-147242571 GCA_030407325.1 Camellia japonica | reverse complement strand
TTCTGGCCAATCGTGATTTCCACGAAGGGCGCTCCGAATCCGGAGACTTATTCGGCCCTAAGGTGTCATGCACCAAAGGGGGCTCCGAATCCGGAGACTTATTCGGCCTAAGTGTCATGCACCAAGGGGGCTCCGAATCGGAGACTTATTCTGGCCAATCGTGATTTCCACGAAGGGTGCTCCGAATCCGGAGACTTATTCGGCCCTAAGGTGTCATGCACTGAAGGGGGCTCCGAATCCGGAGACTTATTCTGGCCAATCGTGATTTCCACGAAGGGCGCTCCGAATCCGGAGACTTATTCGGCCCTAAGGTGTCATGCACCAAAGGGGGCTCCGAATCCGGAGACTTATTCGGCCCTAAGGTGTCATGCACCAAAGGGGGCTCCGAATCCGGAGACTTATTCTGCCCTAAGATGTCATGCACCAAAGGGGGCTCCGAATCCGGAGACTTATTCTGGCCAATCGTGATTTCCACGAAGGGCGCTCCGAATCCGGAGACTTATTCGGCCCTAAGGTGTCATGCACCAAAGGGGGCTCCGAATCCGGAGACTTATTCGGCCTAAGGTGTCATGCACCAAAGGGGGCTCCGAATCCGGAGACTTATTCTCCCTAAGATGTCATCACCAAAGGGGGCTCCGAATCCGGAGAATTATTCTGGCCAATCGTGATTTCCACGAAGGGCGCTCCGAATCCGGAGACTTATTCGGCCTAAGGTGTCATGCACCAAAGGGGGCTCCGAATCCGGAGACTTATTCGGCCCTAAGGTGTCAATGCACCAAAGGGGGCTCCGAATCCGGAGACTTATTCTGCCTAAGATGTCATGCACCAAAGGGGGCTCCGAATCCGGAGACTTATTCGGCCCTAAGATGCCTGTAGATGAGTGAAAGAAAGTCGATGTTTCATTAAAAAGTGGCGTCAATACAAGCATCGGATCCCACAAGTCGGGTCTGTGAATGGATCTTCCTAAGATCTACGTTGGCACGAATTGTGGTGAGCCACGGATCTCCTCAATGCCACGGTCTGTTGGGAAGCGCATAAGCTGATGGTAGGTGCTTGGGACAACCTTCATGAGGTGCAACCAGGGCCGTCCCATGATGGCGTTATATGGTGACGGAAGCTTAACAACCAAGAATTCCACGTCAACCGTTTTTGAGCCCGCTCGAACAGGGAGCACGACCTTCCCCAATGGGTACTCTGGATTCGTGTTGAAGCCGAACAGTGGCTGAGATGACGGCGATAGGTCCGACTCGTTGAGGCCGAGTGCAACAAAAGTTCTGTAGTACAAAATTTCCGAAGTGCTGCCCGGATCTACGAGAATGCGTGCAACGCTGAACTGTCGTACGCGTAATTTGACGACCAAAGGATCGACGTGGCTGGCCTCCATTCCAACGAGGTCGGAGTCATTGAACTTAATTGTCTGAGTTTCTCTGGGCCTGCCAGTTGACATGTTATTCTTTTGGAGGATCGGGTGTGATTGGATTGTATGCACGGTCGGGGATATCGGCATACTGTAGATTATGTGGATCACACCAAGCGGAGGCGAATCCTGTCTCAGGGCTAATGCTTTGGTTGGCTTCCCTTACCCACGTATTGTTGCAATCGACCATCTTGTACTAGTTCCTCCAGATGATCTTTTAGCGCATAACAACTCTCGGTTTCGTGGCCGTGATCTTTGTGGTATTCGCATCGTCTGTCCCTCCTCCGTGTGTCGGGAGGCCCCACCATCTTCGACGGCCACTTGAAAAATGGAAGGTGCTGGACTTTGGTCATTATTGCTGCGATCGGCTCTGTTAACTCCGTGTACTTTTTGTCGGTTCGCCTTGAGCGTCTGCTGTCGACTTGTAGTTGCTCGTTCATTCGGTGGGAGCATGATCGCTCGATCGGCGGGAGTCCCGCCTTTTATCCCGCTTGGTTCGTTGCCGGGGCTCAGGGCTCGGTGGCGGTACGGAGCTTATTGGTCGAGCGATTCGGGGAGGGCCGTTTTGCTGGAGGTTTGTCCGGCTTTTATTCTTATGGCGTCATCTTCGACTTTACAGTATTCTTCAACTTTCTTCATCAGTGCCCAGACTGTTTTGGGGGGCCTTCTGGTCAGGGAACTGCGCAGAGCACTGTCAGGATGTAAACCCATTTTGAAGGCGGTGATGGCCATGGAGTCGTTGCAAGCGTCGTCAACAAGATTGAAGCACTCCCAATATCGCGCCGAATACGCTCGAGCGTCTCTCCCGACTGGATCTGCATAGCCCAGAGGGAGTCGGCCTGTTTCGTTGTACCTCGTTGGTGATAAACCTGGCCCTGAAAGATTTCTGCAATTGTCGGAAGCTTTTAACCGAAGCTGGCTCCAACTTGTAATACCACCTAACGGCTAGTGGACCTAGGCTGCTAGGGAATATTCGGCACATGAGGGCTTCATTGTCTGCGTGTAGCGTCATGGCCTGTTTGTAATGACGGATATGATCAGTGGGGTCTGATTTTCCGTCGTAAAGAGTGAACGACGGAGCTTTGAATTTCTTGGGCAGGGATGCCCTTGCGATCCGTCGAACGAAAGGATCGTGCTGGTCTTCCTCGTTTGAGCTGATTCTCCTGCACTTGTTCCTTGTTCGCAGATCTTTTTCGGAGGAGCTGGAGGTTTCGGATCGTCCCCTTACGTCGAGCTCCGTGGATGATGAGTTGGAGTTGCTATTGGTATCTTTTGGTCGGGCCCGAGGTCTTTGTCCGTCTGCCTTCGGAGGTCGCTCTAGTTCCTCGCGCATGGCTTCTCTCGATTTTGCTACCTCCAGGGCCAAATCCTGACGGAGTCGTTCGTTCTCAGCGATCATGTTCTCGAGCCTTTGTTCGTTTTGCTTTGCTTGTTCTATAATAGCCTGCATTGTTTCTTGCGCTGAAGTCGTTGGCGAATCGAAGTTCAAGGCGCGTCGTGCCGCGATGGTCTCTTTTCCGAGCATGTTGGCTGGGGTGAGGTCGTCTACCTGTGTGGTCGCGTCAGTGGCTATCGGAGGATCTTCGGTCACGCCTTCCATGGATGTATTCGAGTATTCCCACAGACGGCGCCAATTGTGGGGAATAGTGGATCGGAAATACTCTCTTGATCCTGGGAGACGCTGGAGTTCCTCTACTAGTCACCTACAAAGACACAAATACTCCGGTCGGGGGTGCCGGAATTAGCACTCCGACGGACAAGTCAGTTTTCCTCAAGAAAGCTTGTTTACTAAGTTTTCAGAAGTGATTCTTGCATACCTTTTCTAGTTCGTTGCCACTATATTTATACTGTTTTCTTTTTATGATCCTCGGGACCAGAGCCTACTTTTTTCAATCATTATTACTTTCCATTATTCGGCTCTAGGGATCCTTCCCTATTCGGCCTCCATGTCTATGCGGGATGTACGCCGGCTAGAGTATAGCTCTTAAAATATACCTCCCCCATCCTTGCCATTTATTCGGCCACCACACAACGTTATGTATTTTTATCAGTCACAAGTGTATAAACAAATAAACAAGCTAAACTTTATTTATTTACTTCGGCAAATGACAAAAGAAAAAAATTCTAATGATAGAAAAATTTCAAATTGCATGTTCCAAGGCCTTGGTAACTCTTTGCCCTCATTATCTTCAAGCCGATATGCCCTATTGCCCAGTACCGAGATGATTCTATAGGGTCCTTCCCAATTTGGGCCAAGCTTCCCCTCTCTGGGATCTTTTTTGTTGCCGACGACTTTTCTCAAGACGAGGTCATCGATTTGAAACTCCCTTGGGTTGACCTTTTTATTAAAGCTCTGGCAAGCTGCTGCTGGTATGCTGTAAGCCGTATTGTAGCTCTTTCCCTTCTTTCTTCTAAAAGATCCAGATCTCGGGCTAAGAGTACATCATTAGTATCGTTTTCTACTCCTGGGTTCTGATTCCTGGGATGCCGACCTCCAACAGAATGACTGCTTCCGTGCCATAAGCCATGGCAAAGGGGATTCTCCCGTTGATCTTCTCGGCGTAGTTCGATATGCCTAGAGTACACTGGGCAACTCATCCACCCACTTTCCTTTTGCTGCCTGTAACCTCTTTTTTATCCTATCTAAGATAACTTTGTTGGATGCTTCTGCTTGTCCATTGCTTTGGGGAAAGCTTGGGGTTGAGAAGTAGTTCTTGATTTTGAACTTTGCACAGAAGCTTTTGATTAGCTTACTGTCAAATTGTGTTCCATTGTCTGCAACTATTGCTCTGGGAATCCCAAAACGGGTGATGATGTTCTTCCATATGAAGCTCTTCACATCCACATATCGAATCTTGGCAAGGGGTCAGCTTCTATCCACTTGGTGAAGTAATCTGTTGCCACCAAAATACTTTCTTTGTCCAGTTGCTTGGGGGAGTTGTCCAACAAGATCCATGCCCCTGGGCAAACGGCCAAGGACTGGATACTGGGTTCAGGTCTGCTGCTGGTTGGTGTATCAGGGTGTAAACCTTTGGCATTTTTCACACTTCTTCACGTAGGCCTCTGCATCTTTTTGCATGTAAGGCCACCAATACCCTTGGGTAATGGCCCTATGGGCAAGTGATCTGCCCCCAACGTGGTTTCCACAAATTCCTTCATGAATTTCATATAAAAAATCTTCAACTTGTAAAGGATGTACGTATCTCAAAAGGGGTCCAGTGAAGGATCTTCTGTAGAGATGTCCTTCTGCTGTCAGACTGAATCTTGCCGACTTTAATCTGATCTTGTGTGCCTCTTTGTGGTCATCTGGCAGCTTTCCTTCTTTTAGGAATGCAACAATTGCATCCATCCAGCTTGGGCCCATGTCCACACACATTGCTTCACGCTCTGTGGTCAGTGGTTCGATGCTCGGGCCCGACAAATAGTCAACCATTATTGTCCTTGCTTTTTCAGGTTATACTGCACTAGCTAGGTTAGCCAATGCATCGGCGTGACTGTTATCATCTCGGCTAACTTGAAGTAGTCGGCAGTTCTGAAACAAGGCTGCCAACTTGATGACCTCCTTTGCGTAGGCCGACATCCTTTCATCTCGGGCTGCAAACTCGCCCGTTGTCTGGTTAACTATAAGTTGTGAGTCACAAAAGACTATTACCTCATCTGCTTGTACTGCTGCTGCCAGTTTCAGTCCTACATGAGCACTTCATACTCTGCTTCGTTGTTTGAGGCCTTGAATCCCAAACGAATCGATTGTTCTAGTATCTGCCCATCTAGAGATACTAGTACTACTCCTGCCCCGGCTCCGCTCCCTGTCGATTTAAACTCCCATCAACAAACAGTCGAAATGAGTCACCGATGTAAATGCTGCAGGGTCTGAGTTTTTGCTCTTTCCTTTGTTCTTTCGCCTTTGGCTGGGCTCCTCTTTGTTTGTTTGGACATCGTTCACCTTGGCTCAACGGAGCCCGATGTTTGATGGATTCTGGCGTGAACTCCACCATGAAGTCGACCAAAACTTGGCCTTTGATTACTATGCTAGGTCTGTACTCCAGGTCATACTGGCCCAAGGCGACTGCCCATCTGGCTATTCTTCCTGTCAGGTCTCCTTGTTGCAGCAAGGACTTCAGGGGGTGTTCAATTAGCACCACAATTTTATGGCCTAGAAGTAATGGTTCAGCTTCTTTAAAGCCATTACTAAAGCCAGTGCCAATTTCTCTAAGGGTAGATACCTTGTTTCTGCGTCGGCCAGGGTTTTGCTACGTAGTAAACAACCCTTTGCTCCCCTTTTTCTTCTCGGATTACCACTACGTTTATTGCGTGTTCTGAAACTGCTAAGTACAAAAACAACTTCTCTCCAGGTTCTGGATTTAAGAGAACTGGTGTCGTGGTTAAATACTTCTTCAAGTCGGCCAAAGCGGCTTTGCACCCCTCGGTCTATAAGAAGTCTGTGGCCTTCTTCACTAAGTTGAAGAAAGGTTTGCACTTGTCTGAGCTTCTACTTATGAACCTATTCAGGGCTGCAGCCCTTCCAGTTAGCATCTGCACCTGTTTTGCCGACGTCGGGCTCTTCAACTCAAGGATGGCCTTAATCTGATCTGGGCTGGCCTTAATTCCCCTTCTGGTCACCAAGTATTCTAAAACTTACTAGATCCAACTCCAAATGTACACTTCGATGCATTGAGTCGGAGTCGATATGTTTTAAGGATGTCAAAGACTGCTTTCAGGTCGGCCAGATGACCTTAAGGTTCCTTGGTCTTCACGACCATGTCATCGATGTAACTTCCACCGTTCCGCCAATCAGGTGTTTGAACATCTTGGTTACCAGTCTTTGGTAAGTTGCTCCTGCGTTTTTCAACCCAAAAGGCATCACTCTGTAGCAGTACAGCCCTTTGGGAGTGATAAACGCAGTCTTCTCTTCATCTAGGGGGTACATGCCTATCTGATGGTACCCCCTGTAAGCATCCAGGAAACTCATCCTTCCATACCCTGAAGTGGCGTCTACCAGTTGGTCAATCTTGGGTAGAGGAAAGCTGTCTTTGGGACAGGCCTTGTTCAGGCTGGTAAAGTCCACGCAGACTTTCCATTTACCATTCTTTTTCTTCACCACCACTGTATTTGATAGCTATGTCGGGTAATCTACCTCTCGAATGGCCCTGGCCTCCAGAAGTCTGTCTACTTCTTTTCCACTGCTTCGATGTGCATCAACGTCGGTCTTCTTGCTCATTGAATTACAGGTTTGGCCGACCTGTCAACGTTCAGTTTATGGCAAGTGACCTTGGGGTCAATGCCAGGCATTTCGTAAAGTGTCCAAGCAAACACCTCAATATTTGCTCTTAGGAACGCCTCCAACTCTTTTCCTCTTTTTTGGCTAAGCCCGAGCCAAGAAGAAAAAAGCATTCTTCATCCCCTCCTGGACGAGGATTTTCTTCAGTGCTTCTTCACTCTTCTCGGCTGGCTCTTTGCCGACATCCTCTAGGACCTCCATGTCCTCATCTTCGATCTCTGTCTTCTCTGGTTCTCATATGCTGCAGGTAGATTTCATTGCTGCAATGGAATAGTTCTTTGCCTGCAGCTGATCCCCTCTTACTTCTTTTATCCCATGCTCTGTTAGGAACCGCAGTAGCTGATGCAATGTTGAGGGAACAGCCCCCATTGCATGCAACCATGGCCTTCCCAAGATAATATTGTAAGGGGAGGGTGTGTCGATCACGGTGAACTTTGTCTTTATCTTTTTGGTGCCACCCTGCACCTCCAAGTTTGTTGCGCCCAGTGGCCATGTCGGTGTTCCATTGAACCCGACCATCGGTCCGTTGGATTGCTCCATATCATCAGGGTGGAAGGCCCAATTCCTTGTAACATCGGACATACATGATGTCATAAGAGCTGCCTTGGTCGATGAGGATGCGCTTCACTTGGCACTCCCCAACCTGGAGGGATACTACTAAGGCAGCATTGTGTGGATGCTGCACCATCTCAAGGTCGGCTTCAGTAAAGGACACTACTGGTCCCTGGTATGTCTCTACCCGATGTCTCTTCTCCCCGACTTGGTACACATGCTGCAAGTGCCTCACCTTCTGAGTCTCCCCCCGTATTTCGTTTTCGTTGACCTTCGAGTGAATTACATTAACTACCTGAGGTCCTCTTGCCTGCGGCTGCTGTGTTGGGGAAGGTGGAGCTGCCGGTGCCTGAGGCAGTTTTGCCTGCCCTTCCCTTGTCCTGGCCTCATCTATAAGGTCCCTCAAATGGCCTTGCCTTACCAGGTCTTCCAGGTGTGCCTTCAGGGCTCTGCAACCCTGGGTCATATGCTCATCTTCGTTATGGTAAGCACAATGCTTACCAAGGCTTCGTTCCATAAATTCTCCTGGTACCCTTGTTGGTGTTCTGAAATAGGGTTGGGTTTTGAAATAGGGTTGGGTTTGGATTTTATCCAGGACTTTGTGAATGGGGATCCGGAACACAGTTGTGACTGCCTGTGCAGCCCTCAGTCCTACTTCCTGCTTGTTGGTTCCGTTGTTACCTCGGCCTCGCTTCGGCGAGCCGTTTTCTTTTTCTTGCTTTATCGCTGTTGTTCCTAGCATGTCTTCCTCGGCTCTGGCATATTTCTCGATTCTGGCCATGAGCTCTTCCATGCTTTTTGGCAATGTCTTTGCCAGTGATTTTCGGAGTAGGCAGCCATCTTTCAGGCCATTTTTAAATGACACGACGGCCACTTCTTGGTTGCATTCTGGTATTCGGTTGAACACCTCATAATACCTCTTGGCGTAGGCCCTCAGGCTTTCGTCCTCGCCAATCTTCAGAGCCAGTAGGGCGTCTACCCTCAAGGGCTGTAGTTTGTTTGTCACGAACTTGGCCACGAACATCTCGGCTAGGCCTTCCCAGGTCTTCACACTTCCTTTCGGCAGTTTATGAAACCAATCCGATGCAATCTCCCCGAATGATGAGGGGAACACTTTGCAGAGCAACGGCTCGTTCCCAGTGTACAATGCCATTGCGTTTAGGTATAATCCGATGTGAAAGTTGGGGTCCGACTTCCCATTGTATATTTGGAACCTCGGCATACTGAATCTCTTCGGGACCTCAACTTTGTCTAGCTCTATCGAGAATGGTGTTCTCGATTTAATAGTTGAGGTTACCTCGGCATGATCTTGCTTCCTCTTGAGGTAATCTCTTAAGTCCTCTTTGGTTCGCCTAGGAGCTCGGCTATCTCCTGATTTTAGTCTCTTAGGTGCATGGCTTTCAGCTTCATTGTGAGCCCTTTTTGATCTCTCTCCGTTGGTCGCGTCGAAGCACAACTCCTGCCTCTGAATATGCCGATGTTCTCTGGGGTCTGCCTCCTTGGTGCGATGTGTCCTTCGAGACTCTTCCCTTCCTGGCTCTCCACGCCCGACCTCCCTTGAAGGCTGGTGAGAATGTCTTTCGCTTCTGGGGTGCTGGGGGGCTATAGGAAAGTTTTTTGTCCTCCCTTTTGGGCATTAGCCGCTGGAATCGGCGTGTCCTGCAGTGGGAATGGTGGCTGCATTACGTTGTTCTGTATCGTGAAGTTGACGACCGATTGCAGGTCCGCCAACTTGTTCGCCATCTCTTTAACCTCTTCGTCCCTCCGTAGGCATCTGTCCTTCCATACCTGGAGGTTATCCTCGTTATAGTACCTGCTTTGGTCTGTTTGCTTTGGTATGTTGCCTTTCTGGCCGACGTCTTTCACTCCGTAATTCTAGTCTTCGTTGCAATTGTCCTTCTCGACGTCAACGTCAACAGGTCTCCCACTTCCTTTAGGAGTGTCATCCCCAACCTTCCCCCTCTGTCCGTCGTTGGCCATCTATTCTTCTTTCTTTCCCACAGACGGCGCCAAATTGTGTGTATTGATTTCCGACCACACTGCCAACTTAGTAATTAGCTGGAGAGTACTGGCAGAATAAATGACACCTCCTGCACCAGAAAGAGAAGATTCCGACGGTGGTTCGTCCACCGGGGGGCACTCCAACGATCAAGTCCGTATATCTCTCAAAGATAATCAATAGTGCTAAACTCACTGTTCAGAATATAAATTGCGTACTTTAGACCCATCAGGGGTGCCTTTCTTTTATAGTTAACTCAATCCTTGTCTCAATAGAAGCCTAGCTTCAATGGTCTTTAGCTCAGTGCTTATCCAGGACTCTTCAATAGATAGAGATAAACTCCCTAAGAGCTTTATCTTTATCCAGGTTGAATCCCCTCATCATTCTAGGACTCTTGTGCCTTATCCGCTTATCTCAGATTCTGATATCTTCAGAGATAACCTCGGCCCTTCCGAGATAACCTCGGCGTTATGACTAGGACACGTGGCACCTCGGCTGACACGTCGGCCACGTGTTGGTACTCAAAAAATATATCCCCACAATATATATGTAGAAAAATATTTTACAAACAAAATTGTATACATAAAAATTATATAAATTTACACATACTGATGTGACAATGATATTTTTATAACAAAAATGCTATCCATACATAAAATTCATACGAAAAGTCTCACAAGAATGGTGTGGCAATACCATTTTGGTAAATAAATGTCATCTTTGTGAGTGTTTTGATTTAAAGTGAATGACTTACATTAAGCCACATCGTTATGTATAGAAAGAGAGCTGCTATTTGCCCATACCTTTTTACTTTAGCTCTCCCACTTCTTTGAACCCCTACCTAGCAAAATGAAAGTCCTCCATTTTTCTTTCAACCTATGCCTTAATACCAACTATACCCTTAACCCCAAAAACCAAACCCAAACCCTAACCCTAACCCCAACCCCACCTCCACCTCTACTCCTTTCTGATCGGCAGCCTTCTCCGACAACCACCCTCCTACCATCTCTCACCACCGCGACCCCCTTACACTTCTCTCTCTAATATGGGCTCTCTCTCTCTCTCTCTGTAGACACCCCATTTTGACTGGCCCTAAGACTTGAGCGCTTTCTTTTGATCTATCCTATGATGAATAACAAGAAGGTGTTTCTTACAAAATCCTCAACAAGAAAAATGGAATTTGGTTTTCTCTCAAAAAAACCTTACGCCCCATTTTGGCCAAACTATTTTAGACCTTAAAACCCTCTTTTCAAAATATTTTTCCAAATGTTTCTACGATGTTCTGAGGCTCCTATTTCAATTAAAATATTGCACTTTTCAATAAACTAAGGAAGGACAAAGTGGAAATAAATGGAAAGGAGGTGAACTCTTTGAAAAATATTTAAAACATTTTCTTTATAGGTTTGGAGTTGAAGGAAATAGGAGGGGATGGAAGAAAACTGGTTTAGGAAAAGGATGAGCACCAAATCGTTAAGAAAGAAATGAATAGCCTTCACTAAAATAGGTATATTTCTTTGTACACTTGGAATTTAGATGTAAAGCCACCACCATTGGAAAGTAGACTTCTGGGGTTTTAATTTAGACTCAAGAATCACCTAAAATCGAGTCCGGATAAAGGAGATATGCCCGTTGGAAGTCGGGCTTAAGAGCAGATTTTGTTGATTCGGCCTGAGACAGCCCCGTTTTTTTGGTTTTGGTTCGGTTAGGACACCCCATTGACCCATTTTCTGATATATTCATCACCAAATCCATATACACTTAGCCTCCATTATCTAGTGCTTGATCCATTGGAGATAAGGCTCCACTTTTGTCTCCCATTAGCTCCACTAGTCTTCCATTAGCTCCATTATCTTCCTTTATGCTCTATCTTGTCTTCCACCATTTCTCCATTTTGTTAGCCTATATGTATACATCACATTGTTGAGAGGAGCAAGTGGATAGATTAAGGAGAGAACATTTGAGCTAGAGAAAAGTTGAGTTTTTGAGCTAAAAACACTATTATCTTCCATATACACCCCACACCTTCCATATAAACTAAAATTCTATCTTTTCTACACCCAAAACTCCTCCAAAAATTTTGAAATACTTGAATTTCGGTAACTTTGATCAAGAAGAAGAGTGGGTATTGGTAAAAGTGAACAAAAACAAGAGAGATAATCACTTTTCACCACATACACCTCCAAGCATCATTCTAGCAAGAATTCCAAGCTTTCAAATTGAGGATTGAGAATATAATTCATACACTTGAGGGTGATCAAAAGAAATTTTGGAAATCATGAAGTTTATCCTTTCTTGAAAAGGTGAATTTTCAATTTATTTCATTTTCATGCATTTTTTACTTATTTAACTCTTTTGCTTTGATTTCTTATTATGTTATATATTGTTGTAATCTAATTGAAAGTCCCATATATATTGTTTTTAGTTCTGTTTTAAGCATGACTAAAAGACCTTCCACACTTAATGGTTTAATCTCTTTGGAAGTTCATTACCAGGGCATTACATCTCTCTCATGCTAAGAACAAACTTCTTGTTTGACGCTTTTCTTCATTAGTGGATGTAATTATTACTTTTGGACAAAATGATTAAAGAATGGAAATGTAATAAAAAGGGCTAATAAAATTGGACTAAAAGGTGCACAAGATAATAAAATTGAGTTGGGTTCAATCAGACGTCATATTAAACCCATTGCATTTCTTACTTATTTTGCTTTGATTTCTCATTATATTATATATTGTTGTAATCTAATTAAAAGTGGTCAGTTGAGACTCTCATATATATTGTTTTTAGTTCTGTTTTTGTTGTGAAAATCTAAGAAAACAGAGTTTGGCTGAGCCTACTGGGCTACCCGGCCAGTTAGTTGGTCGGGTAGCCACCTAAAAGTACACCATCACGCTCGTGACCTTCATGAACATACCTGCGACCTCTAGGCAAAATCGGACAGCCTTCTGACGTTAAGAAGATCAACCTCCAATGGTCTTTGAGGCACTTAAAGTTGCTATTTTCTTACGTTTATTTTATTTTGAGTATTTGTGAGGATTTTTATATTGTGTTGTAATATTTATTCATCTCCCTCGGATTTGTAATATTTAAAGTGTTGTAATAATTCTCCATCCCCACTTCTTGTCTATCCTATTCTTTAATCACTTTCCCTAACTATACATACGTATATATCTTGCATACCATGCATATCCATGCTTTTACATACATGATTCATGCCTAGATCCGGCTAAATTTGCATCTTTGCACTTTAATTGATTATTACATGATTTTGTGTGCTATTGCATGTTTTGCAATGTTTCACATGTCATGTTTTAGAAGATGAATCTTTAGAAGCATTCTTGTGTATGTATTGCATTAGGATACATAGGATCATGCATATTTTACTAATTTTTATTTGTAGCTATTCGCGGAATGTCGGTAAATATGTAAGTTGTTATGCTTTAGCATTCCGCTTATACATAATTTTCTTATTATGTTTAGCATCCTACCATGTGGCTATTTGTTTACTTGATATAATTGTATGAATGCCACTGGATGGAGGTTGTGTTGCTTAATTTGGAATGTTGTGGATTTTTTTCATGTTTGTAAACTCAATTTATTTGGGTTGTATATCTTCTAAACTCTTTCAAAACTATATGAAATCAAGTTGTTTCAAAGTGGGTGACATAGTCTATACTTGTATGCTTCACATAGTAATTTTTTTAGGATTTATTAAATAATCAGAATATGAACACATAAAGGAAATAAAAATCATATCATGGTTAGTAAAGACTGATCTTTTGATCGGGTGAGCGGGGGTGCTCAATTAATGACCTTCTCCCTTCATACCTAAGGTTCCAAGCCAAGCATCCTTGGTTACGACGAACAGTGGCCTTGGCACGAGTCACGGGTTTCCTAATTTTTCCAAAATAAATATGAGGTAGTGACACTGAGATCTAATGACGCAATCCATTTCTGACAAATGTTTTTGCAATAAAATGGATTTTCTAAAAGTTGCCAAATGTGGACTCTCGTCTACATTTCACATTGCACTCGTGAGACTAGATCAAAGAGATTGAGGGTCCGAATTATTTAATGCCCATGGGTACCCCCCAGGCATGTTACACACACACACACACACACACACACACACACACACACACACACACACACACACTCTCTCTCTCTCTCTCTCTCTCTCTCTCTATTTTCTTGCATTCCAATCAAGTATGAGTGAGAAACAGAGCAAGAGGAAAGACCCATCAACAATGGCCACCTTTAAAATCACTATCATAGGCTATATGGCAAGTGATTTCATGGTCATATGTCTTGCCCTCCTTCTCCTTTTTCTTCTTCATCTTCTTTTGAAAACCCTAGGTTTTCATCTCTCTCTCTCTCTCTCTCGCAATGGATGGGAAGGTCACGATGGTGGAGTGGGTTTGACAACATAGCGCTAAATGAATCTTGAATGTTCGACAACACAGTGCTGAAAGAATCCTTTTAGTTTAGTAACACAGTGCTGAATAGGTCAACGTCACAATCGTGATCTTTACCCCTACTATTGTTGCGATCACAGCGCACGCAATAGAGATCGATTTTCCTCTCTCTCTCTCTTCTCTGATTCAGATTTGCAGTAGGGGTTGGAGATGCTTGTCGGTGGAGGTGGTGGCTGATTGCAATAGAGGAAGTGGTGGTTGCGGTGGTAAGGGGTGGTCGGAGATGGTGATATTGCCAGAGGTGATTGGGATTAGGGTTAGGGTTTGGAAAATTAGGGTTAGAAGATTAGAATGAGGGTAAAAATGAAATTTTAGGTTGGGAAAAATTGGAATTAAAAAAAAATAAAGAACGTGGGGGTTCTAAGAAGAAAGATAGGGATTAATAGCAATGCTCAGATAGAAATTATGTATGAATTTTTTGTTTGTATATCTATTGGCACCATAAATCTATAATTTTATTATTATTTATTATTTATATAATTGCAGGACATGTGGCACCCTTCTACTTATTTGGAGGTTATGAGAAATTATGAAGTATTAAACACACATGGAAAGATGATAGAGGACAAAGTGGAGAACATGGAGCATGAAGTGGAGGTTGAAGGAAGTTATGGAAGATCATGGAGTATGAAATAGAGGAGATAGAAGAATAGAGTAGTTACTAGGTAGTTTTTTTTCCTACAAGTCTTTGCCTATAAATAGCTATTCATGGCTACAGTGTAATGATCCAACTAAAATCAAAGACAATTGATTTCTATTCTTCTTGTCATTTATCTTTCTTGAACTTTATTTTATGCACTTTCTTTACGAAGACTAGGAGAAAAGGTAATTAATGATTACTTTGATTATTCACTTAGTCATCTTTCTCCGTCTCCCTCGCTATTCTTTTAATTTTTATTTTCTCTACACTTGGCAATTTTGAAATTATTGCTGGCATGCTCACATTTATGATATTTTCCTTTGTAGGAAAAATAAGCTAACAATTTTTTGGCACGCCTGGTGGGACGTTAAGTGTGAGAAATGAAAAATGAATTGGATTCATCCATTCCAAATAGCCTAAATGAAATAATCTGGCGTAAACAAAAAATTTTGGATCTTCAAGAAGAGATTCATGTTCTTGATGAAATAAGCTTTCATCTATTACAATGTTATTTGGTGGAAGAAAAAAGACACCATTTAATTGGAGAAATTCCTCAACTTGATATGAAAATTCGCCAATGGAATGATGAGTTGTCAACTCTCACTACCAAGTCTTTAAATGAGGCTTTAATGGCCGGAATTGATGAATTTTTTCAAAATTTTTCCATGGTTGAATATAGCGAAAGTAAATAGTTGATTTCATCAATGGCCCGGGGGGTCAAAAACCCGTTTTTAAATAGCCAACTTATGAAAATAACATAGATAAAAAGCATGTTGTTGAGCCAAATATGATAAAATAATGTTCCATATAGGGCTCGGAGGGTTGAAAAACTCATTCTTAGAGAGTCAAACCATGGAAACAACATGACTATGGAGGATTTTCATAAGCCATTAACGGTTAAAATAGAAAAACAACCCATTAGGCCAAGAAATGATGAATCTCACAAGTTTACAGAAGAAATTCATAAGCCATTAATGGCTAAAATAGAAAAACAGTTCATTAGGCCAAGAAATGATGAAATTCAAGTGGCCGAAAAATATATTCTTAAGCCAAACATAGCTAAGAATGATGAACAACCCAACGTTCAGAGTTTGAATTTTCAAAGCCCCTTTTTTTAATGACTTTTGTTGTTCAAAACTTACTTTGGATTTGTGGATTGAACCAAAATATAATTTTGATGACGTGGCTAATAAAATTAACAAATTGTTCTTATGGATTCGAAGTACTAAGAACAGGCGATGGCCATTTAAAATGCATTAACTTGGCTAGGAAAATCCTATGCATTTAAATCAGCGGTTGAGAATAGCTTATCTTTTCAAATTGATGGCCAATTTATTTATTTTTATTTTTTTTAAAGGTGCAAAATAATGACAGTATGTGTGTTTCGGTTGTAGTCAAACAATGGCTCTTGCATTCAAAGCATCAAGAGTTGTTTTGGCCGTTGATTACTTCACCTTCAAAGCTTTATAAAACTTCAAATCATATCATGAAGTAAGATTACTTTCGAATATATATATATATATATGTACATGCATAAATACGCAATTGGTTGTTTAAAATAACCTAATTTTGGTTCATCTCTTTGAAATTTAGAAGCATATTGTAAGATGAGAGATTGTTCTAGTATGTGGCAACTACTTATTACATGATCATTATATTAATAAAAATCGTCGAATATGTGGTTCAAGCCACTTTGTTGGTGTTATAATGGTATTTTAAGCAAGTTTGTTGCTCATACCAAGCAAAAGAATTTTTTGTAAAATTCACAAAGTCAATTTGTTTGGTATTTTATATTTGAAGATGAGAAACCAATTTTTTGGTTTGATCTTTAAGTATTCACCCAATTATTGGTTTGAGTATATTACCTTCGAAGATTTACATGAAAAAAAAAAAACAATCATTGGTTTAATAAAAAAAATACCTTCGAAGACTAGTCACATGCCATATGTATTGGCATACTTCATTACCACACCATCATATATTTTGAAGTAATTTACTAATTAATGTCAATATTAATGATTCTTTTGTATTGAAGCCACATCTTTTGGTGATTTTAGTCTTCTTATATGGCCTTAAAACAACTTTGAAGCTTCATAGGCCTATAAAGCATGCCACGGGTGCCTTTGAAGCATGATTTTGGCCTGCTATTGACTTCTTCGAAGCATGATTTCATATGTTATTGACACCTCTGAGCATGATATTGGTCCATTACTAATAGTGGCCACCCAAAAATTTATTTTTACATGCAGAATTGTTTGTGGTTTACACTTCCAAGGTCACATGTCTATATTCCTGGACATATGTTTATGTCAAATAGGTTGGCCAAGTGTTCCTAACTTGGCTTATAATGAATTTTTGAGTGTATGATGTTATTTGGGGTTGCATGCAAACATAAAGTTCCATGACGTATGATACATTGCATCTATGAAGAACACATGTTAGCTTTGAAAACCCACATTTGAAACTCTAAAGGTCTTCCCTTGAAGCTTTTGTTAAAGCGTGTGGTGACATTTTTGAAGCAAAGTTTGTTCGTCTAGCATTACTCTTGACCTTTGAAGGGAGGTTTTGGCCCCTTGAAACTTTGTTGTAAGTATCTTCGAAAGATGATGTTTATCTTATATTAATGTCTCCAACCTTTGGGGGGTGATTTTGATCCTTCGAAACTTTGCCGCAAGACCTTCGAATGATGAATTTTGTCATTTATAAACACTTTGACCATAAAAGGGTGATTTTTGGTCCTCTATACCACCTTCAAAGCTTGTTACTAGTCCATAATAGCTAGTATGTGTAATAGCTTGTTAAGGTGAATCATGTTTGGATTGGCTTTGCCTTGAAAATATGAGGTTCTGAATGATTCTAAGTGCATGCAACAGCAACCTACTTCAAAAGGTTCCAAGTTTTCAAAGTGTTTGAAGTACGAGTAAAACAAAATTGTTTAATTTCTTTCAAAGGATTGATGCCAATTCAAAGCACCTATATAATATCCCTTCAAAGCATATATATTGTGATAACCCTACCATGCAGTACACTTACATTTATTTATTGAATGCTAATTATGTATTTGGTGTGTAATTTGTGTATATTTGTTCATTTGGTGAATTATATGTCATGATTTTTGTTCTAAATTTGAAATTGAAAGCCTTCGTGACTTCAGAACTGAAATTGATGAGTCTAATTAGGTTATCATAATTTTTAGAACCTTTTGAGAAATTTGATTTAAATTTGATTAAGTTTAGTAAAATTAAGTTTTGATTAATCAAGCTTCAGTCCTGATTAACTAGCTTAATCCTTAATTAGCAACCTAAACTAATCGCATTTATATATATGTTAAAAAGAGGAGAGTTAGTCATTTTTTAGCTCAAAAATTCTGTTGGAAGAATTCTAGAGTAAAAGAGTATTCAAGTTTTAGAGAGAGAGAGAGAGAGAGAGAGAGAGAACTTGAGAGCTTGGAGAAATTGTTAGAAGATTGGAGAATTGAGAAGAGGAACTCAAGATTTTGCTAGAACAAGCTAAATTCAAGACTCTAGGTAAGAATTTGATCTTTAATTCATGTAATCAAGTTACCTAGCTAATGAATTCATGGAGGATTTGTGATTAATACAAGTAATTTGGAAGAAATAAGTTTAAGGATGAGTTAACTTGAAGTTAGGCATACATACAAGCATAATTTTGTGAAGTTTCATCATTTTGAGCATGAATCATGTTATCTATGTTGAATTTATAAGTTGTATCATACATGCATCCATGATTCATAGAGTTTCGAAGTTCACTTTCATGTTTTGAGAATTGTGGAAGAAGAATTTGAAAATATTTCAACATGTATGAAGATTTGAGTTTCATTTGAAGAATTCTTGAAGTTTTGAGCTAAGGGTTTGAAATTGACTATGCATTCATGTGTTTCAAAGTATTTCTAAGTGTTTGGACAAGCCATGCAAGATCTTTTGCTTTGGAATTGAGTTTGGAGCATTTTTCTTCATGTTTTGAAAATCCAGATTTCGGCCTCATCTCTTAAGTGCACAATAAGGGCTTCCAGTATTTTTGCAGAACATTGCATATCGCTCGAGCGACCAATAGTCAACTCCAGCGACCTCAATTTTCTTCGCACATTGGCTTGAGTGATCGTCGATCCTACATTTTGACCATCCTGTACTTTTGTAGACCATGTGGTCTGCTCAAGTGACCAATTGTGCGCTCGAGCGAACTGCCCTATTTCAGCTTATTTTGAAAAGCTGCATTATATCCATATTTGCGTTCTCATTTCTTTTCGAGCATTCTTAGGCAGGATGTGAAATCCCGTATTTTTGAGGTATTAATATTTTAGTGAGAGATATTGGTGGTAGTTTTGGTGGTGAAATTTTTAGATGAGAACCTAACTTATTTTCTCTATTTGTTTTATCTCTTTTTACCTCCATTTCATTATTATCATTATTTATCCCTTTTATTTATTTATTTATTTATTTTTAGTTTGCTTGGGCTTCAAGTAAAGGTTCTTTTTTTTTCCCTCTATGCAAAGGTTCTTTTTTTTCCCTCCAAGCAACCTTTCTTTGTTTACAAGTCAATTATCTTTCGTTCTCTCCAAGTTTACTGGAGGCTACTCTTTGTTTTGCCTATAATTTGGAACTCATCCTCTCAACTTCTTTCTATTCTTCTTCTTGGTCCATCCATATCTCTCTCTCTCATATTGTTCTCTTTTAAATTATAGAAATTTAGAGTTTAGATTAAGAGTATTTAGAGTGAGAGTTAGTATATTATTCTAGAGGAGATTTGTAGATTTTGTTAAACTTTACATACATTTTGGATCCACAACCTTTGGAGATTTATGGTGATATAGCAGATGATTAAAGCATTGGTGTTGGAGGGATTTTGCATCAAGTGGTCATGGAATTGTTTTGACGTAATTCGGGTGGTATACAATATGCTTCCTCTAAATCTCTTTACAAAGAGTTTTTATCTTAATTACTTCACATTTGTGCTCCTCTTGATTATCCTGGTCATATGTTAAATTATATGGAATCATTCTTGTTGATACGTTTGATTATTCTAGTCATTTGATAAATTATGTGAAGTTGTTTTGTGTAGTTAGAGTTGATTTGTCTGGCTAAATGATGTGGAAATGTTCCGTACATGGATTGAGTGGACCTTGCCAATAGCTTGGACCAATAGCCCAAATAAGCAGTTGTGCTTGGGTGAGGTGGGTATGGTCGGTCATTGGTCATGTACCAAGTAGGACCGGGTATTTGGTCCTGGATAAATTATCATATGTTGAGTTAACTTGTTTGTGCAATTTGGTAAATTGCTTGGTATCTCAAATCGAATCATTTGTGCCATGTCATAAATTGTTGGATCCCTGTTGATTTATTATCTATCTGAGCATTATTATTCCTGTCATATCGTATACTTCCTGAATTAATTTATTTTTCATGTGTGGAGCAAATCTAGTGGTGATTGGAGTTGAAACATTTAAAGGATTATTGAGTTGGAGATTTTTGGACCCACCACTATATATTATTTTTGGAGATTTGTATAACTTATAAATTATAGACATTTGTGTTGTTAGGTTTCTTTCTATTCCTAATATACTTAGGATTCTTGTATTCTTGTACACCTAGGTTTCCTATACACCTAGGTTTCTGGCTTATATATACAGGCCTCTCCTATTGTAATTGATAGATTGAATATATACAATACATATTATTTTCTCTCTCTCTACTATTCTCATAACATGGTATCAGAGCCTAGGTTTTTTTCCTAGCCTTTTTTCTTTTTCATCACGTTTTTTTTTTTTTTTTTCCTAGCAGATTACTTCCTTCTATTTCTACGGATCACGTCCTTTTCTGTTTCAACAATTATCCTATACCATATTCTTCGTCTCTTCATGACAAAGCCAACGCCACCAGCCTCATTGTCATCCGACGCTCCACGCGCCGTCATGCGCCTCTAGAGGCTTTGCGAGTGCTGTACCGTTTTCCCACGTGCCTCATGCGCCTTCTGTAATTGTCTCGCACTATCGTGTGCCGCAACCTTATCTACTAACGTGAGCCATGTGTTTCTGACGTCAGCTGACGTCAGCCCTGGTTTCTTGTGTGCCGTTGCTGCTATTGTTATCATACGCTGCGTGCCTTTCTGCTAACGTGTGTGGCGCATGCTGACGTCACCCTCTTGCTGTGACATCAGCACTCCGTTGACCAGACTGGTCACCTAGTTTGACCAGCCATTTTCTTGCCTTTTTTGGTGTGTTTTTGGCCTATTCAGACCATATCCCAACTATTTTCGGCCTCCTGAATCTGCTAGTGGGTTCTGTTTTGGCAAAATCAGCCTCTACACAGACCCATCTTTTTTTTTTCCCCCTGTTTGCGCATTATGGATCGTACCGAGCACATCCACTCTGTTTCTATCATCCTTGATGGGTCAAATTATGTTAGTTGGGCCCAAGCTCTCTCCAACTTCATCAAAGGGAAACGTCTTTGGCAGATCATTACTGGTGCTCTTCCCAAACCCAACCAGACGGAGGATGAGACTGACTCTGCCTTTGATGACCGTCTTGACGAATGGGAAAGTAAGAATTATCAAATAATCACCTGGTTCTGAGCTACCTCAGTTCCCTCCATTCGTCTCTAGTTTGGCCGGTTCCAAGATGATGTTCACATTACTTCCCCTGCCAAAGCAATTTAGGATTTCTTGAGAGACCGTTATCAGACCACTAGCCATACTCATCAATATCAACTGTTACAGACTCTTCATCATATGCGTTAGGCACCCGGTTAGTCTATCAATGACTTCTTATCCCATATGTCATCTGTTTGGGACTAGCTAGCTCTTTCTGAGCCTCCATGGGCATTTTCTAAGGATGCATAGCTATTTATTACTTATTAGAATCATCAGCAATTATTACAGTTCCTTATGGCTCTTCCTAGCACTTTTGACCCCGTACATGCTTCATTGCTCCATCGTTTGCCCTTGCCAACTTTAAAGCAAGCCATTACTGAACTATAATCAGAGGAGACTCGTTTTGGGACTCTCAAAACTCAGAATATGGATTTTGTTCTTGCTACGCCATCATCACAGAGTTCCTTATCTTCGCAAGCCGCTAGTTCATGCCAGTATTGTCTCAATCGTGGCTTGCCAGCCACTCATTCTTTTGTTCAGTGCCAGGTTCGTGAATGCTTTACTTGTCATAAGACTGCTCCCAGTCATCTTTAACGCTATTGTCCTCGAGCTCCCTCCAAGAAAGGGTCTTCTCGTTCTAGGTATCAGTTCAAATCTAGCCAAGGTTCTCGCTTTGCTACTGTTGCCTCTGAGGGTTCTTCTACTCACCACTCCACTGATTCCGCTACTCTTTTATTCTTTATGGATGATGTTGAGTCCCTTATCCAACAGGTGCTTGCCAAAACCGGTACTCCTCCCTCTACTGCTCTTTCCGTGAATTCAGGTAATTCTCCCTGGTATTTTGATTCCGCATGCTGTAATCATATGACTTCTGACTCCACTATGTTTTTTTCTATATCATCATAATCTTCTGTCCCATCATACATACTGCTGATGGTTCTCATATGACTGTCCGTCACACTGGCCACATTTCTACTTCTACTGTGTCTCTTTCTGATGCTTATCACATTCCTGCACTTCACTTGAACCTTATCTCTGTTGGTCAGTTATGTGAACTTGGTCTAACCGTTACCTTTTCTGCTAATGGTTGTTTGGTGCAGGACCCTCAGACGAGACAGATTTTTGGGATAGGCCACAAGCATGGACATCTGTTCGAGCTTACCCATCTTTGCATTCCTCATAAATCATCTACTGCTGCTCTCCCTACATCAACTACTACTGCTCCCATTGCTTCCTCTACTACATCTACTTCTTCATTGTCTTATTTACAACTTTGGCATTGTCGCTTAGGACATGTCTCTTTTAGTCGTTTGAAAACTTTAGTTTCTAGTGGTCAGTTAAGTCATGTCCTTTTTGAAGATGTTGATTGTGTATCTTGTCAAATTGTTAAACAACTTGCTTTATCTTTTAATAACAGTACTTCTATGTCTACTGCTCCTTTTGATCTTGTGCATTCAGATATTTGGGGACCTTTCCCCACACCGACCATTGGGGGGGGGGGTCAAGATATTTTGTGATTTTTGTTGATGATTTTTCTCGTTATACTTGGTTTTTTCTTCTCAAAAATCGATCTGAATTTAAACAGATTTGTTATAATTTCTTTGCCATGGTTCGCACTTAGTTTTCTCGTACTATTAAAATATTTCATTATGATAATGCTAAAGAGTACTTGGATTCTGAATTTTTGTCTTTTCTTCAGGCTAATGGTACCCTATCTCATCGCTCTTGTGGAGGCATGTCCCAACAAAATGGACGAGCCGAAAGAAAGCACCGTCATATTCTAGACACTACCCGGGCTCTTCTTATCTCATCTTTTTGTCCTGAACAGTTTTGGGGGGAAGCTGCCCTCACTGCCATCCACACCATAAATCATGTACCTACACCTGTCATAGCTAATATTTCCCCTTATAAGCACTTGTATGGTTCTCCTCCTGACTACACCACTCTTAAAGTTTTTGGTTCTGCTTGTTTTGTTCTACTTCAGTCTCACGAACACACTAAACTAGAACCTTACTCTCGTCTTTGCTGTTTTCTGGGGTATGGTATGAAACATAAAGGGTATCGTTGTTGGGATCCTATCTCCAAGCGACTTCGTATTTCCCGTCATGTGGTCTTCTGGGAACATAAAATGTTCTCCACTCTTTCCAAGTTTCACTTACCACAGTCCACCCACTCACTGATCTTTACTGATCTCTTTTAGACTTGTTTTCTAATGACTTTGATGTAAATTCTGGCTCCATGCTTTCACAACCGCCTACGCCTATTGTCCATCCTGAGGATCCTGTGTCTGCTGATGGCCCTACACCTTCTCCTGTTGAGGTTCCTTCTCCACCAGAGTGTCATTCCACATGGGTAAGGCAATCTTCTGTTCTTCTCCGTGATTATATTATTGGTTCCACTGCCTTTTCCTCTCATGAACCTACTTCCTATCAAGAAGCTTGTTCTAATCCTCTTTGGCAACAAGCTATGACTGATGAACTGCAGGCTTTCGATAAAACTCATACCTGGGATGTGGTTGATCTTCCTTCTGGCAAGAGTACTGTTAGTTACAAATGGGTTTACAAGCTCAAAACTCATTCCGACGGTTCCATTAAGCGTTACAAAGCTCGCCTTGTCGCCCGAGGGTTTACTCAAGAGTATAGCATTGACTATGAAGAAACATTTGCTCTTGTTGCTCGTCTTACTTCCGTTCACAGCTTACTTGCAGTGGCTGCTGCTCGTCACTGGAGTCTTTATCAGATAGATGTCAAGAATGCATTCTTCAATGGTGATCTCACTGAGGAAGTTTATATGCAACCTCCTCCTGGTTCTTCTGTTCCATCAAACAAAGTCTGCAAACTTCGTCGTGCTTTGTATGGTTTAAAACAAGCTCCGCGTGCCTGGTTTGCCAAGTTCAGCTTTACCATTTGTGACTTTGGCTTTTCCTCCAATGCCCATGATTCTGTCTTGTTTATCCGTAAGATGGAGCATGGTACTATTCTCCTTCTCCTCTATGTGGATGATATGATTATCACTGGAGATGACCTCGCGGTATTTCTAGTCTCCAACAGTTTCTTTGTCGCTAGTTTGAGATAAAAGATTTGGGTTTGCTTAGCTACGTCCTTGGCTTGGAAATTTTTCAAGATTCATCTGGTTACTTTCTTACCCAGGCCAAGCATACTTCTGATCTTTTAGCTCGTACTGGCCTTACCAATTGCAAAATTGCCACTACTCCTGTTGATCCTCAGACTCGTCTTACACCTCTTGAAGGTTCCCTATTGTCTGATGCTACCAAATACGTCAGCTAGTTGGCAGTCTTGTTTATCTCATGGTTACTCGTCCCGACATTGCTTATGCTGTTCACATTGTCAGTCAACTCATGGCTGCCCCTCGTTCTCCACACTATGATGCTCTGATTCGCATTTTGCGCAATCTCAAAGGCACTTTGTTTCATGATCTTCACTACTCCACACAATCGTCTCTATAGCTTCATGCCTTTTCTGATGTAGATTGGGTGGGAGATCCTACTAACCGTCGTTCCACTACTGGGTTCTGCTTCTTCTTGGGCACCTCTCTTATTGTCTGGCATAGTAAGAAGCAAACTCTTGTTGCTCGTTCTAGTACCGAGGCTGAGTATTGTGCTCTTGCTGACACTACTCAGGAGCTTGTGTGGCTTCGTTGGCTTCTTTCTGATTTGGGAGTTTCTCATTCTTTTGCCACCAATCTTTATTGCGACAACCAGAGTGCTATTCAAATTGCACATAATGATGTGTTCCATGATCGCACCAAGCATATTGAGATAGATTGCCACTTTATGCGCTAGCATGTTACTTGGGGCACTGTTCGTCTTCTCTTTGTTACCTCTCCTGAGCAAACCGCCGGCCTCTTCACCGAAGCCTATCTTCCAGGACGCTTCTCTGATCTTCTTGCCAAGCTCAAGTTACTATCTGCCTTACCACCTTGAGCTTAGGGGGGAGGGGGATAGGTTTCTTTCTATTCCTAATGTACTTAGGATTCTTGTATTCTTGTACACCTAGGTTTCCTATACACGTAGGTTTCTTGGCCTATATTACAGGCTTCTCCTATTGTAATTGATAGATTGAATATATACAATACATATTATTCTCTCTCTCTACTATTCTCATAACATGTGTAATTATTTTGAAGCTAGTTTGTATTTTTGAGGTTATTAATTAGTTAGAATTTAATTTTGAGGTTGATTTGATTTATTAATGGCCTGGAAGTTGGGGAGTTACAGATTGGTATCAGAGCGTAGGGATTACGTCTTACATCTTACATGGGATCTGTTGGGTGATTAATATTTGGGTTTAATATTTGAGGTAAAAAAAAAAAAAAATCGTTGTTTATATCAGAGTGCATAGTGAAAGCGTGTTATTTAAGGAGTTAGTAGTTATTAAATTTTGGAATATTAGAGATTGTGAATTTTGAGGATGAAATTTGTTTAAGGGAGATAGATTGTGAAATCCCGTATTTTTTAGGTATTAATATTTTAGTGAGAAATATTGGTGGTAGTTTGGTGGTGAGATTTTAGATGAGAACCTAACTTATTTTCTCTATTTGTTTTATCTCTTTTTACCTCCATTTCATTATTATCATTTTTCATTCCTTTTATTTATTTATTTATTTTAGTTTGCTTGGGCTCCAAGTAAAGGTTCTTTTCTTTCCCTCTACGCAAAGGTTCTTTTCTTTCCCTCCAAGCAACCTTTCTTTGTCTACAAGTCAATTATCTTTCTTTCTCTCCAAGTTTACTTGAGGCTACTCTTTGTTTTGCCTATAATTTGGAACTCATCTTCTCAACTTCTTTCTATTCTTCTTCTTGGTCCATCCATATCTCTCTCTCATATTGTTCTCTCCTAAATTATAGAAATTTAGAGTTTAGATTAAGAATATTTAGAGTGAGAGTTAGCATTTTATTCAAGAGGAGATTCGTAGATTTTGTTAAACTTTACATACATTTTGGGTCTACAACCTTTGGAGATTTATGGTGGTATAGCAGATGATTAAAGCATTGGTGTTGGGGGGATTTTGCATCAAGTGGTCATGGAATTGTTTTGAGGTAATTCGGGTGGTATACAATATGCTTCCTCTAAATCTCTTTGCAAAGAGTTTTTATCTTAATTACTTCACATTTGTACTCCTCTTGATTAACCTGGTCATATGTTGAATTACGTGGAATCATTCTTGTTGATACGTTTGATTATTCTAGTCATTTGATAAATTATGTGAAGTTGTTCTGTGTGGTTAGTGTTGATTTGTCTGGCTAAATGGCGTGGAAATGTTCCGTACATGGGTTGAGTGGACCTTGCCAATAGCTTGGACCAATAGCTCGGATAAGCGATTGTGCTTGGGTGAGGTGGGTGAGGTCGATCACTGGTCATGTACCAAGTAGGACCGGGTATTTGGTCCTGGATAAATTATCATATGTTGAGTTGACTTGTCTGTGCAATTTGGTAAATTGCTTGGTATCTCAAATCGAATCGTTTGTGACATATCGTAAATTGTTGGATCCCTGTTGATTTATTCTCTATCCGAGCATTGTTATTCCTATCATATTGTATACTTCCCAAATTAATTTAATTTTCAGGTGTGGAGCAAATCTAGTGGCGATTGGAGTTGAAGCATTTAAAGGATTATTGAGTTGGAGATTTTTGGACCCACCACTATATATTATTTTTGGAGATTTGTATAAATTATAAATTATAGATATTTGTGTAATTATTTTGGAGTAAATTTGTATTTTTGAGGTTATTAATTAGTTAGAATTTTAATTTTGAGATTGATTTGATTTATTAACGGCTTGGAAGTTAGGGCGTTACACATGAGTTAAACCTCACAAATGACTTAATAAGTTAGAATTGAATTTTGTTTTTATTTTTTATTTTTTTAGGACTGAACATCAAAATATGTTAGATAAATAACTTAATAACATCAGTTGCCAGCTTATGTGCTGGTTGGATTACATTCCTTCCGACCTTACAAATACAAACATATTCAAAATCCTTACTATAATTAATAATATCACTAACTATAGACATAATTTGCCAATCTTGGACTTCTCTTTTGTTTTGTAGTAGCTTGACCAAGACTTGACAATCTGTTTGAATAGTTAAAATGTTTATCCCATTTTCCTTTACCCATTTTAGAGCTTCCACACATGCCTTTGCCTCGGTTGCCAATTGACTAGGGATTGGGTTCATAGCTAGAGCATTTTGATATAGATTTTGACCCCCATTGTCCATGCATACCCAAGCAATACCTACGCTTGTGTTAGATGTTTTCCATGCTCCATCTATTATGATCACCTAAGGAGAGAAACCAATAGACTGCTTCTTTACTTGTGCTTGTTGCAAAACACAGAGGTTAGCTTGATGATTCCCAGGACCTACATTATCAATAATATGAACACAATGACCATGATGTGCAACATTTATAGCCAAAGCTGAAAGGTCTTTCACGGCCTCAATTGTGTCTTTAATACTCTTAGGACTATGATTGAATATAAAACTATTCCGTTGTCGCCATATAGCCCAAAGAATAGCAACGGATTGAATAATGACTATGTCATCCTTCACTTGCTTATTTGATAAAGGTTTATATTAATCCTCAATTACAACTTCTTGCATAATGTGGGACCAGGCTATGAATTGATTGGACCTGCCAATGCAATAACTCACAATCTTGTATATAAATCTGTCGTTATACATGATATTAAAAGTACAACGAATGGATGGACATCAAAAAGTGAAAAACACATTAAAATGACAACAACAAAGTAAAATAAAACAATAATAGAGTTGTTATGAGAGTATTATTTTACAAGTAATAAAACAGTATAGAATGTGTAGCAAGTAAAGTGAGAAACAATGGAAGAAGTGACAAATAATGAATAAACTAGGGTTTATTTATTTATTTTATTTATACTCAAAATATGTAAATTGAGATCTTTTTTGTTTTTAAAAAATGCATACAGAGAATATTTTGATATAATATTATGGGTGTTGGTGGATGTCCATTATAGCCATTTTAGTTTAGGGTATAATTGTTATTAAAATAATATTTTATTAAGTGTGTGGACTGAGATAATTAGATGTGTAGAAATAAAATTTTCCTGATATTTGAAGAACAAAAGGAAATTAAGGGCATCGTCGCTGGTTAAATGTGGCTCACAAATTTCGAAAAGCTAGTGCGCCTTTTGATGGCACTCCTGAATTCGAACCATGTCCAACTCGGTTATCAAGGGCTAATGTGCTACGACAACTAGGGCCTAAGCCTAAGTTCAAATTGAATTCTAAGTGTTAACAATCTAGCAAACGAAATAGAAAGGGGAAGGGAAATGAGGGAAATGAGGAAAATGAAGAGGACTCTGGTCATAATTGGAAGAAAAAGAGTATTTTCTTTAAATTGTCATATTGGGAGCATAATTTGATTAGCCACAATCTTGATGTGATGCATATTGAGAAGAATGTGCATAATAATGTATTGTGGACGATACTAAATGTTGATGGGAAAAGGAAGGACAAATTAAATTCTCGTCGAGACTTGCAAGATATGGGAATTGGAAAGGCACTACATCATTAGAAAATGGTTTGGAACAAGTATTATTTGCCACCTGCATGTTTTGCCATGAACAACAGAGAGAAAAGTCTATTCTATGCACTTCTGAAGAATATCAAAGTTCTAGATGGTTATGTATCCAATATCTCTCGTTGGGTTAACCTCAAACAACATAGCATATCTAGACTAAAAAGTCAAGACAACCATATACTCATGCAACAAATACTTCCAATGGCTGTGAGAAATTTGTTACCGAAGAAAGTGGCTAAACCATTGATTGAGTTAAGAAATTTCTTTAGGCAGTTGTGCTCCAAAACCCTAGAGGTAGATGGTCTAGATCATCTTCAGTTCCAAATTACTGTTACGCTTTGCCATCTTGAGATAATTTTTCCTCCATCATTTTTCAATATAATGGAGCACTTGCCCATTTACCTAGCAGATGATGCGAAGATTGCCGGTCTGGTGCAATATCGATGGATGTACTTTGTAGAAAGGCGTGTAATTCTACTCCAATGTCCATTTTGTATATATTTGCTTGTTTATACTTGGAAGTCATACATGTAATTTTTTGTTTATAGGTACCTTATGACACTTAAATCATACATGCGTAATCAAAGTCATCCTGAAGGTTCAATTGCACATGGATACTTAGTCAAATAATGTATGACATTTGATCAAGGTACTTGCATGATGTCGAGTCAAAATTGCATTGACCATTAAGGAATTGTGATATTAGCGACAATCCTAAGATATTAATAGGACGGGCTTTGGGAAAAGGAAAAGGTTTGTGCTTGATAACACAACATGGGTATAGGCTCATCGGTATGTGTTATTTAACACTGCTATGGTTGTCCCATATTGAGAGTAAGATAGTGTAGACACCCCATTTTTGACCGTCCTCAAGACCTGGACGTCACCGCTTGAACACTCGGTGATTATTCATGTTCGTGTTCGTTTGGAGTTCCCGGAGTTCTCGGCAACGCGCCTTGCCTCAGGATCCCCGAACTTGACCGTTTTGTGTCTGGTTTTGCACCAAACACTTGTGCTTTGCCTTGGAGGGGCAGGGAATGCCTTGTGAGGCATCCCCACACACCACCGGCAGTGGCTAGAGGCCACCGGCTGGTTGGTGTTGCCATCGGCACTATATTGTACCGGTCGGCACTCTTTTGTGCCAGTCGGCAGTCAATTTTGGCAAAATGACCATTTTGCCCTGCCGACTACTTTACAGCTGTTTTTGGAGATATTTTCAGACAGCTTTATAGCATTTGTTTCCCCTCCATACACGTGTATGGAGGGATGAGCCTCTTGGTTAGCTTAACTTGTAAGTTTAGTTGCCTATAAGAGGACCCTTCCTCCTCTTGGCTCAAGGTTGGAAGAAGTTTGGAATTTTAGACATTTTAGACAGAGAAGAAGCTCTGGTTTTAGGTTAGAAGTTTTGTATCTATCCCATCTCTCTTCTTCCCTCTTATTTGTACACTAGGTGTTTGTGACTTACTATTGCTCATCAACACCTAGTGTTTCACCTTCCTTTGGTTACTGAGGTTCTAAGGGCTGGTTCTTGAAGTTTTGGTTGGATTTGAGCTCAAGGAAGCAACAACATCAACCTTTGTGAAGGTGGTCTTCAAGGGTAAGAAACTACCCCTTTTTACCCCATTTTTGCACTCCATTTTTACATAGCTTAGAACTGTTTTTGTGCTTGGTGATCAACACATAAAAGTTCTATTTTTTGGTCCTCTTTATTGTTGGTTAAGAGTGTTTTGTGCTTTGGGAGGGTTTGACCACCCTTAGGCCTTGAAAAGACCTCATTTTGTGCTATTTTGTGAGAGCTCCGGGATTTTGGTGTTGAGGTCTCTTCACCACTGAAATCTTGAGGGATTTCAGTGGTGAAGATGATGCTTTGAAGTCCCAAGAAGGAGAGGGCCACCCCCTCTCCTTGATGTCCTTGAAAAGGGCAAGTTTTGGCCTCTTAAGAGAGCCATGTTTCAAGTGTGTGTTGAGCATGCCATGGCTGTATTTTGTACTTATATTGCCATGTTTTAACTTTGTATTAAGTTGGTTTTGGTCCCTTATGCATGCTTAGCATAGTTGCCATGTAATGCCTTGTAAATGCCTTAACATGCCTTAGGTTGTTAGCCCTAATTTGAGCATGCTTTAGGCTTAGATTCATGAAGATTTTGTGCTTAGCTTGACATGTTTTAGGTCTGTCCATAAGTGTTTGGGTTGGTCTTTGCATGCTTAGTATAGCCTCTTTGCATTTTAGGCTTGTTAGCCTTGAGCATGAATGTGTAGCATGCCTTGTTTGCATCATTTCAATGGTTTGAGACCATTTGCCATGCTATTTCAGTCCATTTAACATACTCATATGTTTGCATTGCATGCCTCTTTGATGTTTCAAGAGCTCATGTTGTATGTTCCTTGGGAGTGCATGTGTGCATGACTTTTAATTTAAACCATATAGATGCCATCTAGGTGGTCTTTTGGACTTAGTTTTATGTGTTAAAACTCTGTTTTGGTTGCCTAATACATGCCATGTATGGTTGTGTTAAGTGTAGTTCATTGCCTCTTTGGTGAGCCTCAAGTACTTGGGCCATTTGCATGCTTTAATTGCTTGAATTAGTTGGTTTGGCATCTCTATTTTGTGCAATTTCAGAGCTTATATTGCATGCTAGTTGTCCATGATATCCCCTTTCAAGTGTGCTTGAGGGTTGCTTACTTAGCGCCTAAGTGTTAAGTCTTAAACATATGCATGTGTGTGTGTGTGTTGGCCTTCATTTTTGGGCACTTTGGCCACTGATTTTAGGCCTATTTGGAGTTGCCTAAGTCATGTTTAAGACCATCATTTACTTGTTTGCATGCTTGTCTTGTATGTGTGTTTGCATATTAACATCCTTACATTACATTGTCCATATTGCATGCTAGCTAACATGTTTAGGATTGCATTACATCAATGCACATGCTTGGCCTCTTGAGATGAGCATGATAGAAGTTTGGCCCCCTTTTATGTTTGTTTGTTTTGCATGCATTTGAAATTAAAGTTGCATACTTGGTTCCTTGGGCCATCATGCATGGAAATACGTGATTGGTGGCCCGAGAATCAAGGCACATGCTCCTTTGAGTCATTAACATGATAAGGAGTGTGTTTGGTGCATAAATTGCTTGAATTGCATTGCCATGCAAGTTGTTGCCCTCTGCTGCTGTGAGTTGCAGGTTCTGCAGACATTCAGTGCCGGCCGGCAGTATTTAGTGCTGACCGGCAGTATATTGATGGCCGATGGATGAATTCAGTGCCGGTGGCCACATGCTTCAGCCGATGGTGTTTCCCCTCAGCCGGTGGTGATCCCCATGATTCAAGGGAGCAGTCCTGAGACTTTGGCAGTCTTCAGAGGAGGAAAACAGGGAAAACAGAGGCAGACTTTGCATGGTAGCGCGATTCCGAGCAAGTCCCGAACACGCGCTGCATCCGGCCCTCTCCCCGAGGGGTTTACTGCTTTAATTAGATTAATTAATCTGCTTAATTAATTTAATGGGTTTGTAATTTAATTAGCTTGCGTAGTTAATTATTTGTATTATTCTTTCGGTCCCTCCGAGCGAGGGAAAATCTGTAATAAGTGTGCGTGGGTGTGTGTATGTCTTCCAACCCCCACTTCTTTCTTCCCTTTTATTTACCTGCTTATGATGGTAGATTAGGGCACGTTTATTTTAGCATACCTTATGCAATGCATACGTGCATCCATGCATTTGTTTACATGCACCGGGCTCGGTACATCATACAAGCTGCATCGTATTTTCAATTCCAACTTGAATACGTGCATCAAAATAAAGTGCATCTCACATGCCATTTTAGGGTTAGCCGAGCCTATCCTAATCACTCTGTATGCGTCGCATTAGTCATCTTAACATGAGCTAGGTCATGCATATTTTGCTAACCAGTTTATTGTTTTGGCACGGAGTACAATGTAAGTATCTATGCTTTAGCATCTCGCATGCGTGTGAATGTTAACATGACAGTATGCTTACCATGCGGCTAAGTGCTTACATGAGATAAACTGTTTGAATGCCTGTGGGTGGAGGTTGGATTGCTTGAGTTGGAATAACTCATTGAAATCCGTATTTTAACCTACTTGCGAGTAGCAAATTCTAAAGCATTTTCAAAGAAAACGGGTATGCAATGCTTATTTCCAAATTAGGCAATCTAGTCTATACTTGTTTTGCTGTGCGCATAATATAGTAATTCTAGGCTAATAATTGGGATAAGAACGCATAATGTTTTCAAAATCGGATATCACGGTTAGTAGAGGCCGGTCTTCGGACCGGGCGAAAGGGGGTGCTCATAGCTGACCTTCCCCGATCGTACCCAAGCTCCCGAGCTAAGACATTTGGTGATGACGGACACGTGGCCTTCGGCACCGAGTCAGGGTTTCCTAAATTCCCCCATTAAAAAATATTTAGGTGGCGACTCTGTAATCTGGCAAAGCAGTCCATGTTTGGCACTACTTTTCAAAAAATCTGTTTTTCTTCAAAACGATTTGCCAGAATTGGACTCTTTGGTTCAGATTTAGAACCGCAACACAAAAGGGAGTCCGAACTGTAGCGAGGTCCCCCGCGGGCTTGTTACAGATAAACACAACCTTTGTCTCATCATGAATTTATTTAACACTGCTGTGAACTGATATACGCACAGTCCGCTCGAGCGCAAGAGTTGACGCTCGAGCGTCAGACACAATAAGTTTTTCCGCTTGAGCACAAGAAATGTCCGCTCGAGCGCAGGATACACACATCCAGCAGTTTTGCAGAAAGAAAAATATCACTCGAGCACAAGAATGGCCGCTCGAGCGCGCACTCGCTCGAGCATAGAATACACTCTCCTAGTATTTTTTCAGACCTGCAAAAGTATTGAGAGTTTGCAAAGCCCGCTTGAGCGCAAGAAATGCCACTCGAGCGAAAGAGCAAAATTCTAGGCAACAAGAGTTGGGAAAACGAGCAACCAACCTATTCGAGCAACCAACCTATTCCAAACACAATCACAACAATCCCAAAGCCAAGTTTAAGGAAAAAGAAGATAAGAAAGACATATCCAACAGTACGAAACCAAGAAACCCGTATCCAGATTATAACAAGGGTCGGGTCAAAATCGGATTGCTATAACCTACATACATATATATAAGAGTGAGCTAGAGCCCAGTGAATAACATCAAAGTAAAGGGTTTCATGAATGAGTTCCAATGCTTAATCATAATCATTTCATATCAAGTTCTTTACATAGCGGAACAACCTTTGGTTCAATACATGACAGAACAACTTCTGGTCCAACATATAACAGATGTACTGAACAAAACAGATCTTAACTTGACAGAATGACCATGGATCTGATTGATTACAGTTGTATCGAATTAATATAACGACCATTTGGTCAAACACGTAACAGATATCACATATTTTTTAGATATGTAGAACGACCTTAGGTCCATCTCATCAGATATATAGAACAACCTCGAGTCTATCATACACATTTGTACTCATCAATTCCATTTATAGATATCATGTTAATCAGACAGATGGGAAACTCATTCATATTCACAAAATCATAAGTTCAGAAAAACTTACCACAATAAAACATTTAGAAAGTAGATTATACAAAAAGTATCTTTACTAAGATATTACTCACAGTGATTAGATTGTTGTCACATCTCCGTGAATCAACCTACACAGAAATCTAAACAATTGTCGATGGATCTAGGTGATCGAAACAATAAATTTTTTTTATCGTATGGCTTCGTGAAGGAGAATTTGAAATCATATTTATTTTGTTCATCACGAGGCGGGTAATTTAATTTCTAAACCACTTGGCGTTCAAAAAGCTTTTATGGACCATTTCAAGCTACTTTTTTCAAGATCGTCGGCTAGGGTAGCTGGACTTTTGGATACAGTTTCATAACCTACTAATTTTAATATTTTAAGTGTTATCAAGTGTAAGATTAGTTCCTCACATGTTGAATTGTTAGAACAACCATTTACTATGGAGGAAATTGAAAAGGCTATTTTTCAAATGGGCAAATTTAAGGCACCTAGGGCAGATGGGTTTATTGCGGGTTTTTATAAAAAATATTGGGTAGAGGTGGGCGATCAATTAATGAGTCTGTCCTTAGTTTCCTTAATTTGGGGTATTTTCTTAAGCACATTAATATTAATCCCTAAGAAGAAAAGTCCGTTGATGGTGAATGATTATCGACCTATTAGTCTTTGCAATGTTCTGTACAAAATTGGCACTAAAGTTTTGGCTAATAGGTTAAGAGATATTTTACCAGACTTGATTTCTTTCAATCAAAGTGCATTTTTAAAGGGGCGATTAATTGCAGATAATATTTTGTTGGTACATGAGCTTGTTGAATATATTAAGAAAAAGAAGGTTGGGCGGAGCTCAGTTTTTGGGTTGAAATTGGATATGAATAAAGCATATGATAGGGTTAATTAGGAATTTCTGCTAGCTATGATGGGAAAAATGGGTTCTCTAGGATATGGGTTTGGATGATCTCACAATGTATTTCAACGACCACTTTTTGGTTTTGTTTAATGGGACTGAATCAAAATTTTTTGAACCAAGAGTTGGCCTTAGGTAGGGTGATCCTCTATCGGCTTATCTCTTCTTTGTTGCAATGTAAGCTTTATTAGATGGTTTTGAACATTTGTCGAATCAAGGCATTTGTCGGGGTATTGCTTTAGGCAGGTCTTCACCTGCTATTTCAGACATGTTATTTGCTGATGATTGTTTCATTTTTCAAAAGTATGAAATGTCGGAAGTGTGGTGTTTATAGTGGTTTTTAAGTGCTTTTTACGATCAGTCGGGTTTGCGTATTAATTTTCAAAAATCTAAATTTCATCCTAGTCCAAATTTGCCTTCGAATGATAAACAGTGGATTGAGTCACTATTGGGCGTCAAAATGGTAGATAAGCCAGGGCTATATCTTGGGGCTAATTTGGGTTTTAGGGGTAGATCGAAAGGTGAAATTTTCCGAGCTATAATTGACAAAGTTCAGCATAAGTTACAGGGTTGGAAATGTGAATTCTTGAATTTTGCTGGAAGGGGGGTGTTGGTCAGACATGTGTTGCATTCTATTCTGGTTTATTTAATGTTTGTGTTTCAAATGCCTTCATCTTTTATAGCAAAGCTGACATGTTTGGTTAGGAATTTTTATGGAAGTCTAATTGTGAAATGGGTACATATTGGAAGAAGTGGTCCTCTGTTTGCTTGCCAAAGGAATGGGGTGGTTTAGGGTTTAGAGATCTTAGATGTTTTAATCAAGCTTTATTAGCAAAGCATGCATGGAGATTACTTTCTAATCCAGATTTGTTGGTATCTAAAGTTTTGTTAGGAAAATATTGTCATAGTCAATCCCTTTTGCATGTTCTAAAAACTGCAAATTCTTCATGGGGTTGGCGTAACATTTTGTTGGGGGGAGGGGGGGAGCTTTTAAACATGGGGGTACAATGGGTAGTAGGTAATGGTAAACTTATTTTGCCTTTTGAGGATCAATGGATTTCCATGATATTAAACCCAACCAGAGGGAGAGAGCTAACTCGGATGTTTCCATCTATGAAGGTAGAACATTTTATTGACTATAAACATAGATGTTGGAGAGAAAGCCTAGTTAGACTCTTTTTTCCTATAGAGTGTTGTCAACACATTCTAGCAATTCATATTCCGAGTTTTCCTCGTGAAGACAAATTGGTTTGGCGCCTTGTTTAGAGTGGGGAATATTTAGTTAAATTAGGTTACAAACAGGCCTTGCTTTGTTATTATCCGTCTTATGGTCATCCAGATCTGGATAAAACAGTATGGAAAAAGTTATGGAAGTTAAGGTTACCTCCAAAATGGGTTTTATTTATATTGAAGTGCCTTCATAGAATTCTCCTAGTCAAATGGGAGTTAAAAAGACGAGGAATGTTAGATGAAACAGAGTGTCCCTGATGTAAAACAAAGGATGAAACATTAGAACATGTGTTTTTTGACTGTTCATTTTCGCAAAGGGTATAGTGGGGATTAGCACTGGGGTTGGATTTTAGCATTGGGGCACAGGTATCCTTTTTCGGTGGTTTAAAACATGGGTTGA
>JAPPVO010000016.1:146905392-147205842 GCA_030407325.1 Camellia japonica | reverse complement strand
TTATATAGTATGAGGCATTCATGATCATAGTTATCTGTAAGTTGTTATTGTCTAAGATCATGTTGGGATCCCTACTGAACTTTATGTTTATCCCACGTTGCTAATCCTTTTTCAGGTGAACGTCGAGAAGTGTTTCAAGATCAATAATCTTCTTTATCTGTTGGCCACGGGGCCTTTTATTTGTTGGCGGAATGCCATTGTTGTAAAAGGGTTGGACCATTCCTTTTATATGTAATGATGTAAGCCTACAGGCAACTTATTCAATTGTAACTCATGTTGCATTCATTATATATTCGAATGAGAGAACCTTCACCCAATTGTCCTTATTAATGTATTGAAGTTTCAAACGTTATCTTTGAAATTGTAATGTAACAAAGGATTTGGTGATGATATCCATGAATTTAAAAGTGGGGCGTTACAATCAAGACATTTGACTTAATAATTGTGTAATACTATAAATCTTTGTAGTGTGAGATTATGGGTTCAATTCTACGAAATATTAAACTCCTCTTCATAGAAATTGATAGTGATTGTTAGGCTTGGTTATTGGTTGTTAAGCTTTGTTTACTTTCTACCTATTGTATGCTATTGAATTGTCTGATAATATAAATATTTTTCATATTTATAATTACTCCCAGGGCTGGCTCTAGGGTTAAGTTGGCAAAGCCGCCGCTTTGGGCCTACATTTGAGCTAAAAAATAGAGCCTATGTAGGATTAATTCTTATAATATTAAGGGTTTTTTTTTTCTTCAAAGACCTCGAATGCCTCAATTATTTTGATTGTTAACTTATTAAAACTCACTTAACTCTAAGCCTTTAACACCAAACTAAAAGATAAAAATGTTTTTATATATGGAGGATTTCCATTACTTTGATTTTAACTTATCAAAACCCAACTACGTCGCTTAATACCAAACCCAAAAACAACATTATTTTTATTATTGGAGGGCTCTAAGTAATTGATTTCACTTTACCAAACTTCTCTCCAACCCAACTAACCTATAATGCTCCCAAATAATTGACATAAAGGTCGATCTAATTAATTCAATCAATCATATTAGACTTAACTCAAGTGATCAATCTCTATATTTGTATTCTATTCATGTAAGAGATTTACAAAAGGGTCCACATGCAATACATATTCAATCCCCTTAAAGTTGAATCCATAGCACGTGAGATAGTTAAAATGAATGAAATAACAACAAAAGAATGCCTCATGGGTTACAAGTTCTAAGGCTTACTGGTTACACAAAAGGTGGTTATCAAACCCACACAAGTAAAGCCCATAGCTTGTTAAAAGAACTAACAAAAGAAAGAGTCTCGTGCTCTCCAAAGACTTCCCATGCCCTTAATTAGGCGAGATCACCACATTCTTTCCTCCACAAATCCATTAGGGATGAGCACAAAGCCCAGTAGAAATATCTTCACAAAGTATATATGTTTAAGCAATCGTATATACATGAATGCAACACTATGCCATGCTCCAAAATTGCAAATTTTATTCCTTTGAAAATCATATGCAATGATTCTTTTAAAGACATTTCCTCATCTAAAAAAATTTCAAAATTTAAATACGAGGTGATAAATACGACTTAGGTAATCCCTAGGTTGGTCTCTGTAAGTAGGCATAACAAGCACTACCAATCCCCCACCTTACCGACTCCTAACTGGAAGGCACATGGTACCTTATTCGTGCGTATTTTCAATCTTTCACCCTGGACACTCAAGCCAACTTAAACAATACTATCTACATCCCCTATCTTGACTTACCAAATGTATATACTCCAAAAGATTTCAAGATTTTCATTGTTTTCTAAAAACAATAAATCAATTCCTAAGGCATCGCCATAATAAACAATATTCAAAGCTATGCAAAATGAATGAAATGAGATGCAATTATGAGACTTCACTATAACATTTTGCAATTCTCAACTTTTGTTCGATATGAAATATGATATTCAATACATTTCTTCATTTCTGAAGTCATAACCAAAGTCCATAGCCATGTGACATATGACATCATTTCATATTCACATTCAATTCATAGTCCAAGCATAGGCAACTCATGTTATTCAATAACTTTTCGAAACAACCCATCCATCTTATGGAAATTTCAAACAACATAGCAACATGTGAAAGTTCATCATTTATTTGAAGAAAATTCTAACAATTTCATAAGTCCTTCACAAAAGTCCATTTTTTCCCAAATTTTCCCCAAAATCTAGGGTTTTATTCAAATAGGGTTTTTCCTCCATTTTCAAAGACATTCCTCCTCCTCCGCATATTTCCAAATGTTCATAAGTTCACAAAACAATTTATTTGAACCATATCATAAGAAAATCATTTCTTTCAACATTTCCAAAACCCAACACTTTAAATCTCAAACCCTCAATTTCGATAATCATCGCAAAACAAGCAAGACATGATAAAATCATATATATATAACTCAAAGAAACTTTCTACCTCAAATTTTAGGAAAAAAGATGAGAAAAGCTTTAAAATCAACAGTGTCAAAATCTGATCTTCACCATATATGACGTAGCTCTTGACGAGCTCTCCAATATTAATGAAGACACGAAGGTCAAAGCTCCAATAGATTTGGAGGGATCAAAGAATTTAATAAGGTTGGTGGGTGTTTTTTAGAGAGAGATAGAGAAAAATGAGAAAATGAAATGTAGAGAGAGAGAGAGAGAGAGAGAGAGAGTGAAATGAAAAGTGAAGGAGAAAGTGTAATGGCTCAACTTTTAAGTGATTGGACACAATTCTTGGAACTGACTTTAGACAAATTGCTCGAGTGGTGAAACCTGCGCTCGAGCAGTTAATTCAAATTGTCAGAATCTCTCTTCTCTGTAAACAGATCGCTCAAGCGGTGGAACCTTTACTCGAACGGTGAAAGCGCACACTCCCAGTATTTCAGACTTCAGGACCAAGAACTAAAAGAATGACGTGACTGCTCGAGCGGTCTCAACTCAAAAGTGAGACAAAAACAACCTTAGAAGATTCCCACCATTCCTAGATTCACTCATACACCCAAAGTTGCATATTGACACCCCGGAACACACTATGATGTATATGAACAACCACTAGGAAAAGAATTGGTAACAACATCAGACTCGAAGAGCTCAGTAGTAACAAGGAAAATTAAAAGTGATAGAAATTTCAAATTAATATACTCAACTTGCTTGAAAAGGACTTGCGACATCACAAATTAACTATTTTGATATTAAACTTCCTTGGTCTTAATATTCTCTCTAGATGACTTTAGATTTTGTATCATTTAAATATCTACTGCAAGTGTTTGTTAATTTACTTAAAAATTGAAATATCTAGAATTGAATTAACGGTTGCTTGTTGAATTATGGAATGAATTATTTATTTAATCATATTTCCTAAAAAATGTAAAAGAATTAATTGAATCTCAACCAAGAGCCCTTGGTTCAATTTTACAACTAGAAATGCAAGAACAATAATAGTTAAGTAATTATGCATTCAATTTTTATTTTTATTTTTATGTTAGTACTCTAGATTTTTGTGTACTATTTATTTATTTATTTATTTATTTTTTTGCGTAAATGGTTCAAATATAAAACAACTAGTGTATGTCCGTGCCTGAAGGCACGGTGTAAATAATATTAGGATTAGAATATAATTGTAATCCCAACACTATTTAAATTTATTTTTTAATTTGATAAAATCACAAATTTATTATAAAATTTTGGAGTTCTCATAAAACTTCTAACGAAAACTCGTTTTTGCTTATGTAATAAATAACTAGATAGATAGATGTGCCTAGCATACATACAATTTCAACGGATATACATACAATACTGCTTTTGTTTATATAATTCTATGGAAATTGTATGTATGCCCATAATGTCCTACTGTATTACGGTCATACATACATTTGTATGGAAATATGTGTAAAATATATTGAATAAAAAGGAGAAAATTAAAAAAATAAACAAATAGAGAGAAAAATAAAAACAGGAGAAAATAAAAAAATAAAAAGAAAAGAGAGAGGAAGGCGGGATCATGGGGTCATGGAAGGAGGGGTGTGAGAAAAGGAAAAAGAAAGAGAAAAAGAAGCAGGAAAGTAGAAAATGTATATATGTAGAACATTTTTTTGAAAAATATATCTTAGCTATTGTTTTATAATTTGAACAAATCTGAACCATTCAAATGTCCTAATAGGACAAAAATATGTTGAAGATTCAAAAACCGTCATGCTTTATTAAAATATGTTGAAGATTCATATGAGGTCTAAATTTACGAAATCTATCAGGTATTCAATATATTTAAAAATAATAATTAATTGTTCAAATTCATTTAATTTGTGGACTAAAAAAATTATTAATATAATCCCCACTACATACAGTAAAATCTGGCTCATAATTCTGGGATTGCAGACTTTTTCAAATATTATGAATAAAAATAAGCAAACAAAAAGGAGAAAATAAAAAAATAAACAAATAGAGAGAAAAATAAAAATGGGAGAAAATAAAGAAATAAAAAGAAAAGAGTGAGGAAGGTGGGATCATGGGATCATAGAATGATATGAGAGAAAAGGAAAAAGTAAGAGAGAGAAGCGGGAAAATAAAAAATGTACATGTAAGATATTTTTTGAAAAATATATCTCAGCCGTTGTTTTATAATTTGAATAGATTTGAGCCGTCCAAATATCTTAGTAGGACAAATGTGTGTAGGATAAATTCAAAAATCATCGTGCTCTATTATATAGATGTTGAAGATTCATATGAGGTCTAAATTTACGAAGTCTATCAGGTATTCAATATATTTAAAAATAATAATTAATTGTTCAAATTCATTTAATTTGTGGACTAAAAAATTCATTAATATAATCTCCATTGCACACAGTAAAATCTGGCTACTAATTTTGGGATTGCAGACTTTTCCATATAATATGAATAAAAATAAGTGAACAAAAAGAAGAAAATAAAAAAAATAAACAGATAGAGAGAAAAATAAAAAAAGGAGAAAATAAAAAAATAAAATGAAAAGAGTGAGGAAGGTGGGATCATGGGATCATAGAAGGATGTGAGAGAAAAGGAAAAAGTAAGAGAGAGAAGCGGGAAAATAGAAAATGACATGTAGGATATTTTTTAGAAAATATATCTCAGCCATTGTTTTATAGTTTGAATAGATCTGAGTCGTCCAAATGTGCTAGTAGGACAAATGTGTATAGGATAAATTCAAAAACCATCCTGTTTTATTATATAGATAATATTAGATTTTATCCTTTTGAAATTCTTTAATAACTATTTAAAATTAATTTTATTTTTTAAGTGATATATAAAAATATACGGCCTCAAATTATAAAATTTTACTTTGAATTCCTGAATGTTTAAGACCTGTGCTTATTACTCCCCTATCAATTAACAAAAATAAAGAAAATAAAAGTCAAAGACCTGTAAAATCATGAGTAAAATGCTGATCAGATAAAACCCAATCGAAAATAAAGTATGCAAGTTGTTCCATAGGAGCTCATTCAAAGAATCTGATGTGTGAGGTGAAATCTTATTGCTCAGTTTGATGGGTGATGTGAAATCTTATTTTTCACTTGATCAAACAACAGAGCATATACTTCATAGGTGGAGAAGTTATTTGGTGCTCTTGGAGTACGGTCATAACGAAATTCACGATTTTGTGTTAGGCATAGAGGCCATGATAGTTCGTGATAGGCCAGAGGTATGACCACGTGATACCCTTGATTAAGAAATAATTTTTCTCATAGGTGATAATTCAAACCAAATGAACTCATTCAATGAATCTGACGTGTGTGGAGAAATCTTATTGCTCAATTTGATGTGTGATGTAAAATCTTATTGCCGAGTTGATCAAACTGAGCCTGTCATGGGCGAGTATTCAAACCATAGGAATTCATTCAAAGAATCTGATGTGATGTTAAATCTCAGGTAAAATACAAATAAATCTCCTCACATTTGTTTAAAATGTGATTTATTTTTTTGTAATTTTAAAAATTATAAATATATTTTTGTCAGAATTTTTTATTTAAAAAAATTAATAAAAAAAATAAAATTTGTAGTTACTCTCTATTATAACAATAAAATTATCTGAATTGTTAATTGAAATATATTTATGATATTATTAAAAAAATAGAAAATTTGTTATGCAATTAAAAATTTCAAAAGACAGGATGTAGTTTTTAGAACCACAAAAAGTAATCCGTATTTTAAGCAAATCTCAAGAGGAGGTGTATTTGTAATTTATTTAAAAAAATTAAAAAACCATACAGAGAAGTCAAAGAATACTTCTCATTCTCTTTATTTTTTTGGATATTTTATTATTTGTAAAAAGTCAAAAAGTCATTCATAGACACTTCAATTTTTTTCACCTTATATTTTTAGACAAAAAAACAAAATAATCACATTTTTAAACGAACCATGTACACATTTTCAGTAATTATATCAATAACTATAATTTGGACTTTCCACATTGTTCTTAAGAAAAATTTGAAAATTACATTGTAAAATATATGAATAAAGTTTGATGAACTTCATTTAAAATATAATAGGTCCCATTCAATTCCATTTTGTTCATTAAAAAAAAATTTCCATTCAAAATGAAAAGCTTTACTAATAAACAGATTTGAGGTGACCGAAGCATCCCCAAAGTCAAGTCTGTAAAGAGCAAAAAAACTAAAAAAAAAAAGTCAAGTCTATGTGCAATATTTTAGTATGGATTTTTGTTACCCAAAAATATTATGGGTCATGAAAATGTATTTTAAATTTTATTTCAAAAGTGAATGTATAACATAAATTTAAATTAGTGAGATGTACCTTACACTCACAAAAATTATAAACCATTAATTTATTTTTTAAAACAAATTTTTAAACAATTTTTTCAAATTTGTGGTATTACGGTGTGTTGCCATCTATACACGTCAACTTGGAAAGTAATTTAAAGTTATCAGATTAATTTTTAGAAATAATTTGTGTTGAATTGAAATTTACTCTACATCTTAGGATTCTTAGAGAGATTTCATTCATTTATTTATTTATTTTGGCGCCATATAGCAAATCTTCATTGTTGTATCCTAAAAATAAATTGTAGCAAGGTTAATACTTAAAATATGGAGCCATTCAATTTTCATATATATATATATATATATATATATGTAGGAACATACTTTACAAACAAAATTTATACATAAAAAATATATAAATTTACACATAATGATGTGACAATGATATTTTTTATAAGGAAAATGCTATCCGTACATAAAATTCATACAAAAAGTATCATAAGAATGATATGGCAATAACTTTTAGTAAATAAATGTCATTTTTGTGAGCGTTTTGATTTAAAGTGAATGACTTACATTAAGCCACATCGTTATGTATAGAAAGAAGGCTGCTATTTGCCCATACCTTTTTTACTTTGGCCCTCCCACTTCTTTGAACCCCCACCTTGCAAAATGAAATCCCTCCATTTTTCTTTGAACCTCCACGTTAATACCAACTATGCCCTTAACCCCAAAACCAAACCCAAACCCTAACCCCAACCCCACTTCTATGTCCATCTCCATCTCCACCTCGACCTCCACCTCCACCTCCACCTCTTCCTCTACTCTCACCTCCACTCCGCTCCGACCGGCAGCCTCCTCTGGCAACCACTCTTCCACCATCTCTCACCACCGTGACCTCCTTCCACTTCTCTATCTAATATGGGCTCTCTCTCTCTCTCTCTCTCTCTCTTTGTTTTCTTGCATTCCAATCAAGTATGAGAGAGAAACAAAGTAAGAGGAAAGACCTATCAACAATGGCTACCTTTAAAACCACTATCATAGGCTATATAGCGAGTGATTTCATGGTCATATGTCTTGCCCTCCTTCTCCTCATTTTCTTCTTCATCTTCTTTTGAAAACCCTAGATTTTCATATCTCTCTCTCTCTCTCTCTCCTCTCTCTTGCACACTCTCTCTCATAATGGATGGGGAGGTCACGATGGTGGAGTAGGTTCGGCAACACAGTGCTGAATGAATCCTGAATGTTCGGCAACACATAACATAGTGCTGAATGGGTCAACATCACAATTGCGATCTTTACGCTTGCTATTATTGCTATTATTTCCTCTCTCTCTCTCTCTCTCTCTCTCTCTCTCTCCTCTAATTCAGATTTGCAGTAGGGGCTGGGGATGCTTGTCGGTGGAGGTGGTCACTGATTACGACAGAAGGAGTGGTGGTTGCGGCGGTAAGGGGTGGTCGAAGATGGTGATTTTTCTAGAGGTGATTGGGGTTGGGGTTAGGGTTTGGAAAATTAGGGTTAGAAGATTCGGAATGAGGGTAAAAATGAAATTTTAGGTTGGAAAAAATTGGAATTAAAAAAAAAATAAAGAAGGTGGGAGTTCTAAGAAAAAATATAGGGATTAATAGCAAATCCCATATAGAAATTGTGTATGAATTTTTTGTTTGTATATCTGTTGGCACCATAAATCTACAATTTTATTATTATTTATTATTTATATAATTACAAGACATGTGGCACCCTTCTACTCATTTGGAGGTTATGAGAAATTATGAAGTATTAAACACACATGGAAAGATGATGGAGGACAAAATAGAGAACATAAAGCATGAAATGGAGGTTGAAGGAAGTTATAGAAGATCATGGAGTATGAAATGGAAGAGATTGAAGAATAGGGTAGTTACTACGTAGTTTTTTCTTGCAAGTCTTTGCCTATAAATAGCCATTCATGGCTACGATGTAATGATCCAACTAAAATCAAAGACAATTGATTTCTATTATTCTTGTCATTTATATTTCTTGAACTTTATTTTATGCATTTTCTTTATGAAGCATAGGAGTAGAGGTAATTAATGGTTACTTTGATTGCTCACTCAATCATCTTTCTTTGTTTCCCTCCTTCTTCTTTTAATTTTTATTTTCTTTACACTTGGCAATTTTGAAATCATTGCTGGCACACTCACATTTATGATATTTTCCTTTGTAGGAAAAATAAACTAACAATTTTTTGGCACGCCTGATGGGACGTCAAGTGTGAGAAATGAAAAATGAATTGGATTCATCCATTCCAAATAGCCTAGATGAAATAATCTAGTGTAAACAAAAAATTTTGGATTTTTAAGAAGAGATTTGTGTTCTTGATGAAATAAACTTTCATTCATTACAATATTATTTAAATGAAGAAATTCATCAACTTGATATGAAAATTCGCCAATGGAATGATGAATTGTCATGCTCTCACTACCAAGTCTTTAACTGAGACTTCAATGGCTGGAATTGGTAAATTTTTTCAAAATTTTTCCATGGTTGAATATAGCAAAAGCAAAGAGTTGATTTCATCAATGGCTTGGGGGGTTGAAAAACCCGTTTTTAAAGAACCAAATTATGAAAATAACATGGATAAAAAGCATGTTGTTGAGCCAAATATGGTTAAAAATGATGTTCCATATCGGAGGGTTGAAAAACTCATTCTTAGAGAGTCAAACCATGGAAACAACATGCCTATGGAGGATTTTCATAAGCCATCAATGGTTAAAATAGAAAAACACCCCATTAGGCCAAGAAATGGTGAAACTCACATGCTTACGAAAGATTTTCATAAGCCTTTAATGGCTAAAATAGAAAAACAGTCCATTAGGCCAAGAAATGATGAAATTCAAGTGGCCGAAGAATATATTCTTAAGCCAAACATAGCTAAAAATGATGAACAACCCAATGTTCATGAGTCCGAATTTTCAAAGCCCTTTTTTGTAATGACTTTCATTGTTCGAAACTTACTTTGGATTTGTGGATCGCACCAAAATATAATTTTGATGATGTGGCTAATAAAATTAACAAATTGTTCTTATGATTCGAAGCACTAAGAACAAGAGATGACCATTTAAAATGCATTAACTAGGCTAGGAAAATCCTATGCATTTAAATTAGTGGTTGAGAATGGCCTATCTTTTCAAATTGATGGCCAATTGTTTTTTTTTTTTTTTTTTTAAGGTGCAAAATAATGACAATATGTGTGTTTCGGTTGTAGTCGAACAATGGCTCTTGCATTCAACCGACAAAATTGTGAACATTTGGTGACTTATATGTACACAATCAAAGCATTGTAGATACATTCAAAGCATCAAGAGTTGTTTTGAAGGTTGATTACTTCACCTTCAAAGCTTTATAAACCTTCAAATCACATCATGAAGTAAGATTACTTTCGAATATATATATACATATATATATATATATATATATGTACATGCATATATACGCAATTGGTTGTTTAAAATTGCCTAATTTTGGTTCGTCTCTTTGAAATTTAGAAGCATATTGTAAGATGAGAGAATGTTCTAGTGTGTGGTAGCTACTTATTACATGATCATTATATTGATAAAATTGGCCGAATATGCGGTTCAAACCACTTTGTTGGTGTTATAATGATATTTTAAGCAAGTTTGTTGCTCATACCAAGCAAAAGAATTTTTTGTAAAATTCACAAAGTCAATTTGTTTTTGGTATTTTATATTTGAAGATGAGAAACCAATTTTTTGGTTTGATCTTTAAGTATTCACCCAATTATTGGTTTGAGTATATTACCTTCGAAGATTTACATGAAAAGAAAAAAAAAAAAAAAACCAATTATTGGTTTACTAAAAAAAATACCTTCAAAGACTAGTCACACGCCATATGTATTGGCATACTTCATTACCGCACCATTATACATTCCGAAGTAATTTACTAATCAATGTCAATATTAATGATTTTTTGTATTGAAGCCATATCTTTTGGTGATTTTAGTCTTCTTATATGCCCTTGAAACTTTGAAGATTCGTAGGCCTACGAACCATGCAAGGGGTGCCTTTGAAACATGATTTTGGCCTGCTATTGACTTCTTCGAAGCATGATTTTCATTTGTTATTGACACCTCCGAACATGATATTGGTCCATTACTACTAGTGGCCACCCAAAAATTTATTTTTACATGCAGAATTGTTTGTGGTTTACACTTCCAAGGTCACATGTCTATATTCATAAACATATGTTTATGTCAAATAGATTGGCCAAGTCTTCCTAACTTGGCCTATAATGAATTCGTGAGTGTATGATGTTATTTGGGGTTGCAGCAAACATAAAGTTCCATGACGTATGATGCATTGCATCCATGAAGAACACATGTTAGCTTTGAAAATTCGAAACTCTAAAGGTCTCTCTAGAAGCTTTTGTTAAAGCGTGTGGTGACATTTTTGAAGCAAAGTTTGTTTGTCTGGCATCACTCTTTCAAGGCGAAGCCAATTCAAACACTTTGACCATAAAAGGGTGATTTTTGGTCTTTTATACCACCTTTGAAGCTTGTTACTAGTCCATAATAACTAGCATGTGTAACAGCTTGTTAAGGTGAATCATGTTTGGATTGGCTTCGTCTTGAAAATATGAGGTTTTGAATGATTCTAAGTGTGAGCAACATCAACCTAATTCAAAAGGTTCCAAGTTTTCAAAGTGTTTGAAGCACGAGTAAAACAAAATTATTTAATTTCTTTCAAAGGATTGATGCCAATTCAAAGCACATATATAATATCCCTTCAAGGCACATATTTATTGTGATAACCTCACCATGTAATACACTTATATTTATTTAATTTTGAATGCTAATTATGTGTTTGGTGTGTAATTTGTGTATATCTATTCATTTGGTGAATTATATGTTATGATTTCTGTTCTGAATTTGAAATTGAAAGTCCTAATGACTTCAAAAACCGAAATTGATGAGTCTAATTAGGTTATCATAATTTTTAGAACCTTTTGAGAAATTTGATTTAAATTTGATTAAGTTTAGTAAAATTAAGTTTTGATTAATCAAGCTTAAGTCATAATTAACTAACTTAATCCTTAATTAGCAACCTAACTAATCACATTTATATATATGTTAAGAAAAGGAGAGTTAGTCATTTTTTAGCCCAAAAATTCTGCCAGAAGAATTTTAGAGTGAGAGAGTATTTAAGTTTTAGAGAGAACTTGAGAGCCTGGAAAATTTGCTAGGAGACTGGAGAATTGAGAAGAGGAACTCAAGATTTTGCTAGAACAAGCTAAATTCAAGACTCTAGGTAAGAATTTGATCTTTAATTCATGTAATCAAGTTACCTAGCTAATGAATTCATGGAGGATTTGTGATTAATACAAGTAATTTGGAAGAACTGAGTTTAAGATGAGTTAAATTGAAGTTAGGCATACATGCAAGCATAATTTTGTGAAGTTTCATCATTTTGAGCATGAAGATGCATCCATGATTCATAGAGTTTCGAAGTTGACTTTCATGTTTTGAGAATTGTGGAAGAAGAATTTGAAAATGATTTCAACATGCATGAAGATTTGAGTTTCATTTTGAAGAATTCTTGAAGTTTTGAGCTAAGGGTTTTGAAATTGACTATGCATTCATGTGTTTCAAAGTATTTCTAAGTGTTTGGACAAGCCATGCAAGAGCTTTTTCTTTGGAATTGAGTTTGGAGCATTTTTCTTCATGTTTTGAAAACCCAGAATTTAGCCTCATCGCTCGAGCGCACAATGAGGGCTTCTAGGATTTTTGCAGAACATTGCACATCACTCGAGTGACCAATAGTCTGCTCAAGCGACCTCAATTTTCTTTGCACATTGGCTCGAGCGATGGTCGATCTTACATTTCGACCATCCAGTACTTTCGCAAACCATGTGGTTCGCTTGAGCGACCAATTGTGCGCTCAAGCGAACTACCTTGTTTCAACTTATTTTGAAAAGTTGTATTCTATCCATATTTGTGTTCTCATTTCTTTTTGAGCATTCTTAGGCATGAGTTAAACCTCACAAATGACTTAATAAGTTAGAATTGAATATTTTTTTTAATAATATTTTTTTAGGACTAAGCATTAAAATAAATAACTTTATAACATCAGTTGCCAGCTTAGTTGCCAGCTTATGTGCTGGTTGGATTACATTCCTTCCGACCTTACAAATATACACATATTCAAAATCCTTACTATAATTAATAATATCACTAACTATAGACATAATTTGCCAATCTTGGACTTCTCTTTTGTTCTCTAGCAGCTTGACAAAGACTCGACAATCTGTTTGAATAGTTAAAACTTTTATCCCATTTTCCTTCACCCATTTTAGAGCTTCCAAACATGCCTTTGCCTAGGCCGCCAATGGACTAGGGAGTGGGTTCACAGCTAGAGTATTTTGATATAGATTTTGACCCCCATTGTCCAAGCATACCCAAGCAATACCTGCATCTGTGTTAGATGCTTTCCACACTTCATCTATAATGATCACCTAAGAAAAGAAACCAGCAGACTGCTCCCTTACTTGTGCTTGTTGCAAACACAGAGGTTGGCTTGATGATTCCCAGGACCTACATAGGAACAGAATGACCATGATGTACAACATTTATAGCCAAAGCTGAAAGGTCTTTCACGGCTTCAATTGTGTCTTCAATACTCCTGGGACTATAATTGAACGTATAACTATTCCGTTGTAGCCATATAGCCCAAAGAATAGCAATGGATTTAATAATAACCATGTCATCCTTTACTTGCTCAATCCATGTTTTGAACCACTGAAAATAGGATACATGTGCCCTAATGCTAAAATCCAGCCCCAGCGCTAATCCCCGCCATACCCTTTGCAAAAATGGACAGTCAAAAAACACGTGCTAATGTTTCATCCTTTGTTTTACATCAGGAACACTCCATTTCCTCGCCTTTTTAACTCCCATTTGACTGGGAGAATTCTATGAAGGCGCTTCCATATAAATAAAGCCCATTTTGGAGGTAACCTTAGCTTTCATAACTTTTTCTATACTATTTTATTCGGATCTGGATGACAATAAGACAGATAATAACAAAGCAAGGCCTGTTTGTAACCTGATCTAACCGAATATTCCCCACTCTAAATAGGGCGCCAAACCAATTTGTCTTCACGAGGAAAACTCGGAATATGAATTGCTAGAATTTGTTGACAACACTCTGCAAGAAAAAAGAGTCTAACTAGACTTTCTCTCCAACATCTATGTTTATAGTCAATACAAAGTTCTACTTTCATAGATGGCAACATCCGAGTTAGAGCTCTCCCTCTGGTTGGGTTTCATATCATGGGAATCCATTGATCCTCTAAAGGCAAAATAAGTTTACCATTACCTACTGCCTATTGTACCCCCGTGTTTGAAAGCTCCCTCTCCCCACAAAATGCTATGCCAACCCCATGAAGAATTTGCAGTTTTTGGAACATGCAAAAGGGATTGACTACGACAATATTTTCCTAACAAAACTTTAGATACCAACAAATCAGGATTAGAAAGTAATCTCCATGCCTGCTTTGCTAATAAAACTTGATTAAAACATCTAAGATCTCTAAACCCCAAACCACCCATTCCTTTGGCAAGCAAACAGAGGACCACTTCTTCCAATATGTAACCCTTTCACAATTAGACTTCCATAAAAAATTCCTAACCAAACATGTCAGCTTCGCTAAAAACGATCAAGGCATTCGAAACACAGACATTAAATAAACTGGAATAGAATGCAAAACATGTCTGACTAACACCCTCCTTTTAGCAAAATTCGAGAATTCACATGTCCAACCCTGTAACTTATGCCGAACTTTGTCAATTATAGCTCGGAAAATTTCACCTTTCAATCTACCCCTAAAACCCAGATTAGCCCCAAGATACATCCATGACTTGTCTACCATTTTCACGCCCAATAGTGACTCAATCCACTATTTATCATTCAAGGGCAAATTCGGACTAGGATAAAATTCAGATTTTTGAAAATTAATACGCATACCCGGCTGGTAGCAAAAAGCACTTAAAAACCATTATAAACACCACACTTCCGACATTTCATACTTTTGAAAAATGAAACAATCATCTGCAAATAACATGTGCGAAATAACAAGCGAAGACCTGCCTAAAGCAATACCCCGACAAATGCCTTGATTCAACAAATTTTCAAAACCATCTGATAAAGCTTGCATTACAACCAAGAAGAGATAAGGCGATAGAGGATCACCCTACCTAAGGCTAGCTCTTGGTTCAAAAAAAAAAAAAATTGATTGAGTTCCATTATTAAACAAAACCGAAAAAGTGATCGTCAAGATACATTGTGAGATCATCCAAACCCACTTCTTAGGGAAACCCATTTTTTCCATCATAGCTACCAGAAATTCCCAATTAACCCTATCATATGCTTTATTCATATCCAATTTCAACCCAAAAACTGAACTCCGCCCAACCTTCTTCTTCTTAATATATTCAACAAGCTCATGTGCCAACAAAATATTATTTGAAATTATTTGCCCCTTTAAAAACGCACTTTGATTGAAAGAAATCAATTCTGTAAAAACGTGATAAATAACAGTAAAATGACATCACGCTAGTATTTAGCGATGTTTTAAAAACGTCGTGATAGCTTTTTTTATTTTTAAAATATACCATTGTCACTATAGTGGTGTTTGAAAAATGCCGTTATAGCTTCATTTTCCTTTTTTTTTTGGGAACTGTGCTAATTCTATGAGATTTAATTAAAAAAATGCCTGTAATAAAGCTGAAAAATAGCAATAATATGGATAAAGGTTTGCTGCTAGTTCAATATATTGACTAAATTTAGGCAAATATTGCATGATTATTCTAAACCAAAATCAAGCAACAAACACAACCAAGAAGTAAAAGGAAAAAATATTTATCACACATTTGAATCTACTACACATGGATAGAACCGGTTGTAAATCTTATTAAATGCAGACATTTATAATGAATAAAACTTTGTAATCAGATAACTTACAAATATTTGTTTAATTACTGTTCCCTCACATCTATAATAATACCCAATACAACATCTTTCATGAAAAAAATCCAACAAGTTCAATTCCAAGAAACCAAGCTTAGAACGAGTTAGTTTCAAAGGCCAAACTTCAACTAATATGGAACAACAATTTAATGAACTAAAACAGTATAGCTTTTGTCTACTTAATCAATGATTCAAGATCTTACAAATTGACTACAATTAACACAATGGAAAGCAAGGGCACAAAGAAATGAAGGAATTAGCATATCTAAAGACAGAGAATCTAATCCTACCACTCTTCGCAAAAGAGGTTCAAACATTGTTGCAAATTCATGGAGTGAAAAGCCTCACATCACATCTCTAGTAACACCATTGCACAAATATCACAAACACATATCAAAAACCAATCAAGACATTTTAATAGAGCACAAAATGACCACCATAAAGCTAAAACCACCCACGTTGCAAATGTAAATCTTCATTTGGATTCCCAAGAGCCATTATCATCCTCCTTAACACTCAAAAGCCGTTTCAATGCCATCAAAAAGAACCACCACAATTGAATCACTAACAACTTTTTCCTTTTTCTTCTTTTTCTTTTTCCTCTCTCTTTTTTCTAAAAATTAAAAATTCCCAAAATCTAATAATATCACCTAAAAAAGGCCAACTACCAAACAATATCACCTAAACATTTCAGTCTGTTATACATGGATAGAACTGACTGCTCAGGGCCAATGATTTAACGCAAATCTTGGCCACTAAAATGATCCAATGACCCATTAGCAATGACATAAGTCCAAAAAAATTAGCTCTGCCAAAAGGTAAAGATAACCAAGAATATAACATCACAAAATTAGAATAATGAATAAAAAAACAAAAACCCATCAATACATACCAAGAAAAGCTAAAGAAAAGAATTACATGACTCTTAGAAAATAATACCTCCAAAAAAAAGTTCTATTTTTGAGATGGATCTCCTCTCTGCAAGAAGCAAACAAGCACACATAAATATATATATATATATATATGTAAAAAAGGTGTTGAATAGATCCTAAAGCCCTCCAACACAACGTCACTGTAAATAAAAAAGAATAAGCATGAGATATTCTATAGCAATCTTCTTCCTTTTCCTTATCTTATTAATGTAGAGGTCACATATATACACACTAGATGCAACTAAAAACCAATCTAACTAACTAACGAAGACAAACGCAATATCATGATTCACTACAACAAATCTGGGTTTTTACGGCACCAAATACATGCCGTGGATACAATTCTACGACGCGCGATGTAAAGTCGTGTTATGACTAGTCATGGAAAGTCATTCACTTTAACAACATGTCGTAATACGCCGTTAAAAACCGTTTAACAGTGAATCTTGTGCGTCATGTTTGATTTTTCTATGACTACTTTTGCACATTGTTAATTCCTAGGACAAATCACAACTCTCATTGCTCGTTGTAAAATATGCAATACAACAACCTATTATGTCTGTTGTAGAATACGTAGTTTTTTTTTTTTTTTTTAGCTTAGCATGTTCTATTTGACCTGTTTAGTACAATCTAACAAACGTTACAAACAAGCTTCACAAAACATTAATCAACCACAAAAATATTGTTTCAAGCATAAAAAACGATTCTATATCCACAAGTTATGAACATTCAACAATTGTCTATACATTCCAAACATTCAAAAACTATCCTTAAGTTCAAAACCATCCAAAAAGAACTATCCTTAAGTTTTAAATTGTCCAAAAAGTTCTAAACCATCTAAAAACTATATCATATATAGGTTTCTAAACAAAATCTAAAACTATCCAAAGATTATAGAAATCCATTCATCAAAGTTATATAAAAAACTATCCATAGATGTTAGGATTTCTACTCAAAGTTATAACTGAAGAATGGGTTGGCCAAGCAACAGTGCTCCCAACCGCATCCTCAAGCACAAACATCTCACGATTAGGGCGAAACAATGGCGCATTGACTTTGACATGATTAACCCATACTTTCCAACACCTAGGGCCAAGAGGCACATGATGTACTAATTGTTTAGAATCTGCTAATGCAATTGTGCCTTCCACAACCACCACCTTTGTCCCATCCCAATTCAACAATTTGCATTTGGCAGTGTCCAAGTTGGATCCACCATTCCCAGTTTTATTTTCATCATGCAACTATCATGAAAGCAATACATAAAATATGATAATGAATTGAAAATGAAATTAAGGTAATTAATAATGCCATATAAAATTTACCCAAATATCTTCATTTTCACCACCTTTGGTGTCTTTGTCACCCTAAAAAAGTTGTAATACAATATCAAGTTATATTTGTTTACTCAAATTTAGTAAATGATGTGGGATCTAGATGCAAAATTGACAAAAGCTCTTGAGTAAAAAAACAAGCAAACAAAAGCACAAGCATGACAAAAATCTAAAGATCTAATATAATGAAAATTGTCATTGTTCACATACTCCGAATAATAAAGTTAGAATAAAATAAGCCTTTCCTGAAAACAATTTTTTTTTTTCTTTTTTTCTTAAAGATCTAACAAAATCAAACTATTCTTATCTAAATGCCTCAATATTGGATACATTTAGCCCAGACCAGGATTCTAGGTACTGAACAACCATAGTTGACGTAAAACAAAATATGCTTCTTTTTTTTTCACTAGGGATATTCATTATGTATATTTTCTTTTCTCCAAAATAGTTTCAATCTTGCGAAGATTTAGATTATATTCCACCAAATCCTATGCAATTTGCTTCCCTTCCATCGGCTTAATGAAACTATTATCTCTTGGTTCCATTCAGTTACTTCAAATAGTAGTTCTGCTCAGTAAGAGCTACTTTAGTATTTATGTTATTGGAATGCCTTGTAACTTTTTCCATATATCAAGTAGAAAATGCAACATGAAGCCCAATTGAAATTATAGCATTGTGGAAAAGCAAAAATAAAACATAAAAATAAAAAAAACTTGAACTCATCCAAACACATTGCGCAATAGAGCACATTCATTTTTCAAAAACATAGGAGCTTCCATGCATTGTTTCACCCAAGCATTAAGGCACAGTCAAACACATGCATCATATGCAATCACAGCATGCCAATTATGAAACATAAATAATCCATGCAAAACATAACACCCTGTGTATGGCTTGATCCCCACAAAATAAAATCAATCCCAATTACGAAATGTAGAAGATCAAACAACTAGTTATAAAACATAGAAGATCAAATATAAAATAAAATAAAATAATTGATACTTTAAAGAATAAATGATGGAAAAATACAAACATACGTATGCATTCATATGTTTATAGGAATTAATAAATAGATTAAAAGCACAATCCCAATTAAATGTTCTAGATGGTAACATTCCAAATAAAATTAAAAAAAAAAATTCTTACAAAAGCACAACACATCAACAACTAACCTGTGCATGATTTTGAAATTGAAGATTTGACATTAAGGAGCACAATATTTCTTTTTGTCTTTTACTCACTTGAAGTCTCGAAAACAAGCAAAGATCAACAAACAACCCAAACAAACCAACCCTCTGACCAACCGACCCACCCACACAATTAACAACATTCAAGATAGATTCTCTATTAAAAAATAAAAAATCAAAAGACAAAGAATCAAACACCTAAAATGCACAGTACAAAGAATAATTATCGTATAGAATTGAAGAAGCAAACAATTTATCGTTTTCACACATCAATCAATGCAATCAAGACGCGAAACATTTGGGGGTTTTAGATACAATTCTCATATATATGGGTTTATAGAGATCTTACTAGTGATGTTTTTTATCATATGAAGTAGTGTACCAGTAAATACCCTTCTTCGCTTAGTGTATCTCTTATTTGCTCCTTCCTTCGACTCTCTCTCTCTCTCTCTCTCTCTCTCTCTCCGTACAATGTGATGAGACGATTTAGAGAGATTGAGGCTAAGCTCCTACAGATTTGCTCCTATCGAAACCCTTCTCTGTGCCTTTTGATGAAACCCTTCTATGTTTCTTTTAGATTAGAAGCTGTATATTTTGATATATATATATATATATATTTTTTTTTGGTGTTTGGCGCCCGAGTTTTTTATTTTCACACTACTTGTTTTTTCGGTCATACCTTTTGCTTATTTTCTTTTTTCAAAAAATACTTTTCAAAAATTTTATTTTTTTATTTTCGTATTTTTTATTTTTATTGAATTTTTTAAATATTTTAAGTAATTTTTTTACTTTTAGACACACCTAATATAAATACACTTAAAAAGTAAAAAAATTGTAAAAAAAATCTTTTAAAAATTCACTAAATACCAAAAATATAAAAAAAAAATACAAGAATTCAATACATTTTTTGTATTTCTATGTATTTATTAATTTTTAAAAATATTTTTTCATAAATTTTTTACTTTTTAGATACATTTAACTAAGATGCATCTAAAAAAGTAAAAAAAATGTTTAAAATTTAAAAAATATTCACTAAAAACAAAAGAATACGAAAACCAAAAAACTCAGTTTTCAAAAAACTTAATTCAGAAAATTCAAACCAAACACACTGAATTGTGTGCCATGAAAAATTAAATATGTTCAACCGCTTGCATATGTGTGCCATGTATAGTTGACGTATTACCGACATGCTAGATGCACGTTATAGAAAGTTTTATTATTTACGGCCAACATTGCAAGCCGTAAAAAAAATCACCATTATTAGCATTAACGGCCTATGAATAGACATGTCGTGGTTAGGATATTATTTACGACATGTAAAAAAAGAAAGTCATAAAAATAAAAAATTACAACTTGTATTTATTGTATATCGTTGATGTGATGTTGTAAAAAGCCAATTTTGTTGTAGTGATTTGGTATGTTTAATATGTTCACAATTGTTAAAGAATTACGTGATTCGGCAACTTCCCAAAATATTTATGAAAAAATGTTTGAGACATCTAAGAAGTCTCCCCCAAAGTGACCCACAATCAATTTTTGATTTGTCACAAAATCAGACTTAACTCCCTTGACACATCATTATAGTGAATTATGAGACTTAAATTGAAGTAATCCTAGTTTGATGATACATTTATCAATTCAAACATCTTATAATACTAATAACCCTGGTTCTAAGCCAAGCCCAAGTTAATAAACTAGACCAATTCCATATTCCATTAAATTCAAACAAACCCAATAAATGCATACTAAATCCCAAAAACCCATACTTGATTGAAGCACCAAGATAAATAAATTCAGCAAAGAAAAGGCCCAATTGAGTGCATAAACAACGTAGATTGACACAGATCATGAAATATAAACTGACTATACACACATAAATAGTTACATAACAACAGTGAACTCAAGATCTCCCCATGCTCTCTATCTCTTACTGTCACACCCCACTTTTTATTATCCGAAAACATTACCAAAACCTGTAAATTTAGGTCCATATTTTTTTTTTATATAAATATTTACAAATGTCTATTACACTTGAGTAATAGAATCACAAAGATACATGTTCTCCCTCTCTCAATAAATACAACAACAATAATACATGCCAAGCTTCTGCCGCGAAGCTACAAATAAATAATTACAAATACAACTCCACTACCTTTACATCTACTAAGAAAGCTATACAAATGAACTGAAGAACTCCATAAATCTTCAATCAAATAACCCAAACTTTCTTCCTGTAAAAAAATTTTACAACGACGGGGTGAGCACTAATGCCCAAATCTCATAATTCTAAATCAATAACGAACACACAGATAGAAATGATCATGCATGCGGGGTGATACAATATAGTAGGGTGACATTTCATAATCTCAAAATATCATAAGTAAGGTATCTTTTTCTCAAAAACAATTTAAACACTTGTAGGAAAAACCTTCAGCCATAAAAATCATCCCTTAACTTTAGAAAATCATAGATCCTTGTGAAACAACCATATTTAAGAAACAACATCATTTAAATGTTATTAACCAATTTCCCAAATATTTCTCAACTAATTTTCCATTGTTAATACTCTTCTTTTCCTTCCATTCTTGTTTTCTACTCTTCACTTTTAACTTAAAACCCCAAAATTTCAAGTTCAATTTCCTTTTTGACTCGCCAACAATTCTCCTATACTCATTTCACCCCGTTAATTTCACCCGCAAAGTTTCATTTCAAGATAACACAATGTTAATAAACTCTTCCAAGCCAATCTTTTATTTAATTATAGAACAACTCTCACAATTTACTTTTATTAACACAACTACTTCATTAAGTTTACCATCATAATCTATAATCCTCATATCTATTTTTGGTTCCCATTATTCACAAATAATGCCCATGCACTTTTCCTCTTTAAACCAAATTATACATCAATATGAAATTTCACCAATTCATCACAAACAACAAATAACATCATCAACTCAACATACCTCTCAACACATAGCTCAACACAATCCACCTTTTGCTGACTCACTACGGCGGGAGTGAACTCCCAAAAACCATTTTCATAAAAGCCATTTTCTTTCAAAACCATTTTCGAAAACCAACCATTCCTTTAAAATAAATTTCCAAGTTTTGTAGAGTATTCTCACAAAGTATGTACATAGTTATGCTTTTTCCTCAACACAAAAGTAAATGTAATTGCAATGCTATGCCGAGATAAATCAATGAGGAAAAACATCCGTTCCAATGCATTATTTCAAAATCACCATGTTCTCAATGTCATCATGTGATTCAATTTCAATTGTTCAAAACTTAACATTTTATTTCAAGGGCGGTAAATACGTCTCTGGTAATCCCTAGGCCGGTGTCTGAAAGTAGACTATACAAGTACTACCAAATTGTCATTTTTACCAATCGCAACTGGAAAAATCAACAATCAACTATCCGCGCGGACTTTTTGGTCTTTCACCCCGGACCCGCAGGCCAACTTATTCAAATTGTCATTTTTACCAATCGCAACTGGAAAAAAATCAACAATCAACTATCCGCGCGGACTTTTTGGTCTTTCACCCCGGACCCGCAGGCCAACTTAATTCTACACCACCTGTCAAGACTTACCATCATTATTTACCCCAAAACCATTTCATGAAAACATTTCTCATACAAATCATTTTCTGTCATGAATGCAAATCTCTTCGATTTAGAAACACCATGCACAATAATAAATGAAATGATATGTAAATGCAACAATTTCCATGTTTCATAACATTCCTTATGAAGTCAACCATATGCACATGAAGTTTTCAAAATCATTTCTCCAACTCAATATATTTGAAAGATTACCATTCTTGCAAAACACATTAAGGAATTACACCCATTCACCTTTCATTCCAAGAAAGAAAAGAGTTTTATGAACATTTTCATGTTCCCCAAAAATCTCCAAGTTTCTAGTGTTTTCACCAAAAACCAAACATTTCCCATCCTCATAAAGAAACCCCATTAAATCATCCACTTGAGTTTTAAAATAACTAAGCCAATCCACTAGGAATTTAATAAAATAATTTGAGATTAAGCCCATTTTGGAAACTCTACATTTTATATCACAAAAACCAAAATCAACATAGTCAATACAATTCTACATAATCACCACAATTCAACATATCTTAACTCAACACCACTAATTATAATTCAAAGTGTACTCCCAAATTTTCATTTCATCATTTCATTCCAAGGTTCATGTTATCCATATCATTAACTAATTCTTTTTCCCAAGTTTCATTTCATATCATAGCATAATTTACAATGTCCATAAATAAGGTTCAATCGCTAATTTTTAACATGATTTTCAAACATTTCCAAAATTCAATTAAACTTGTATATATACAATTCCATACCTCAATTTCATGATTCTACTTTCAATTTGGGCAAACTCATTGTTTATCATCATAAATCAACCTAGGGTTTCAAGAAAAATCTAGAAATTTCAAGAAAATACAAATTTCTTAACCCATACCTTTTTATTCCAATTTTCCCATAAATTATACACCTAGGGTTCACAATCCATCATTTTAACCCATCAATTTAACTTCCATCATCTCAAATCCTAAATCCCGAATTTTCATAATATACTCTATATGCTCAAAAATGTGGGTTTTACATTTATATACTCCAAATACCACAAATCTATCTATTAATGTAAGCATTGAAGGAGAACTAGGACCCCTACCTCAAGATTCAAGCAAGAAAAGCAAGCTTTGAGAAGAATCCTCCACAAATTCGAAGTTCAATCGGTTGAAAAATGTTGATCCTCTCTTGTTTCCATCCTTGACTTGTTCTCCATTCTTGATGCAAGAACCATGGTGGATTGTTGATAAAAGTGGAGGAAATCAAGGTTTTGGGAGCTAGGGTTTCGGACATGGAAGAGGGGAGAAGAAGAGGGGAAAGGAAAATGAAAGAAATGAGCTCAAAATCACGTTTTTGAGCTGCTGTCCCGCTATTCCCGCTCGAGCGTCCATATTCCCGCTCGAGCGGACCTGCTCCCAGCACAGATGTCAAAACTTCGAACAGATATAACTTTTTCATGCGGACTCCGTTTTAGGTCGTTCTTGTGTCCAAATTGAAGCCCCGGAAATAAGCTTTCCAATGGTTCTAACCTCACATCCAAATTCAAAGTATGGAAGGAGAAAAGGGCAAAAGAGTGACGGCTGGTCAAAAACTCAAACTCCAAACTTGGGGCTTTTTATCTAATCTTATCCAAATACCTTGTTAAGACTTCAATTAAGGTTCCAAACATCACCCAAGGGTCCTCAATTATAATATTTAAAGTCCACTCGTCAACCCATCAATATCAAGAGTCCAACAACCGTACAAGTTTTAAGGTGACGGCCACCACTTTTCATCAATCCAAAGTGAATCAAGATCCGAGTCAGTACACTTACTGATAAAAAGAAACTTTTACCTTGTTAGTTCTTCTTCTTTTTCTTCTTTTTCTTCTTCTCTTTCTTTGAAATGTGAACCTACATTTAATAAGAATAAGCATTTTAATTAATAAGGTCTTGTATTGTCAAAAAGGCTTTGATTAAATGATTCCTCACCTCTTGGGATGAAAATGTATGAGATTATTGTTGATGTGGCATTGGCCAAATAGTGAGATGACTACTAAGTGAATCAACAACCTATCATTCAATAAGAAGCTTAAGTTGTATAGTAGCTCTAGGCAATTTAAAGTAATAACTAGTAAAAATAGTTAAAATATGTGTTACCTTTGTAATAAGTTGGAGGGTGCAATAATTGGTGCAACAGGCACGCTCGCAGCTTGCAATTGAGATTCCAAAAACTCAATTTGTGACTAAAAATCTATGCGTATAGCTTGAATTTGTTTCTCCATTACATCATTCATCTTTGACTCTAACTGCATTTGATACCATTGAAGTTGCTCTTTAACTTGTTCTTGAACTCGAGTTTGGAAGATACGATTCTGCTCTTGTGACTGCCTATATCTACCTCCAAAAACATCAATGCGGGATGGTCCTAATCCAAACTTTCGAACACAACCAGGTCACTCCGGCCCCATAACTTGTGTGAAGATCTGCTCATTTAATGTAGCGGGGTCAGTAAAAGATCCCTCCATGTGCTTTGTTAGTTCATTCATTAGAGTCTGCAGTTTTGAATTCAATAATAAGCCTTCAATATAAATCACATTAAAAGTCCAATAAAGTAGTATCACATACCGTAACCTCATCAAGTGAATCACTTTTTGACATCTCATCTTTCATGTATGCGGCCATTCACACCTATGGTCGACAGATAAAACTCAATAATGAACTCAGTACATATAAACCCAATATTGATATAGGTAAGCTAAAAACAATCTAATTATACTTCCACTCGAACTACTGAGAAAGGCTTTTGACTTGTTCTATGATGTAATGTTTTCTTCTTCCAGATTTTTTTATCATTCTTGCTTGATTTCTGTTAAATATGAAATTCATTTAATTTACATAAATAAAATTGTACTAATGCACTTTGAGTGCCCCAATAGTAAACCAAGGCCCACCACTGATCCTCATATACTCTGTTCTATCGATGAGCCAACCTATCTACATCATTCTTGAAGGGTTTGTATCCCAATCTTTTCACTTGACTTTTCCAATATCTGTATTTCTTCCCAAATGAAGCCATTATTGTTCCTTTTATATGGATTCATCTGCATCCATATGAGCCTACATTACATTTATACACACTTGTAATATGCAATGTCAACTACACTTTCAACTTATATACAATTAATGCAATATTATTACAATTAATACAATAGTGGCATATAAACAATTAATGCAAGTAGTTCTGAATGGAAAGAGTCTTGTTTTGTTACTTACCAAAAAGCTCATATGTAATTAAGACACTGATATTAACATGACATAATACTATGCTTTTCAAATTATGTCTTAAAAATTGTTGAACACCTTACTTCTTCACTTAATATGAACATAACAAGGAAGAAAATAACACAGTGAAACTGTTTTTTCTAAGTTATTTGATTCTGTTATACCCTTTAGTTCCATATTGACCTTATCTCTGTGACGACCGGGTCTATTTTGTTTTCTTTTCTTCTCTCCATTCTCCTTTTTCTTTCGTTGGGTTTGAAAGGCCCGGAAATGGTTCTCTAAATAAAGTCCTTGTTCTTGTTGTGTTCGGTGTTGAACTTTACTTGTTCCAGGGAGTGCGAGGTCAAGTCCGGAGTGCTGAGACTTGAGCTGGGAATTTTCTGGGCTGTTTGGATTAGCCGCACGTGCGAGGGCCACAGGCCGCACGTGCGGGAGAGGGCCGCACGTGTGGGAGGCTAGGCCACACGTGCGGAATGTAGGGGAGGTTGGGGTTGCATTTTGTCTAATATGCACAAGCGAAGTGAGGTGCGGGTGAGGAGCACCGCACGTGCACAGGTGAAGGCTGCACGTGCGGCCCTCTCCCGCACGTGCGGGGAAGGGCACCGCATGTGCGGCAATCTGGGCAGCCGAATCCCTGTTTTTTTTTTACTCTTTTGGTCGAATTTGTAACACATTTGGGGCTCTTTATTCTCACTCTAAACCTCATTTCTCTCCTCCTTCTCTCTAGAAACCCTCACCAAAACACTAAAAGTTCTTGATTCTTGCTATCCATTGGGTCTAGATCATCATCCTTCCGCACCAATCTTGAAGATCCAAGTTAGGGCTCCTCTTGGTGTTGTGGAAAGTTGAAGAATCTTCCATCAAAGCTAGGGTTTCATCTCCATTTCTTCATCAAACATTGAGATAGGGAATTTCCTTAAGTTATATATATGTTTATGTAAGTTTGTGATTGATTTGTGAGCTCTCCTTTGGTATTTCGAAAATGGGTTTTTGTTTCAAGAAATGGATGGTTTTGTAGGAGAAATCAATTCTTGTCTTTTGTAAGTTCTAAATTTTGAAATGTGGAATCATGAGGTTGAGATTGTTGTGTTTAGAGGGGTTTTTGGAATGAGATGAGGAAAGGTTAGGGTTTTTGGTGAAAAACCTAGAAGCTTGGGGGTTTTGGGAATAATGGGGGAAATCAAGGGATTTTTCTTGAAATGAATAAAAGGGTGAGTGAGAATTTCATAATGTTGATATTATGTGATAAACTCTAGATGTATAAAGGTTGGAAACCTCATTTAATTTTTCATTGGTCATCTACATATACACATGTGATTATAAATTGTACATTTTGTGTTCCATGATATATGAGTATTGTTGTGAAAGGAAATTGTTGTTCAACCATTTGCTCTTGCTTTGGAAATATTTAGAATGTGGAAGTATATGAATTGTAGGTTTATTGTTGTATAAAGATCCATGATAGCAACTTTGTATCATTTTATGAAATAACATGGAGAAGGGAGAATGAGGAATGTAATTGTTATGGTAATGTTGTTGGAATAACTTGGAATTGGAGAAATGCTACGAGGCACGGATTATCATTGCATTTCACATTCTTTCAACTAATTATTATGCATTGTGTATCTAGATTGGAAACATTTACATTCAAGAAAGGAATATATATATATATATATATATACATATATGGTAATGAAAACAACGATAATGTGTATGGGGTAAATACGTTGGTAAGTCCGGTTAGGGGGTGTAGACGAAATGATAAGTTGGCTTGAGTGTCCGGGTTGAAAGACCGAAAACACACGTAGAGGAGGTACCACTTCCCTTCCGATTAGCAACCAGTAAAGTGGGGTTATTGGTAGTGCTTGTTGAGCCTACTTGCAGACACCAACCTAGGGATCACCTGTGTCGTATTTACTGCCCCCTTATGGTTAAAATTGAAAAATTAGAATTGATGAGATTGCAAAAATGTTATCGAAAACATGGTGGTTTTCAAGAAAGGCATGTCATGAGACTATTTTGAAAAGGCATTGCATGGCATTTGTACGTGCATTTAATATTTATTATCTTACATAAATGTATATACTTTATTAGGGATTTCTCTACTGGATTTTATGCTCACCCCTATGGGATTTTGATGCAAAAAAAGACGTGGTGATCCCGCTAAGTTGAGGGCGTGGACAATTGTGAAGAGTACATAGCTCTATTTTGTTGTGATTTAATTGCTAGCCAAGGGCTATTTTTGTATGGGTCCGGGTTGCCATTTTTGTGTTACCGGGCTTAAGCCTTGGAAGTTGTAGCCCATAAAGGCATTTATTTGTTTTGAGAACTATATGCTTCACATGCTATAAATTCATGTGTTTTTCTTACCAATGAATGTATAATCTGCATGTGAAACTTTTGTATAAACTCATTTATTAACTATGTAAAGATGGAAGGATTATCATCATTGTTTAGTGAACGCTAGTTGATGTGGTTAGTTAATGTTGAATTATTTCGGGGCGTTACAACATGGTATCAGAGCTACCGGGTTTGAATACTTGGGGCTCGTGGGAAGTGGTTGTTATACCACTATGGGTTCATTTCGCATGACTAAAAAATGTTTTGTTTATTTGTGACTATGTGATAGCATGCTTACGTGACTATGTTGGTATGGGATATGACTTTTGGGATGTTATTTGTGCCTATTAGATTCCTTGAGATCTTATTAGAAGGGTACTTGATCAATACTCATTCTACTAAGAATTCTTGGTTTCTCATGGGACGAATCTCATCACTAAAGGACAATCCGTGTGTGTTTATGTGACTATGTGCTTATGTGGAGTGAATTAAATTGCTTGTGTGATAAAATATCTGTAATTGTTATAGTTTAACGTGTGAGGCAAGTTGCGGGCACATTTGAAATTATGTGCTAAATTACCTATCTTGTTCCTTAATTAGGATGTCAGGAAGGATTCAAAGTCATAGTGGTAGAGGCAGAAGATGTGGTAGGGGCCGCCGGGGTGTGCATGGGGTACCCGTCCATGAGGTACCGGTGCAAGAAGAGGGTTTAGGCCAAGCTAACATGGCCGAGCAAGTGGGGCAAGCGGAGGTACTGGGTTAAGCGGGTCAAGCCGCAATGGGGGCCCTAGCCCGGGAAATGACGGGGGCATTGAGGGAGTCCATGAACATTTTGAGGGCGGAGAACCAAGCTAGGGAGAACGCCGTGGAGACAAGGGCGAGCTTCCTCATGAGGGAGTTTTTGCGGGCCAAACCGGATGAATTCCATAGTGGCCCCGAGCCAAAGAAAGCAGATGAATGGCTCTAACAGACAGTGAAGACATTCAAGATGTTTCACATAAAAGACAGTGAGCTTAGAGTGACTCTTGCGAGTTACTATCTCAAGGGGGATGCGGGCCAATGGTGGAAATATGCCAAGGGTCGAATTGAACTGACATGGGAGGCATTTGTGGTGGCCTTCCAAGACAAGTACCTACCTCCCACGGCTAGGGAGAGGTTGAGAAAGGAATTCCAAGACCTTAAACAACTTAACATGTCCGTGGCCGAATTCGAAGCGGCCTTTTCTAGTTTGTCCCGGTTTGCACCGGAGTTGGTAGCGACGGAAGAGCGCCGTTGCATTGAATTTGAGAAGAAGTTGAGAACTAAGATCTTGTTCAAGGTTGCTGGGAACATGATTCGAAATTATGACCATCTTGTGGAGGCGACCGCACATGTGAAGATTACCGTGAAGGCCAAGGAAGAGAGACTTCAGAATTCGAGGTCTAGGGGCCAAGGGTCACAAGGGGACTTTAGGCCCAACAAGAAGAGTAGAAACACCTTTTCATCCCAGCCTGAGCCGCAACAGTCTAGATCTACTTTTCCCTTGCCTAGTGTGGGCTCGGGAAAGAGTGCGTCGAGTGGGTTTTCTTGCTTTAAGTGTGGCCAACCGGGTCACAAGGCCTTTGCATGTCCATAGAAAGGAAGAGCACAGTAGATGTTGCCTCCACCACTACCTAATCGATCTCAAAGTCAGTCTCAGAGTAGGAGTCAGGGCCCTACTTGCTACCAGTGCGGTCAGTCAGGGCATATGAAGATAGCTTGCCTGCGGTTGGGAGGCGCATCTGGCGCATCGGGGTCGAGGCAGACTCAGAGCCACCAGCAGGCTCACTCAGCTCAGACTTCACGAGTTCATTAGGGAGCCACTTCAGCTTAGTCAATACAGCATGCCTATGCTCCGAGGGACAAGCAGGTTGATCAGAGGCCACAGGGGCGCATGTATGCTGTTACTGTGCCAGAGCAGTTGCCAGGATCCTCAGTTGTGAAAAGTATTTTTTTTATTGTGTGTAATTCTTTGGCCAGTGTGTTGATAGATACAGGTGCATCTCATTCATTCATATTTGCTGCATTCACATCTGCATTGGGGTTAGAGGTGGCACAGTTAGCGTCTCTGCTCAGAGTAGAGTCACCAGTTGGGGGTACAGTTGACTTAGATCAGGGTTGTCGCGATTATGAGATAGAGGTTGCCGGGCGTAAACTCCCGTTTGCTTTTGTGCTGCTAGACATGTCGAGTTTTGATGTCATTCTAGACATGGATTGGTTGTCTTCTTATCAGGCAGTGATCGATTGTTTTCGTCAAAGGGTCACTGTGTGCACCTCGAGTGGTGATTGTTTTTATTTTCTAGGGGACATGGTTGATCGGGTCTTATCGCCAGTGTTTGATCCTTGTAGTAGGAACAAGCTTAGCGATCTTCTTGCTACTCTCTTGGATGGCGAGAGTGACGGGACTCGAGTTGAGTTGCCAAGGGTAGTTTGTGAATACCGAGACGTGTTTCCCGAAGATCTTACTAGTTTGCCACCCCATCGGGAGATTGGTTCACCATCGACTTAGTGCCTGGAACATCATCAATTTCTATGGCGCCGTATAGATTTGCATCCGTAGAGTTGCACGAGTTGAGAATTCACCTCCAAGAGCTTTTAGATAAGGGCTTTATTCGCCCTAGTACGTCACCTTGGGGAGCGTCGGCTCTCTTTGCAAAGAAGAAGGATGGGTCGTTGCAATTGTGTATCGATTACCACAAGTTGAACCGAGTTACCGTTAAGAACAAATACCCTTTACCCATAATAGATGACTTGTTTGATCAATTTAGAGGGTCTTGTTGCTTCTTCAAAATAGACTTAAGGTCGGGTATCATCAGTTGAGAGTTCGGGAGGAGGACATCCCGAAAACGGCCTTTCGTATGCATTATGGCCACTATGAGTTCCTTGTAATGCCATTTGGGTTGACTAATGCACCGGCTTCTTTTATAGATTTGATGAACCGAATTTTTAGGGAGTACTTGGACCATTTTGTGGTCGTCTTTGTAGACGACATCCTAATCTATTCGACTTCCGATGAGGAACACGAGGCTCACTTGAGGGTAGTGCTTGAATTGCTTAGAAAACATCAATTGTATGCCAAGTTTGAGAAGTGTGAGTTTTGGCTCACCGAGGTGAAGTTTTTGGGCCATGTGGTGTCAAGAGAGGGAGTAACTGTAGATTCTTCGAAGATAGATTCTGTATAAGATTGAGAGCAACCTAAAAATATTTTTGAGATCCGAAGCTTCTTGGGATTGGCGGGGTATTATCGGCATTTTGTGAGGGACTTCTCTAGATTAGTCGTGCCTTTGACTAGGTTGACTAGGAAGGAGGTTAAGTTTGTGTGGAGCAAAGCTTGTGAAAATTCTTTCCAAGAGCTTAAAACTAGATTGACTACGACACCGGTGTTGATCATTCCAGAGAGAGGCTTAGGTTACACCGTTTATTGTGATGCGTCTCGGGATGGGCTTGGTTGTGTTTTGATGCAAGGGGGAAAGGTTATAGCTTACGGTTCACGGCAATTGAAAGCTCATGAGAAGAATTACCCTACGCACGACTTAGAGTTAGCTGCAGTAGTGTTTGCCTTGAAGATTTGGAGGCATTATTTATATGGCAAGAAATTTGAGGTTTTCTCAGATCATAAGAGCTTGAAATATCTGTTTTCCCAAAAGGATTTGAATTTACGTCAACGGAGGTGGATGGAGTCTTTAGAAGACTATGATTTTGAGTTACACTATCACCTGGGGAAGGCCAATGTAGTGGCCGACGCCTTAAGTCGAAAAACCGTGAGTAGTTTGGCGAGTGTGGCCATTCAGGAGTGGGTTATGTTGGGTGAAGTCGGCAAGTTTAAATTGCAATTGGGAGAGTCCGAACAGGGTGCAACATTGTTTACCTTGAGTGCTCAACCTGTCTTGATTAGCAAAGTTGTAGAGGCACAACCAAGTGACCGTGAAGTAGAGTTAATTCGTGATAGAATCTCCAATGGAAAGGAAGAGAAGGGTTTGAACATTCACTCAGATCAGAGTGTACGTTACCTAGATCGTTTGTTTGTACTTGAATCTTGTAGAGAGGAAGTGCTTCAGGAGTTCCATCACTCACGCCTTGCGGTACATCCGGGAGGCACCAAAATGTATCGTGATCTTAGCCATCAATTTTGGTGGAGGGATATGAAAAGAGATGTCGCATCCTTTGTGTCCAAGTGCCTTACTTGTCAACAAGTGAAGGCCGAACACCAAAGACCAGTGGCTTTGTTACAACCCTTGCCGATAGCCGAGTGGAAGTGGGAGCACGTTACCATGGACTTCGTAGTTAGGCTTTCTAGAACACAGCGGGGCAATGATGCCATTTGGGTAATTGTTAATAGGTTGACTAAGTCCACACATCTCATTCCAATGCGTACTAGCGACTCAGTTGAGCATCTGGCAGAGTTGTATGTTAGAGAGATAGTTCGGCTTTATGGGGTTCCGGTAACCATTGTGTCAGATAAGGATCCTCGCTTTACCGCCCGGTTGTGGCAAAGCCTTCAAGAGGCATTGGGAACTAAGTTGACTTTTGGCACCGCTTATCACCCTCAAATCGATGGGCAATCGGAACGTACCATTCAGATTTTGGAAGACATGCTTAGAGCATGTGTCCTAGATTTCAAAGGGTCTTAGGAGAGGCACTTACCATTGATTGAATTCGCCTACAACAATAGTTATCAAGCTAGCATTGAGATGGCACCATTTGAGGCCTTGTATGGCCGACCTTGTAGATCACCAATTTGTTGGGCCGAGGTAGGGGATGCACCGTTGTTGGGTCCGAAAACTGTTAGGGAGACAACCGAGAAGGTTGCTCTCATTCGGAAGAGGTTAGCTATAGCCCAAAGTCAACAGAAAAGTTATGCCGATAAGAGGAGACGACCTTTATCTTTCAAAGTAGGTGACCATGTTTTCTTTAAAATCTCACCTAGGCGGGGTTTAATGAGGCTTGGCAAGAGTGGGAAGTTGTCTTCAAGGTTTATTTGGCCTTTCGAGATATTGGAGAGGATTGGAGAAGTGGCATACTAATTAGCTTTACCGCCATAACTTGCGGGAGTTCACAATGTGTTTCATGTGTCCATGCTTAGGAAGTACGAACCCGACCCTTCTCATGTGCTAGATTGGGTTGATTTAGAGATAGATGAAGACACGTCTTACGAGGAGCGACCGGTTCAGATCTTAGATGCCCGAGAGTAAGTGCTACGAGACAAAACCATATCGTTAGTGAAAGTGTTGTGGAAACACCATGGGATTAAGGAACTGACTTGGGAACGGCAAGCGGAGGTCCGTTCCAAGTATCCGGATTTATTCGAGCATGCCTAATTGTTTTATTTCAATTGTAATGTTCCCTAGTGTTGAAAGGAAAGAATGTTAAATTGTTGATCACATATTGTTATATGTGTTGTTAATTTGAGCATGAGATTATGAAGGGATGATATTTTATTATAAATGTTTCATTTCATTTCTAGTTTGAGCGATTGTGTTTTGATGAAATGATGAGGAAGAAAATGGTAAATGTTGGTTAAACATTGATGTTACAACTTAGTAATGTTGTTAAAATGATCATAGTTGCTAGAGCACTTCTGTTTGGTAAGTTTGTTCAAATTTCGGGGATGAAATTTCTTATGGTGAGGAGGTTTTGACAACCGGTCTATTTTGTTTTCTTTTTTCGCTTCGTTCTCCTTTTTCTTTCGTTGGGTTTGAAAGGCCCGAAAATGGTTCTCTAAATAAAGTCCTTGTTCTTGTTGTGTTCGGTGTTGAACTTTACTTGTTCCGGGGAGTGCGAGGTCAGGTCCGGAGTGCCAAGACTTGAGCTGGGAATTTTCTGAGTTGTTTGGCTTAGTCACACGTGCGGGGGCCACAGGCTGCACGTGAGGAATGCAGGGGAGGTTGGGGTTGCATTTTGTCTAATATACACGAGCGGAGTGAGGTGCGGGTGAGGAGCATCGCACGTGCACGGGTGAAGGCCACACGTGCGGAATGCAGGGAAGGTTGGGGTTGCATTTTGTCTAATATGCACAAGCAGAGTGAGGTGTGGGTGAGGAGCACCGCACGTGCACGGGTGAAGGCCGCACGTGCGGCCCTCTACCACACATGCGGGGAAGGGCGCTGCATGTGCGGCAATCTGGGCAGCTGAATCCCTATTTTTTTTTACTCTTTTGGCCGAATTTGTAACACAATTGGGGCTCTTTATTCTCACTCTAAACCTCATTTCTCTCCTCCTTCTCTCTAGAAACCCTCACCAAAACACTAAAAGTTCTTGATTCTTGCTATCCATTGGGTCTAGATCATCATCCTTCCGCACCAATCTTGAAGATCCAAGTTAGGGCTCCTCTTGGTGTTGTGGAAAGTTGAAGAATCTTCTATCAAAGCTAGGGCTTCATCTCTATTTCTTCATCAAACATTGAGGTAGGGAATTTCCTTGAGTTATATATATGTTTATGTAAGTTTGTGATTGATTTGTGAGCTCTCCTTTGGTATTTCGAAAATGGGTTTTTGTTTCAAAAAATGGATGGTTTTGTAGGAGAAATCAATCTTTATCTTTTGTAAGTTCTAAATTTTGAAATGTGGAATCATGAGGTTAAGATTGTTGTGTTTAGAGGGGTTTTTGGAATGAGATGAGGAAAGGTTAGGGTTTTTGGTGAAAAACCTAGAAGCTTGGGGTTTTGGGAATAATGGGGGAAATCAAGGGATTTTTCTTGAAATGAATAAAAGGGTGAGTGAGAATTTCATAATGTTGATATTATGTGATAAACTCTAGATGTATAAAGGTTGGATACCTCATTTAATTTTTCATTGGTCATCTACATATACACATGGGATTATAAATTGTACATTTTGTGTTCCATGATATATGAGTATTGTTGTGAAAGGAAATTATTGTTCAACCATTTGCTCTTGCTTTGGAAATATTTAGAATGTGGAAGTATATGAATTGTAGGTTTATTGTTGTATAAAGATCCATGATAGCAACTTTGTATCATTTTATGAAATAACATGGAGAAGGGAGGATGAGGAATCTAATTGTTATGGTAGTGTTGTTGGAATAACTTGGAATTGGGGAAATGCTACGAGGCACGGATTATCATTGCATTTCACATTCTTTCAACTAATTATTATGCATTGTGTATCTAGATTGGAAACATTTACATTCAAGAAAGGAATATATATATATATACATATATGGTAATGAAAACAACGATAATGTGTATGGGGTAAATACGTTGGTAAGTCCGGTTAGGGGGTGTAGACGAAATGATAAGTTAGCCTGAGTGTCCGGGGAGAAAGACCGAAAACACGCGCAGAGGAGGTATCACTTCCCTTCTGGTTAACAACCGGTAAAGTGGGATTATTTTTCACGACCCAAACCCGCTCCTATGGGTTTAGTACCGTAACCGGCTAGTAATCCGAGATTACCGAAGGCCTGCTTAACAGTAATACAGTAAAACAGAGTATAGGGGCATGGCGGAAGCCATTACAGTAATAAAATAATGTCCATTGAGCTGTGATAGTCTGTATGCAAAAAGACTTTCCATAAATATAAACATTCAGTACAGAACAGTTATGCACAATATTTACAATTATTCATCCCTACTAAACAGTACAGTACGGTGTTGTCAGTCTATACGGTATTACAAAACAGTACAGAGACAGACGGGGAAATAAAAACACCCCTAAGCCATAGCTTGGCAGGCTCGGAACCTCGCAGTGAGGCACATTGGTTGGCTTGACAAAACTGGAGTTTACCTCGACGCTTCTAGCATTGGTCCGGTGCCTGCACACCTACATATATATATATATGAGCAGTGAGCTAAAGCCCAGTGAATAACATAAAGCGTAAAGAGGTTTAGAATGAATGTCCTCACAGTAATGAAAACAGTTCATTAAATCAGTATATTAGTTGTTCAGTACAGTAAACAGTCATATGTGGTACATCCATTAGCATAACAGTAAACAGTAAGTCTTAAAGACCGAACAGTAAATGATGGCCATCAATCAGTAAACAGTAGTGGTTCCAACGAGGGAACCGACAGAGATCTCTGTAACAGTAACAGTAGGTGCTAAGGATGCCACAATACAGTTAAGAATATAGGACATACATTCATTCAGTAAACAGTAAACAGTTCAGAAAACAGTACAGTTCAGTTGTTCAGAAGATAATCATTTTGAACATATCTTTACACAATTGTTACTCATAGAGTTCTGGGCTACAGTGAACTAAAGCGTCTCCTCAGAAAGCCAACTCTACACAATTTACAGATTGAACACACACTAAGCTACACAGTTGGGAAAGATGATAACTTAATCCCTAATTTGCCTCGGTGTGGTTCTACGTCTATATCCTCTTTAAGATGCCTTAAATATGCCCTAGGAATGCCTAGAATAGAAAGAGGATGCGAAGATGCACTTTTGAACACTTTACAAAATTTTCAGAAAACAGGGGTCTTGCTCGAGCGTGGCTTTCTACGCTCGAGCGGACATGCAGACAAAGGTCTCCGCTCGAGCGTGAATTCCGTCGCTCGAGCGGACTGTGTGCTACAGTAAAAATACTGGATGTTCAAAATTTATGCTCGATGGGCGCTCGACCCTCGCTCGAGCGTGAGACACAAGTCCTTGCTTGAGCGTGAGTTTCCTCGCTCGAGCGGACTGTGAACTCATGCAAAGTACTGGATGCACGCATTTCACGCTTGAGCGTGACTTTTCTCGCTCGAGCGGAAGGCACGATCACAGAGTGTACGCTCGAGCGTAGACTTCCTCGCTCGAGCGTGGGTCCAAAATCTGGAAATTCCAGATTTGAACCTCAAGCTCAAAATCAAGTTCAAATGCCTTAAAATTGATCCTCTTGGGCCAAAAACCTGGAAAACACTTGTAAACACATGATATTACATATTCAAAGATCAATTTGGTAAATCAAAGCCCAAGGGGTGTTTAATTCAGACTCAATTTCAAACCAAATTTTCATGAACAATCTTCAAACATGACATGCATGAGTTGGGTTCAATTCAAAGCTTCAATGTTAGCTCAAGTGAGCTAATTCCTTCCAAAACATGATGAAATCATGGCTTATTCTCAAAACATGGACATGCATGTGACAAGTTTATGAAGAACAAGCTCAAAAATGCAAGAGTATGCCATGCATGCAAAGATTAAGCCTCTAATGCAACAATTTAACCAAAACTAGGCTCACTTCTTCAATTTAGCATGAAACATGCAAGAATCAACTTAAGGACATCAATGAGAGGTTGAATTTGCTTACCTAAGTCTTCAATCACAAGACTAGAAGTTTAATTAGACAATGCTCTTACAATTCTTCAAATCTACAAGCCAATTCACAAGAAGGAATTCAAATCTCTCTAAATTCTCTCCCTCTCTCTCTTTTTCGGTGGAAACAAGGAATGAGCTGAGGAAACATTTGTTTGAGTGTAATACAATGATCTCAAAAGTGTGTAGATAGTGGCCACTAAGTGGTCTAATTGTAAATAAGCTCAATTCATGTAATTTACCAACATTTACTCTAATTTAATCATGCCTAATCAGTTTTCAGATAATTATATCATAAAATTACATAAATTCTAATTAACACAGAACATCCATCAATTTCAGATTCGGCCGCCGATAAGGCTTTCAATTAACAGTTTAAACATAAAAACTGAACAGATAATTAAACAGTCAAACAGATAAGATGCAATTCAAACAGATACAGGCAATCAATTCAGTTTCGGATTTCAGTCAGTCAGTTCAGTAATCCAGTCAGTTCAATTACCAATCATAATCATTCTTAGTTTAGCAGTAATTGGTAATTAATCGGTGATCAGTGATGAGGGTTGTTACATTATTGGTAGTGCTTGTTTAGCGTACTTGCAGACACCAACCTAGGGATCACCTGTGTCGTATTTACCACCCCCTTATGGTTAAAATTGAAAAATTGGAATTGATGAGATTGCAAAAATGTTATCGAAAACATGGTGTTTTTCAAGATAGGCATGTCATGAGAATATTTTGAAAAGGCATTGCATGGCATTTGCACTTGCATTTAATATTGGTTATCTTACATAAATGTATATACTTTGTTAGGGATTTCTCTACTGGGCTTTATGCTCACCCCTATGGGATTTTGGTGCAGGAAAAGACATGATGATCCCGCCAAGTTGAGGGCGTGGACAATTGTGAAAAGTACATAGCTCTATTTTGTTGTGATTTAATTATTAGCCAAGGGCTATTTTTGTATAGGTCCGGGAGGCCATTTTTGTGTAACCGGGCTTAAGCCTTGGAAGTTGTAGCCTATAAGGGCATTTATTTGTTTTGAGAACTATATGCTTCACATGCTATAGATTCATGTGTTTTTCTTACCAATGAATGTATAATCTACATGTGAAACTTTTGTATAAACTCATTTATTAACTATGTAAAGATGGAAGGATTATCGTCATTGTTTAGTGAACGTTAGTTGATGTGGTTAGTTAATGTTGAATTATTTCAGGGCGTTACAATCTCCCTCCATATGTTATCTTTGTTTTGTTCTGGAACATAATGCCAAGTCATAAAAGTGAGTGGTGCAAGACTCCAATCTTGTGCCAAAACACCCAAATGTGAAGCAAGGGATGTGTACCCTTCAACTTCTTGACTCAACTCATTTGAAACAACTTTTAAAACGTCATCAACACTAGTACCCCATAGACCAATTACAATATTATATCATTTCTCTCTCATCTTCAAATTGTGCCTCTGTCGATGCTTCAAGAGGTCTAATAGTTTCATCAATAGTTGTGTCACTACCCAACCCCCGCCCTAAGGGATTAGAGAAGTGACCGGCCAGTAATCTGGAGATTACCAAAGGCCTGCTTAACAGTAATACAATAATAAGGGCTGGCAGAAGCCAATAATAATAAAATATAACGTCCAATGAGTTGTGAAGACTTAAATTAACAAAACAAGCCTTTATATATATACCTATACACATAAGTCCAAACATTAAACTTACATACACGTAAGTCCACGTCAAGCTTAGGTACAAAAACATAAACATAACTTAGGGATTAGATCCTAATAATAAGCCAGTCTTAGCAAACACTTAACAATAACACTACAACAAAATTGAGTTTTTACGACTCCACATTAACGGCATACAGTAAATGCAAGCCGTGGTTTCTCACTTTTATGACATGCTTTTTTTGCACGTCGTAAATACTTTTCCAACCACGGCGTGTCTATTGCATAGGCCGTAAATGATAATAACGATGATTTTTTTACGGCTTGCAATGCACGCCGTAAATAATAAAACTTTCTACGACGTGCATATAGCGTGCCGTTAATACATCAATTATACACGACGCACATACGTTAGCCGTGAAAAGTGAATATTTTTCACGACGCACACAATGCCTGCCGTTAAAAATATTATATTTTTTACGACGCACATATTACCGGCCGTTAAAAATATTGTCTTTTCACGACGCACAATGCATGTCATGAATTGTATGTTAAAAACATAAAGGCGCTAAAATAGAATTTTGTGGCGCCATTTCGCCAAAAAAATAAAATAAAAATATACACGCTACTCCTCAGTGTCCTCTGCCTCTCATATACCCCTTCTCTTTCGTCTCTCTCCTTTTGCAACCACCGCCATCGGGACGCTGCCGACCGCCGACCGCCGATCATCTCTCCTCTTGCCATCATTCTCTCTCGACGAACTACCGACCACCTTATCTCTCCTCTCACCTCCTCTTTTTTTTATTTATTTATTTATAATAATCGTGTATTTGTATAGCTGTGTAAAAACCCTAGGTCCCAACTGCCTGTACTACGAAGTTGCAGAGAGATGGAGTCCCAGTCCCTCAAGCTTCGCAACATTTTGGAGTTTCACAATCTCTCAATCTTGCCGACTCATCGGTTCTCACTCCTTGTTCACCCATGTGAACTCACTTCTCTCCCATCACTCTTCTCATCATCGTCGAATCCTTCTCATTCCAGTCCGAGTCCAAGGTCGAAGATGATGACACCAATTCGATGCCCTCTGGTACTATTTCCCAACCCTAGACTCTCGATATATACATATACAAATAAATGTGTCTGTAACCCTAGAATGCTTTAATATTTGGGTGATTTTGTAGACATTGGCTTGATTCAACATGCTGCGTGGATTGGTTTGACTACCATCACGAGCAAGATTCTGGTGATTTTTAACGATTAAAACCACCTCAACATTTTGATTGTTCTTGCTTAATTTTTTGATGTAATTGTTATTGTTTTTCATCGCAGAGATTAATTAGGGAGATTATCGTGGCTTCAATTTTCGGCATAGGTCCAGTGGCAACTGCATTCAAGTAACCACGCTTTTCTTTAATCATATTTCATGTAAATACTTATCACGTGTTTATTTGTATAGAGGCTAAGATCTTCGGCCCCCAAATTTCTCTGTTTCATTGTCTTAAACCACTTGTAAAGATTTGATTATGTCTGGAGATTCTCGCGAAATCCAACCGTTGCGAGTATCTTAGGACACGGGGACATGGTGGGTTTAAATATTCATATGTTGTTGGGTACTCAACCACCTTCCTGCAAATTTGTATCCCTGGTAAACTATACTTGTGATGATGATGTTTCCAGTGTTGTTTCTGTTGAGAATGAAACCAGATTTTATTCTAGTTACATTCATTATATGTTCAATGAATTTACTCTCTGAAAATAATTGAAGTTATTGTGAGAAAATTATCTTTCAAACATGTTGAGGAGTTATTCCCTTTTACAGAAAGAAATATTCTCATAATGGTTAATTCTGTGTAAAATTTTCAGGTATGCTTATGTGCTTCCTGGTTTTTCTGCATCACTGCTGGGTGGTTAGTTTTCCTTGTAATGTTTAGTGAGTTGTTTTGATTTCGGATAGTGCTTACATTCTATATAATATTATGGACAGTATCTGTCCTCTGAAGTAGAACACAAAAAAGCATTATGCTTGTCAATTGTTTTGTATGCCATATTTACTTCATTGAGCTTTCTTTTTATATCTCTTCTTTTTGCATCTGTTTCCCCTATTAGTAACAGGTTAAACATTTCATGCAGGTGTAAATGGTCCCATCCATATTACTATGGCCACCACTCTAAGGTTGTGCATCCTATCAGTGCGAAAAACACTTCACTCCTAACTTGTATGTCACATTCTGATCTTGTTGTAATTTGAGATATGAACTGTATCAGTTCTGATATTATGTCATTTACACCTCATTCATATATTCTTTCTGACCCAACGTCATATAGTTATTTAATTTCATGAATCATGATTTGGCAACTTGTATATAAAGCCATGTTATTTTTGCAGGCTATTATTACAGGCAAGTCATACATAAATGTTTTTTTTCCTCTTTCATATTATGTTTCACATTTGTCAAGACCTGAGCCACAAGAAACAGGACTAAAGTATGTGCAAAGAGAATGTTTCAAGTCTTCTATGTCCATACTAGATTGTGTCACTGTTTGGGACCTTTCACTGATCTATTAGAACGAAATTCCCAATAATATACTTTGTTCCTCCAAGTTTTCATATATTTCAGTTTTAATTTTTCTGTTTTCTTTCACAAGGGTTGTTAAAACAATTCATTTGAGTCTAATTTTGATATCTGTGAGCATCTGCTGTGTGACTAGTAAGCTTTCGAAGGAGTGCCAGAGGAAGCTGTTTCTACATATAAATTTTGTAGAAACATTTATATGTAAACCCACTGAAACATTTTGAGTAGTTAGCCTTTTTCCCAAGAAAAAGCCACCGGATTCACACGGTGTGAAACCACACCTATTTAAACCCACCGAACTGTTCAAAGAAAAGCCACACTCACAATTGTAAGAAATTTCACATTTTTCGTTGTCTTTATTTCCTTCATTTTCAGGGGGTTTGCTGTCAAGACCGACCTTTCAACCATTCAAAGTTCTCTTTTTTGTTCTCATGTAAAAAAACCTTTCATTTGTGTTTTGAACTTTATCTCAAATCAAGATTCAAGAATCATTTTTGCATCGCAGCCAGCCATGTCTAGTTTGTTCCCCTAGAATTCAAGTTTCTCACCTGTAAGAACTGCTTCTCCACATAGAAGGACCAACCCAGATGTTGATAGGTATATTATACGACCCTTTTCGATTCGATTTTGATTCTAATGATTGGGTAGTTTTTGATGAGTTTATAGCTTTGAATTAATTGGGTTTTATATGTTTTTGGGTATTCTTAATTTCTTGTAGTCAGTACTTGGCAGAGCTCTTAGCAGAGCACCAGAAGCTTGAACCTTTCGTGCAAGTCGTTCCCATATGCAGCCGACTGTTGAATCAAGGTTGGCAACTACCTTTGCTTTTGGATCTTGTCTTTCTATGTTTCTATTGGGTTATCTTGTTTTTTGACTAATTTCTATAATGGTTCTGTTATATTGTGTGTGTGTGAGAGAGAGAGAGAGAGAGAGAGGATTGGGATTGTGCATAAACCAAATTGGCTTCGAATTGGTTTTCTTGTTTTCAACTTTTTTCAGTTGAAGTTTGAAGGGATATTAATTTAAATTAAGGTTATGATTTGTGTTGCATATGTATTTAGAATTAGAGATTCTTGAATATTTATCAACAAAAAAAAAAAAAAAAGAGAAAAGAATTAGAGATTCTTGAAGGGTGTTTGTGTAACGGCTTAACAAATTTTGGTATTTGGTGTTTCTATGTTTTGTTGATCTCAACGAGCTTGAATCGATTGACACGATCCCTGGAATAGTAGGAACCCATTGGTCATCCTAGAAAAGAGTAGAGGATCCATTATGGATCTGCCAACAGTTTCCCTGTTTCAGAATTGTCCAGCCTTGAATGATCCATTTTTACCTTTCAAAGAAAGAGAAGAAGAAGAACTAACAAGGTAAAAGTACTAACATAAAGCATTAGTTTTTATAAGCACCTTTAATCTTTTAGCTCTGATTGCTAAAGCACCTTTAATCTGTAAGGGTAAAATTTGACTTGGCTCTGGACAGTTGATCTAGGCGAGGTGATGAAACGACAATGTGTGTTTATGTAGTGTTTAATGACTAGGGCTTAAATTTGACTAGTCTTTTGCTCTTGATTACATTGTTTTAGTGGAGTCCAAGAGAAACTACAAGAAAAACGTGTTATATATTGTTAATTACTGGTGCACTACATTAACATCTAAAACTATAAGTATACAATATCTTCAGTTTCAGAAAATATGATTAGACTCTGTAGCATTCTTAGTTTGTAATATCTTTTACAAATCAATTCTGCATGTATATTGAGAAGTGTTGTAGCATTATTTATAAGTCAGTGTCTTGATGTATCTTCACAGCAATAAAATCTCTTCATCAATGATTTGACCTGATCCCTTCATTCTCAGTCAAGATTTTGCTGGTGGAGTGGTTCTCATACTCTTTTGGTCTGTTTAAATTAAACCATTCTAGCTTAATCACTTTTTGGGACTGGGCTGGCACTAAACTTAGTGGTTGCCTGAAAATCTACTGAATAAATACTCTTTGAACTGTAATGTAGCATCAAACTAAGATTGCGAAGGTTCATAGGGATGGAATAATGGAAGGCCTTTGAAATCCTGACCGTAATGTTCTTACCGTAAATATGACAATGGAACAAGCTTAAGTTCCCCCATTTTTTTATAGTGGAAAAATAGTTTTTTGAGAAAAGCTTTTATTGAAAAATATTTTCCTCTGTGATTGCTACCCTATGTCAGTGGTGGTGGTGATAGTGTGATATTGGTAAGACAAATTTTGATATATCTGGTTAGGTTTGGAAAAAAAAATTCTGCCTTTAAAATATAGAAAGCATATTGGTGGCACTTCTTTCGATAACTCTGCATGTTTAGTTATGAAGCAACAAGCATCAAGATATCACTTATTGTCTATGGTTTTCTTTGTTAATACAAAATTTCATTTTATTACTCCAATGTTGACACATGTTTTTTGTACTTGGATTTGACTATCGCAGCATTTGTTACAACACAGATAATTGGGAATTGCTGTCTAAGTATGCAAAAAGGTTCGTCATGGCCGGAGCGAAACTGCGGCAAACTTCTTTTGATGTATGGATGGAATTTGCTGCAAAAATAGGTCTTTACAAATTCCTCATTCTCTTGAATTATTTTGTGGGAGGAGATGTACATTTGTCTTTTATTTGCCAACTGCTGATTATGGGTGTGGTGATGGAAAGAGACATTTTATTGAGTTTTTCCTTGGCTCCTTAAGCTATGATCCTCTGAAGTGCAAGAGAAAGGGCTGTTTAACATCCTAATACTATGACAGAAGAATGCTCGTCTTTCAAATAAAGAAGTTTTTAGCAGCACTATTAATCTTAGCACTATTAATCTTATCACTACAATTTGAACCCAACTTCTTAATAGCAACACATGCATGTAGCATCATTCATGTTTCAAAAAAACATGAAGTGTGGAAATGCTTTGTTGTTGTTTTAAAATTTCTTGATCAGTTCTTAATACCTCAAAAATATTTTGTCCTGAGTTGTTAGTTTATGTACTAATGTGAAGTTTCCTTTGTCATGCAGACAAGAAATGCAATAGGGTTAGTTGCTCCAGCTATTGCCGCGGGTTTAGGTGACATACATTGGGCACTCTCGTCCGTGTGATAGGAGCAAGTGGATTTGCTACAGCTATAGCTGCAACTGCTATAGGAACTATTGTCAGTAGTTTTAGATAATCTCGACATGTTTAGAAAGTTAGATATGCATAGTTTTGGATAGTTTAAATTTTTTATACAGTTAAAAACTTTCGAATGTTTGGAATGTATAGACAATTGTTGAATGTTTATAATTTATGGATATAGTTTTTTTTTAAATGTTTCAAACAATATTTTGGTGGTTGATTGATGTTTTGTGATGTTTGTTTGTAATATTTGTTAGATTGTACTAAATTGGTCAAATAGAACTTGTTGAATTTTAAAAAAAATAAAAAATAAAAAATTGCATATTCTACGACAGGCATAAGAAGTCGTCGTATTACAGATTTTACGGCGTGCAATTAGCGTCGTTATTTGTCTAACCAATTTACGGCGTGCAAAAGTAGTCATAGAAAAAGTAACAACGACGCACAAAATCTGTCGTTAAATAGTTTTTAACGACGTACTATAGCATGTCGTTGAAAAAGTAACGACGACGTACAAAATATGCCGTTGAATAGTTTTTAACGGCGTACGAAACATGTCGTTGAAAGTAAATGACTTTCCATGACTGGTTATAATATGACGCGCGCTTGCACGTCGTAGAAGGGTTTTTACGGCATGCATTGCGCGCCGTAAAAATCCTTTTTTGTTGTAGTGTAATCACATCACTTGTTCATTAACATAAAAGGGTGAATTCTCAACTACCCTTGAAGCCTTGAAGCTTGACTATTTGGAACCTCGCAGTGAGGTACAAAAGTTGGCTTGACAAAACAGGGTTCAGGTCGACGCTGCTAAGTCCGATCTTATACTTGATCACCTATGTCCATATATAAAACAATGAGCTAGAACCCATGAATAACAACTATGTAAAGGGGTTATGAATGATGTCCTTACAGTAATTTAAAACTATCAATTTTCATCACTAAATTAGTTTCTCAAATCAGTATCTCATAAAATATCGCATCATATCGAAAACATAGTAGTCATAGGTTATACATCCATTAGAAAAATAGTACAGTAGGTCTTAGAAGACCAAAATAGTCATATTTGATGGCCATCAATACAGTAAACAATAGTTTCAAGAATTGAAACTGACAGAGATCTCTGTAACAGTAGTAGTAACACTAACAATAACAGTTGCTAAGGATGCCACAAATACATTTTATAAATAGGACAAACATTCATTCAGTCAGAAAACATTATTTCAGAAGCAAAACATTTTATAAGTCAGAAAATACTAATAATTCAAACATATCTTTACAAGGTTGTTACTCATAGTTGGCTCCCTGAATCACATGATCACAATGCGGCGTCTGACCTACATAAACACATCCAAGAACAACATCTCAAAATACGTTCGATTTGTTCAGTCAATTCTTAAACCTATTCAGTTTATTCGTTACTTGTTCGTTCGGTTGTTTTTATTCGTTCTTTAAATCATTTTTATTCATGATATGTATATGAATTTGAAATACACATGAAAACCATGCAAATAGAGGCCCGAAAGTAGAAAAAACGAAGAGAAAACCAAACCAAGTCTGGCCTAAAAACCGCATGTGCGGGAGCACTGGTCGTATGTGTGGAATCACCACTGCACGTGCACCCCACACATGCAATTAAAGTAGTATATTCGACTTGCTATGTTCTGTTTTCCGCACGTGCGGGGCCCCAAGCTACACGTGCTGTTCTGGGCCAACATGAATTCCAAAATCGTTCTTGTTTGGAAACTCATCCTTTCTAACTTCAATTCCATGCATTTCAAGGCTCAAAACTCTTAAAAACCTGTTGAATTTAAACATTTCTAACTTTAAACAAAAATCATTACTTCACATCAAAACTCAATATCATTTAAAAGATCAAAATCTAGAATTAAAGTATAAAATCATAAACCATGCATACTTGAGTTCCAATTCTCAAAATCCATGGAGGTTTCTTTTCAATTTGGAAGAATCATGCAAGAAAACAAGTGTATGATCAAGATTTCCATGGAACTATGCCATGCATGATAGATTTGAGAACTAATTCATTCAATTCTTCCATATTAAGGCATGCATGTTTCAAACTTCTAATTACATGAACAAAACTTCTAATTTAAGCTTGGATTCTTCCTAAATGAACTTGAATTCCATAATCTTATAATTATAACAACTCAAATTCATGAAATTAGAGAGGAATTCCTACCTTAGATGGTTAGATTGTTAAGAGTTAGCTTAGTTCTTCTTCTTCTTCCTCTTCTTTTCTTCTTCTTCTTGAGCTCTCTAGAGCTTTCTCTCTTTTATCTCTACAAAATGCATTACTCTCTCTCAAGCTCTTCTCTTTCTTTTATTAAGTTGATGAATGGCTTAAGAAGTGTAATTAATCTTTTATTAAGTTTATTAAGTTGATTAATTATAAGGTTTAATCGTAAGGTTAAATTAAATTATTTCAAATTCACTTAAATTAAATTAATTCTCATCTTAACCTAATTTAATCTAAACTAAACTAAACTTTGTTATACCAATGTGAATTGGGCTCTAATTGCCTATCCAAATATTTAATTCCAACCTATATAAATTACTGATTCAGACAGGTTCATTTCATGTCCTATACATGTCTATTAACCATAACACATTTCAATTCACACATGACACATAATAATTCACATAAACACATAATCAATATAAATCATATAATTAGCTTAATTAATTAAGGAGGTGGTTGTCACGTTCTCTCCCCCTTAGGACGTTTGGTCCTCCAAACTTATTTACCTTCCTCCGAGAAGAACATAAGATCTAATGGAAAGAGGTCTGGATATCTTTTCTTCATATCATCTTCCCTTTCCCAAGTCGCATAAATCCCACGGTGATTTTGCCAATCTACTTTCACTAACGGAATGTCTTTGTTCCTCAACTTTCTGATCTGCCGATTTACAATTTGAATGGGTCGTTCTTCATGTGTATAGTTATGACTCAAAAGAACACGGATGGGCTCAATGATATGGAAAGGATCTTGGAGATAATCCCTTAACATTGAAACACGAAATACATTATGCATATGCTCCATATTGAGAGGGAGAGCTACCTAATACGCCACTGGATTAATTTTCTCAATGATCTCATATGGTCCAATGTACTGAGGTGCTAACTTGCCCTTTGTTCCAAAATGAGTTTACCCTTTCATTGGTGTTACTTTGAGAAAGACGTAATCGCCCACTTCATATTCCCTATTTCATCTTCAAACATCCGCTTAGCTTTTCTGTCGGCTTTGTGTTGTTTTCAATAGTTGTTGGATCAACTTCACTTTTTTAGTCGTTTCTTACACAATTTTGGGTCCAAGCAAAGGTCTATCTCCAACTTCAGCCTAACAAATTGGTGACTGACATTTTTTACCATATATAGCCTCGTAAGGTGTCATGCCAATGCTTGAATGAAAACTATTGTTGTATGCAAATTTGGCTAAAGGCAAATGGGTTTCCCAATTTCCCTGAAAATCTAACACACATACGTAACATATCCTCCAGAGTTTGTATTGTCCTTTTTGACTGCCCATCGATCTTTGGATGATATGCACTACTTATGTGAATTTTGAATCCCTATTAGAAACAATTGACACAGGCACTTTGTGCAATCTCATAATTTCATTAATATAAATTGTAGCCAACTTATCTGCATTATAAAATGTTTTGATAGGTAAGAAATGAGAAAATTTAGTCAGGCGATCAACAATAACCCAAATCGAGTCCATACCTCTAATGGAGCGAGGTAGTCCCACAATAAAATCCATATATGCTCTCATTTCCAGTTCGGTATTGGTAGTAGCTGAAGCAATCTCGCAGGTCATTGATGCTCGGCTTTGACTTGTTGGCATTGTAAACTCTTAGATACAAATTTGGCAATTTTTTTCTTCATTCCTGGATGGATAACAAATTTTGAACTATGGGCTTCTTGCATAACTCGCTTCTTTAATTCAACATCATTTAGTACACATAACCTTCTTTGGAATTTTAACACTCCATTTTCAAAAGCAAAGTCCGGCCTCGGTTTGGATTCTCTTTCTTTGGCAATTTTATTCAAAAACTCATCTTCTAGCTGTTTTTCTTTAATTTCTTCTAGTATTTCTAGTTGAGCAGAAATAGCAGCCAAAGTCCCGCCTCGTTCTCGTAACACAATTTCAACTTCAAATCTCTCTAGATCATGTAGCAATGCTCTTTTCCCGGTAAGTAAACAAGCCAAGTTCCTAATTGATTTCTGACTAAGCACATCGGCAATGGTGTTAGCTTTCCCAGGATGGTACAAAATTTGCAAATCATAGTCTTTTATCAGTTCCAACCATCTTCGTTGTCTCATATTTAGCTCCTTCTGGGTAAAGAAATACTTCAAACTCTTGTGATCATATAAACTTTGCATGTTGCCCCATACAGGTAATGACGCCAGATTTTTAATGCAAATACCACTGCTGCTAGCTCCAAGTCGCGGGTCGGATAATTCTTCTCGTGTGGTCTCAGTTGTCGAGAAGCATAAGCTATTATTTTGCCATTCTGCATTAATACACACCCCAAACCTTTATAAGATGCATCACTAAAAATAGTAAAGCCATCCGTACCTAAGGGTAAGGTGAGAATCGATGCAGTTACTTGCCGAGTCTTTAGTTCTTGAAAAGCTAACTCTCTCTGATTAGTCCATTCGAACGGCACCCCTTTCTATGTTAACTGAGTAAGAGGCAAAGCAATTTTGGAGAAGTCTTTCACAAACTTGCAGTAGTAACCGGCCAAACCCAAAAAATTTCGAACTTCGGTAGCACTGGTCGGTCTAGGCCAATTCACAACTACTTCTATCTTCTGCGGGTCAACTAAAATGCCATCTTTGTTTATCACATGCCCCAAAAACATAACACTATCAAGCCAGAACTCACACTTTGTCAATTTAGCATACAATTTCTTATCTCTCAATGTTTGCAAAACAATTCTCAAGTGATGTTCATGTTCCTCTTTACTTTTGGAATAAATTAAGATATCATCTATAAAAGCAACAACAAATTCATCGAGGAACAACTTGAAAATTGTATTCATTAGATCCATAAAAGCAGTTGGAGCATTAGTTACTCCGAAAGACATAACAAGAAATTCGTAATATCCATACTTTGTTTAGAAAGCAGTCTTTTCTACGTCTTCAGCTTTGACTTTTAGTTGGTGGTATCCGGATCTAAGATCAATCTTGGAAAAGACTTGGGCCCTTTGAAACTGATCGAATAAATCATCGATACGAGGTAACAGATACTTGTTCTTCATGGTCACCTTGTTTAATTCATGGTAATCAATGCAGAGTCTCAATAAACCATCATTCTTTTTCACAAATAGGACTAGAGCATCCCACAGTGAAGTACTAGGCCTAATAAACTTCTTGTCCAACAACTCTTGTAATTGAATCTTCAATTCTTTCAATTCGGTAGTTGACATTCTGTACAGGGTTTTATAAATTGGCTGTATACCCGATATTACTTCAATAATGAACTCAATTTCCCTGTCAATCAAATTTCCTGGCACATCATCTGGAAAAACATCTAGGAACTTTTTGACTATAGGAATACTATCAACATTAGCTTTATCAACAGTAGGCACATTCAGTACATAACACAAATATCCCCTATAACCTTTTCTAATCAATTTGCAAGCTTTCATGGATGAAATCAAGTATAAGAGACGTACAACACCAATTCCGCTAAACATAAATTCAGGCAATCCAGGTAGTCGGAACACAACTTGTTTGGTTACACAATCAATGGTGGTGGCATAATATTTTGTCAACCAATCCATCTCCAAAATTATGTCAAAATGATCAATATTCAAAGGTAACAAATCAACATATAAAATCATACCCCCAACTACAATTTCACATACATGATACATATATGCACAAGTCATGGATCCCCTGCATATGAAGACACATCTAATAAATAATTCATGGGTTTCAGTGGTCTAGTTAATTTTCTCGAAAAAGCATATGATACAAATGAGTGCGTAGACCCGAGTCAATCAAAATATAAGCATTTTAAGCACAAATAGGGAGTATACTTGACACTACTGTCTCGGTATTCTGCACATCTCCCGGTACAAGTGCAAAAACTCATCCTTGTCTTAAGGTTTCTTTCCTGGACGTAGCTTTAGGATTCGGTTTTGGTGTAGAGGTTGACCCCGCTGAACTTGTTGTAGGTCTATTAGTGCCTTGGGGTAGGAGAGGACAATTTTTCACCATGTGGCTAGTTTTGCCACACCTAAAGCATGCCCCCAGAGATTTTGTAACAAACACCCTTATGTCTTCTACCACATTCTGGACAAGGCAATGTAGAATTATTCCCTTGACTGGAACTACTCGTCGACCTTGTATTTTGTTTCTTGTTCTGTGAGTTGGTCCGACCTTTCTTGAAATTAAATCCTTGCCTTTTACTCTTCCAATCAGTCACTGGTGTCTTGGCCTACTTTAAAGCTGCAATATTTGCCTCAGACATGATAGCTTTATCAAGAACATCCACATACTTTGTCAACTTTAGAACATTGACCCGATCAAGTGCTTCAACATTGAGTCCACTCTCAAATTTTCTGGCTTTCTTATAGTCAGAATCTACCATGTGTGGAGCATACCGAGTAAGCTTCGTGAATTTAGCTTCATATTCGACCACAGACATAGTACCCTACTTTAACTTCTCACATTCATACACTTTGCGGTCCTCAGACACATTGGGGAATATATTTCTCATAGAAAGCTTCTTTGAATTGAGCCCATGTCATAGAACCACTGTTGTCTCGAATGAGCATCCACCACCGTCTTGCTTCCTCTTGTAAAGTAAAGGTTGCCAGTAAAACCTTTTGTGCTTCAGTGCACGGAAAAACCTCAAATAATTTTTCAGTCTCCAAAATCCATGCTTCAGATTTCAAAGGCTCTATACCCCCCTGGAAGACTGGTGGCTTCATTTTGTTGAATTTCTGGTTAGAGCTATGATATCATCATTGTTGTTTGGCTCAACTTGCACTAGTGGCGGAGGAGGAGGTGGGAGTTGTTGACTTTGTTGTTATCTCAGAGATTCTGTCAATAATACAACCATTTTTTCTAATCGGTCAATTCTTGCGTCTAATGATTCAGTTTCATTTGTATTTTTTGTTCTCTCCATTGGTCTATATAAAACATGGTAATAATAAACATTGGAAAGACAATTCATAGCTACATTAAGTATGCACATAACAATTCCACACACATTCACACATGTTGATATAATGTACTAATTTCTTTTCTAGGACATTCTATAGCTCATTTGGACGCGTGTGTGTGGTATAACTCGTGCTTTGATACCACTCTATTACGACCCAACCCTTACTCCAAGGGATTAGAGAATTGACAGGCTAGTAATCCGAAGATTACCAAATGTTTGCTTAACAGTAATACAATAATAGGAGCTGGCGGAAGCCTATAATAATAAAATATAACGTCCAATGAGTTGTGAAGACTTAACTGAACAAAACAAGCCTTTATATATATACCTATACACATAAGTCCACACATTAAACTTACATACACGTAAGTCCACGTCAAGCTTAGGTACAAAAACATAAACATAACTTAGGGATTAAATCCCAATAATAAGCCAGTCTTACCAAACACTTAACAATATTCACATCACTTGCTCATTAACATAAAAGAGTGAATTCTAAACCACCCTTGAAGCATTGAAGCTTGACCGTTTGGAACCTCGCAGTGAGGTACAAAAGTTGGCTTGACAAAATAGGGTTCAGGTCGACGCCGCTAAGTCCGATCTTGTACTTGATCACCTATATCCATATATAAAACAATGAGGTAGAACCCAATGAATAACAATTATGTAAAGGAGTTATGAATGATGTCCTTACAATAATTTTAAATGATTAGTTTTCATTAGTGAATCAATTTCTCAAATTAGTATCTTATAACATATCACATAATATAAAAATCATAGCAGTCATACGTGGTACATCCATTAGTAGAATAGTACAGTAGGTCTTAGAAGACCGAAACAGTCATATTTGATGGCCATCAATACAGTAAACAGTAGTTCCAAGACTTGGAACCGATAGAGATCTCGATAACAGTAACAGTAACAGTAACAGGAACAGTAACAGTTGCTAAGGATGCCACAAATACATTTCATAAATAAGACGAACATTCATTCAGTCAGAAAACATTATTTTAGAAGAAGAACATTTATAAGTCAGAAAATACTTATAATTCAAACATATCTTTACAATGTTGTTACTCACAGTTGGCTCCCTAAATCGTATGATCACAATGCGACGTCTGACCTACAAAAACACATCCAAGCACAACATCTCAAAATACGTTCGATTCATTTAGTTGGTTCTTGAACCTGTTTGATTTATTTGTTACTTGTTCGTTCGGTTGTTTCTATTAGTTCTTTAAATCATATTTATTCATGATATGTATATGAATTTAAAATACACATGAAAACCATGTAAATGGAGGCCCAGAAGTAAAAAAAAAAGGATTGAAAACGAAACTGGAATTGGCTTGAAAATCACACATGCAGGAGCCGCGCACATGCAATTAAAGCAGTATGTTCGGCTTCCTGTGTTCTATTTTCCACACGTGCAAGGCACCAAACCGCACGTGCGGTTCTGGGCCAACATGAATCCGAAAATTGTTTTTGTTTTGAAACTCATCCTTTTTAAAATCTAACTTCAATGCCATGCATTTCAAGGCTCAAAACTCTTAAAAACCTGTTGAATTTAACATTTCTAACTTTAAACAAAAGCATTACTTCACATCAAAACTCAATATCCATTTAAAAGATCAAAATCTAGAATTGAAGTATAAAATCATAAACCATGCATACTTGAGTTCCAATTCTCAAAATCCATGGAGGTTTCTCTTCAATTTGGAAGAATCATGCAAGAAAACAAGTGTATGATCAAGATTTCCATGGAACTATGCCATGCATGATAGATTTGAGAACTAATTCATTCAATTCTTTCATATTAAGGCATGCATGTTTCAAACTTCTAATTACATGAACAAAACTTCTAATTTAAGCTTGAATTCTTCCTAAATGAACTTGAATTCCATAATCTTATAATTATAACAACTCAAATTCATGAAATTAGAGAGGAATTCCTACCTTAGATGGTTGAATTGTTAAGAGTTAGCTTAGTTCTTCTTCTTCTTCTTCCTCTTCTTTTCTTTTTCTTCTTGAGCTCTCTAGAGCTTTCTCTCTTTTATCTCTACAAAATGCACTACTTCTCTCTCGCAAGCTCTTCTCTTTCTTTTATTAAGTTGACGAGTGGCTTAAGAAGTGTAATTAATCTCTACTTTCCTAAGCCTTAATTAATTATAGGGTTTAATCGTAAGGTTAAATTAAATTATTTCAAATTCACTTAAATTAAATTAATTCTCATCTTAACCTAATTTAATCTAAACTAAACTAAACTTTGTTATACCAATGTGAATTAGGCTCTAATTGCCTATCCAAATATTTAATTCCAACCTATATAAATCACTGATTTAGATAGGTTCATTTCATGTCCTACACATATCTATTAACCATAGCACATTTCCATTCACACATGGCACATAATAATTCACATAAACACAAAATCAACATAAATCATATAATTAGCTTAATTAAGGAGGCGGTTGTCACAAGTTGTTTTATCAATACCTTGCCTAACTCAATTCATGTCCTCCTCACAAGTGAAGGAAGCTGCATTTAACTCTTGATCGCCAAATCCTTCCATTTTGTTGTGATGTAGTCATTCATCAATAGTTGGTTGTTCTCCACACTCCTCATACAAGTCTCTAGGTTTTGTCTTGAGTACAACATTCCAATCTTCTTCAATAGAATCATTAACATGAAAGACTTGGTGTGCCTAAGATGCTAGGATGAATGGCTCATCATTGTCTTGTTTCTTCGCATATAACAAATGATTGAAATTAACAAGTATAAAACCAAAATCATCACTCTTGAGTCCATTATTGTTATCAATCCAGTTGCACATGAATAACATGTATATCTATGGTCGTGTGAGTAATACAATTCAATAATATCTGTCACGTATCCATAGTACGCTACATCACTTTCCATTGGATTCATTTCTTTGGCACTTGCATAGCTAGAAGTCTTTGCCTTCACCATAACCCCACTATTCTGAGTTTTTCTTCTCAACTCACGACTCCTAGTGTGATACCTACTACCATTAATTATATATCCATTAAATTTGGTGGCCTTTTGGCTGGGTCCCAAAGCCAAAATTTTAATCTCATCTGACAACGCTACATTTTCAATAGCTAACAGCCATGCAACCTATTTTTAAAAGAAAGTTATCAATATTAAACATCAATTAACAACAAAAAAAAAATATAGAAACACATGGATTAAAAAAATTGAATCATGAGAATTGGAAATCGGAAGCATGTACTTACATAAGAATTGAACCATTTGGGAAACTCATCATTGTGATGACAATCCACATGAGACGACGACGTGACCGCTTAATAAATTCACGATGTTCCCTACATAATTAAACTATTTGTAAAATGCAAGATAATTATAGTTGGTATAAATAAATTCACGATGAGACAAAGGTTGCGTCTATCTTACTCTCGATATGGGACAACCGCAACAGTGTTAAATAACACATACCGATGAGCCTATACCCATGTTGTGTTATCAAGCACAAACACTTTTCCTTTTCCTAAAGCCCGCCCCATTAATATCTCAGGATTGTCGCTAACATCACAATTCCTTAACAATTGATGCAATTTCAATTAGACATCATGCAAGTACCTTGAGCAAAATGTCAAACATTCTTCGACTAAGTATCCCTATGCAATTGAACCTTCAGGATGACTTTGATTACGCATGTATGATTTAAGCGTCATAAGGTACCTATAAACAAAAAAATTACATATATGACTTCCAAGTATAAACAAGCAAATATATACAAAATGAACATTGGAGTAGAATTACACACCTTTTTACAAAGTACATCCATCGATATTGTACCGGACCGGCAATCTTCGCACCCTCTACTAGGTGAATAAGAAAATGCTCCATTATATCGAAAAATGATGGAGGAAAAATTCTCTCAAGATGGCAAAGTGTAAGAGTAATTTGGGACTGATGATGATCTAGACCATCTACTTCTAGGGTTTTGGAGCATAACTGCCTAAAGAAATTGCTTAACTCAATCAATAGTTTAACCACTTCTTCGGTAACAAATTTCTCACTGCTATTGGAAGTATTTGTTGCATGAGTACATGGTTGTCATGACTTTTCAGTCCAGATATGCTACATTGTTTGAGGTTAACCCGATGAGAGATATTAGATACGTAACCATCTAGAACTTTGGTATTCTTCAGAAGTGTATAAAATAGACTTTTCTCTCTATTGTTCATGGCAAAATATGTAGGCAGCAAATAATACTTGTTCCCAACCATTTTCTAAGGATGTAGTGCCTTTCGAATTCCCATATCTTTCAAGTCTCGACGAGTATTTAAATTGTCTTTCCTTTTCCCATCAATCTTTAGTATTGCCACAATACATTATCATACATGTTCTTCTCAATGTGCATCACATCAAGATTGTAGTGAATCAAATTATGCTCCTAATATGACAATTCAAAGAAACTACTCTTTTTCTTCCAATTATGACTCGAGTCCTCTTCATTTTTCTCATTTTCCTTCCCCTTTCTATTTCGTTTGCTAGATTGTTGACACTTAGAATTCCATTGGAACTTAGGCTTAGGCCCTAGTTGTCCTAGCACATTAGCCCCTAGTAACCGAGTTGGACATGGTTCAAATTCAAGAATGCCATCAAAAGGCGCACCAACTTTTCGAAATTTGTGAGCCGTATTCAACCAACGACGATGGCCTATATAACACAATTTCCTTCCGTTCTTCAAATATCGAGAACGAGTATGTGTGTTACAAGAAGGACAAGCTAAAGTGTTTTTCGTGCTCTATCCATACAAGGAGAGAGAGAGAAAGGAGCACATGATCATGTCCGCTTTTATAGGGATTTGATCTCATCACCATCAAAACTGTGATTGCAGTAAATCTATCACCAAATTTGTCACCATTTGAAATGTTAAACTACCCACTTTTAGTCACTAACAAGACATGTGGCAATCTCCCATTGGGGTGCAGGGCCGGCCCTGGGGTGAGGCGACTGAGGCGGTCGTCTCGGGCCTCCAATTTTGAACAAAATTTAGAGCCCCCAATTAGGGGAGTGTATCATGTCATGTTATTTCATAATTATTTTAATATTAGCTCAATTTATTTATTTTTATGTTGTCGTGTGGTGTTATTTTGATTCGTGTTCTATTGATGTTTAATGTGAAAACTTTCACTTTTAGTTAAAAATAACTTAGCAAGTGTATTGAGAGATTAAAATTTTTCTCATAAGTTGAATTTTATAAAATTTATTTCAACTAAATAAAATTATTCATAGAATGTTTGATTTTAATTCAATTGCATTTTTCTAATTAAAAAAATTGTACCTCATTACTATATATTTTTTATTAGATTGACTCTAAAATAGGTAACAAAAAAATATATATCTTAAATGAAAAAAAGATATTAGCCTTAATTATTATTTTACATACTTTTTTATTCAGTTAGATAGAGTTAAATAAAAGATTAAAAAAATGTCATGGCATCCCTTAGTGAACATTCAAATATATAACTAATAATTCATGTTATTGAGTTGTGTCATACTTAGATTCATATTGAAAATAGTCAACCTTAACTTGCTAATTTTATATATTGCTTGAGTTGTATCGAAAATTCTCATCCTTACCCCCAATTAATTTTTGTTCTTATAGCATTGGTAAGTTAAAAAAGAAAGATTCGATTCAACTAATTGAAGTTCAACTATTATATATATATATATATATATATTTTTGATAACGCAGGTATCCCCAACCCTCTGATTTTTCGGGAAGCCAGGACTAATCCTATTTGTTATCTAAATTTTGTTAAATTGTAATGCAATAGAAATAAATTTTTATCTTTTTTGTTTTATCTAAACAAATTTTTTTTTTTAGATAATGATATATGAAGGACCCAATTTAAAAAATTTGCCTTAGACCGCTAATAAGTGAGGGCCGGCCCTCTTGGGGTGTTATTTTCGGTACAAATAAGGAGTCATGACTCTGGGCATAAATTGAATTATGAAAATATCCATTGGGATGATGGAAGCATTATAATGACGAGGAGTGATTCACCCCCCCGAATGGGGGTTCCCCCGAATCCCCCGTTTTTCCCTTTCAAGTAAAAAAAAAAAAAAAAAAAAAAAAAAAAAGACAGAAAACAAAAAAAAAAACAGTTTGCCATTTTTGACAATTAGGGGGATTCGGGCTGCCATTTTTCGAGGTCCCCCGTTTTTCCCTATAATGACCACAATCTGTTATAATTTATATATATGAATCATAAATTATTCTAATGCTGTGTTTGGTTGGGGGATTTAGGGAGGAATTTGGAAAGGGAAAGGGAAAAGGTGTGTGAAACTATGTGAAATGTAAATATATTTTTTTTCACATTTCACCTACATTTTCTATTTCCCTTTCCAAATCCCTCTTCAAATCCCTCAACCAAACACAGCATAAATGAATAACCCATATCAGTGGATGTGTTCTGTTTGTGCTGCGGTGAGGTAGCGGTGGTCCCATAATGACTTGTGTTATTGGAGGAAGTGAGGGACAAGCAAATAGATACGAGAAGCTGGAGATAAGCAATGCTCAGAAGAAGGATAAGGGGAGTGGTTCGGTCGCTGCTGTGCAATTATAGAGGAACAAGAAGACTAAAAGAACAAAAATAAAAAATAAAAGAAAAATAAGAGGGCAAAAACGTCTAGTTAAGTGCTACTACCTTTTGAATTTGTTACACATGCTATTTTAGTGTGTTACACCTGTAGTGTTAAGTTAGATGGAATCTGTTATTTTTGTATTTCACTTCATGCTATATGGAGGTTAAATGTATATTTTTAGACCATAATTTTTGAAGTAAAGTGTAATTAACCCTAGTTATATTTTATTTATTTATTCATTTTTTAATTTAAAGTGTAAAAATTATCAGTCATATTTTAATTCATAATATTTAATGGCTAATTAATTGCAATAGTAATATATATATATGATTCATACCAAATTTCTATAATATGCAATATTTATATAGTTATATTTTACCCTTTTTAAAAAAAAGAAAAAAAAATTAAGGAGTGTTAAAATTAGTAGTTAAATTTTAATGCATAATATTTAACTTTAAAAATTAATGGAGACACTTACACACAAGCCCTAATTTATGAATTTCTACTCCATTAAATCTTAATTATTTGGACCTTCAATTCATTAAATTTTTAATAGTCAGAATTACCCTTCAAACAATGATAATTCATCATTTATGATTATCTATAAAGGAATATGATGATTTGAAATTTATTTTAATTTTCAAAACTTTTAAACATCAACTTTCAAATTGACAAAAATAAAAAAATTATGTGCCAAAAAAAAAAAAATTGAAAAAATTGAAAAAACTGAATTATTTTTTTGTGCAAAATTGAAAATTTTGTATTTGTAAAGGAGTATGGTGATGGAATATTGATGTGCAAAATTGGAAAAAAAAAAAACAAAAAGCAAAAGACAAAAAAATAAAAAAAACTGATAATGTTCTCAGTTTTAAAACTGAAAATAACTGATAATATTCTGAATTTTATTAGATAATTGAATCAAATCAAAAAGTAAAAGGGCAAAAACGTTTAATCTCATGCTTTATTTTTTTTTTTAGTTAGTGAAATAATTATCTTGAACATTATTATAGAAAATGTTCTTAGTTTTAAAAATTTAATATAACTGAGAATATTCTCAATTTTACAAATGATATTAATTAATTAAAAAACTCTTAAATAAAATTTGAATTACGAAAATTAGTGTGTTTGGTTTTAGTTTTTTGAATTAAGTTTTTTGAAAATTAAATTTTTTGATTTTCGTGTTTTTTTGTTTTTAGTAAATATTTTTTAAATTTTAAACATTTTTTTTAATTTTTTAGATACACCTTACTTAGATGTATCTAAAAAGTAAAAAAATTGTGAAAAATATTTTAAAAAATTAATAAATACATAAAAATATAAAAAATGTACTGAATTCTCATATTTTTTTTGTATTTTGGGTATTTAGTGAATTTTTAAAAGATTTTCTTCATAAATTTTTTACCTTTTAGATACATCTAAGTTAGGTATATCTAAAAATTTTAAAAATTGCTTAAAATATTAAAAAAAATCAGTAAAAATAAAAAAATACAGAAAATAAGAAAATAAATTTTTTTGAAAAGTGAAATTAAGCATTTATAAATAAGAATTTTAAGTGTAAGTCAAAATTATTATCAATATACATATTTATGTATATTTTTTAAATATTTTTACGGTTGATTTTCAAAACATTGTCTTGCCATTTAAACAGGTTGACTACCAGAACCCGTGGACGCTTCTAACATAGCCTGGAAGTGGATTGACTTTTTGATTTTTTGATTTTTTTGATTATTTTAGTTTGGGCTTAAAAGCTTGATTTGAGAAGGAGTTTTTGACTTTTTGACTTTTTTGAATTTTTTTGTGAGAGAAGAATGTAATGATTATGGATTTGATGTGATGTTTTGTTTGTTATGACTAAAATAGCCTATTTAATTTTTTTTTGGCTAAAATAGCAAAAAAAAAAAAAAAAAAAAAAAAAAAAAAAAAACATGGCTTCCCAAACGAAGTTAATAGGTTTAGGGCTTCTCACTCTGTCACTACTATTTTCTGATTAGGGCTTTCTGAGAGAACTGAAGTTGTGCGATTTCGATGAGGAGGTTTTCGCTTTCCCTGTCTTTTTTTTTTTTCTACTTCAATGGTGAATTGTACAAGTTCTTCTATCACTCTCCAGTTTTCCAAAGTTTCGTTGTAAATTATAGCTTCAATCGTCTCCCATAAGTCCTCTGCTCCTCTCTCTGATTCAATGGCTTGGACTCTTTACAATTTATTAATTTATTTATTTTGATTTCAATTACACGTTTTTTATTTTCAGTGTACACCCCTTTCCCCTGTCTGTGAAAATCACTCTCTGTTTGTTTCTCCATCTGTAATTTTAGTTGTTGTTGTTATTATTATTATTGTTATTATTATTTGTTTTGTTAATTAAAAGAATAATATGTACAGAGTATTATTTCACATGGAGAGTGGTTGTTTTGGCATTTTAAACCCGTATGTTATACTATTACGGTGAAGAAATAAAAGGCATGAAGATGAGAACAGGGAATAGAAATTTTCATGTGCATTAGTCAAATTTGGCTTCTTAGCTTGACCTGAATAGGCTTATATTCTTTTGATTACGATGTGATTAAGATTTGTATAATTTGTATTCCCTTCCGGTCTTTGCATGCCAATGACTACCAAATTTTGAGCAAGTTACATTAGAATTCCCAAGCAGTTGTCACATTATTTAAAATAATAATAATAATAATAACCATCATATATTGCATTTTTCTAATTTTTATACGTAAAACCTTATATAGAATGACGTGACGATTATATTTTTTTAATTTTGAGGCAGTGTTTTAGCTTGATGTGAAACACAAAAGGATAGTTATATATGAAATTTGTGTACAAAAAGTTTATATTTCTCTTAAAGTTACCTACCCATAAATACCTCTCCATGCATTCAAAGAAATAAATACATACTCCCCACCCCTCCATCCAACAACTGCTCCTCATACCTGTAATAACAAACCCAACAATGAAATTGTTAGCAAAGAGGCTTTCCAACCAGTTCATTCCTTTACAAGTCATGTTTTTCTTTGTCATCATCGTCCTTGCATTGGTCTCTTCTTCTAATGTTGCTGCTTATGCTTCCTTTGGAGAAGAAGGAACTGAAGCAGTGGCTCTTCTGAAGTGGAAAGCTAGCCTTGACAATCAAAGCCAATCTCTCCTATCATCATGGGTTGGAAGCAACAACCCTTGCAATAATTGGGTTGGCATTGGTTGCAACAATGTTGGAAGAGTCACATCTATGAACTTTACAGGTTGTGGCTTACGAGGTACGCTTCACAATTTTAACTTCTCATCCTTCCCCAGTCTTCTCCGGATGGACTTTGGTAACAATTCACTCTCCGGAACCGTCCCCCCACATTTCAGTAACCTTTCCAAACTCATCTTCCTTGACTTGTCCCTCAACCATCTCTCTGGAACAATTCCATTTGAAATGTGCCTATTGTCAAATCTTAACTTCTTTGACATGTCTTTGAATCAAATCTCGGGTTCAATCCCCCAACAAATAGGAATGCTTAGCAGTCTCAATGACCTCTCTTTGCATAGCAACTATCTCACAGGTTCAATCCCTGCCTCTATAGGGAACTTGAGTAGCTTAAGTACCCGTTTATATCTCAATTCCAACAAACTCTCTGGACATATTCCTTCCAATATTGGGAATTTGAGGAAGCTCCAGGTGTTGTTCTTATTTCAAAATCAGTTAACTGGTACCATCCCTCCTGAATTGAATAATCTCACGTTTTTGGTTGGATTTGCGGTATCTCAAAACGAGCTTACTGGCCATTTACCACGAGATATATGCTCCGGTGGTTTATTAAGACTTTTGGCAGTGAATGACAACCATATCCAAGGCCTAATTCCTAAAAGCTTGACAAAAAACTGCACTAATCTATATAGAGTTAGGCTTCAAAGAAACGAACTCACTGGAAATTTATCCGAAGATTTTGGTACGTACCCTGCATTGAATTACATTGATCTGAGTTATAATAAATTTTATGGCCAGCTTTCAGAAAAATGGGGTGAGTCTCGTGGTCTGACTAGCTTTAGAATCTCCAACAATAACATTTCGGGAGGCATACCTCCTAAGCTTGCAGAGGCAACACATTTGTGTGTACTTGACCTCTCTTCCAATCAACTAGTTGGGGAGATCCCAATAAAATTGGCAAGTTTGATTTCGTTGTTTCATCTCAGTCTAAGTGATAACAAACTTTCAGGAAAAATTCCATTGGAAATTTCCAAGCTATATGAGTTGGAACACCTTAACTTGGCAGCAAATGATTTAAGTGGTCCAATTCCCAAACAATTAGGAGATTGCACGAAACTATTGAACTTGAATTTAAGCAAAAATAATCTTGGGGAAGGTATTCCATTTGATTTAGGTAATTTACATTCACTTCAAAGTCTTGATCTCAGCCGAAACCTACTGACAGGTGAGATTCCACAAAAACTTGTAGCATTGAAAAGCTTGGAAATATTGAATATTTCCCACAATGAACTCCGCGGCTCCATCCAATCCACTCTGGATGGAATGTTAAGTTTGACATCGGTCGACATATCCTACAACCAGTTGGAGGGTCCTCTTCCTAACATCAAAGCCTTCCAAGAAATTCAATTTGAAGCACTAAGAGGGAATAAAGGTTTGTGTGGCAACACCGCAGGTTTGAAAGCTTGCTCACTTAACAAGACAGTTGGGAAAAAGGGCAACAAAGCTATTGTCTGGATTTTACTTCCATTTTTTGTCATTTTATTTATCTTTTGTGCGGTTGTCTGTAGTTGTGTCTTCCACTCTAGAGTGAGGACGAAAGAAACGGAGCTTAGAGGAGCAAACAATCAAAATTTGTTTTCCATATGGAGCTATGACGGAAAATTGGTGTACGACAACATCATTGATGCAACAAATGAATTCAACTCCGATCATTGCATTGGGGAGGGAGGATTTGGTGTTGTTTATAAAGCTCACTTACCGAGTGGTCAAGTTCTTGCTGTGAAGAAATTTGAAGTATCACAGGCCGGTGAGTTGGCTCATTTGAAAAGTTTTGAAAGTGAGATCCGTGCATTGACAGAAATACGACATCTTAATATCGTGAAGCTTTATGGTTTTTGTTCACATCCACGACATTCATTTTTGGTTTATGAATACTTGGAAAGGGGAAGCTTGAAAAAGATACTAAGCAATGAGGAAGAAGCTGTGGATTTTGAATGGATTAAGAGGGTCAATGTTATTAAAGGTGTGGCAAATGGTTTGTCTTATATGCACCATGAATGTTCGCCTCCGATTATCCATCGGGACATATCTAGCAAGAATGTTTTGTTAGATGGAGAATATGTAGCTCACATTTCAGATTTTGGCACAGCTAGATTTGTAAAGCCCGATTCATACTATTGGACTTCATTTGCAGGGACCTTTGGATATGCTGCCCCAGGTATATATTTTTTGTTGGCATGATTTATCTGCAGCTCACTTACTCATATACAGTTTATTTCAGTTACTAATTATAATGACATGTTGAAAGATTGTAAGCTTTCCACATGAATGAATTAATTGGGTGTCCATTTCTAATTATATGTTTACAGATGTCTGATCAAGCTAATTTTTCCATGGATGATCTCTTTGGGTGAGCCCTATTAGATGAGCAGTTTGGATCACCGAAGTGGGCTTGACGTGGGCCTACAATGAGCCAATTGGACCTCTCCAGTCCGATTAAGGACTAGAGAGAAGTTTGTTCCTTTCAGTTATATTCATGCTAATCATGATTTGATATTTGAATCTTAGCATTAGCAATTTGGCATTTATCCATCAGTTCCTTAAATTTCCTTGAACTGAAGCTGCATCTATGAACTCACCCCATAAATCAATAGCTTGTCCTCATGTGCATGTTAGTGTTATCAATTTTATGATAATACAATCTACTCAAGTTTCAAAACAGAGCATGGCCAACAATTTATTTATTATTATCATTATCATTGTTGTTACTATTATTAATTTATTTTATTTATATTTATCTATATATATATATTTTTGTAGAACTTGCTTACATGGTGGAAGTGAATGAGAATTGTGATGTTTATAGTTTTGGAGTGCTGACATTGGAAGTGATTATGGGAAACCATCCAGGCAGTCTCATCACTTCTCTACCATCATATTCATCACCATCATGGTCAAAACCAATTGCCGATAGTATATTACTGAAGGATGTTTTGGACCAACGCCTACCACCACCCAGGAATCAATTGATGGTAGAAGTGGTTTTTATGGTCAAGCTAGCATTGTCGTGTTTGCGTATTAGTCCAAAATTGCGACCCACCATGAAACAAGTTTCTGCAGATCTATCAAAAGAAAAACCACCTCTTCAAAATCAATTCTACAAGATTACTGTTGGAGAATTGTTTGATGATATCAACAAATCAACTTTCTGACTGCCGCACCTTCCTTGTATTGTATGTCTTTCTTCTTCCTTTTTTCACTTTATTTATGATTTGTTTCTCTGCTTTCTTCCGGATGATATAAATAATTTCACATGTCCCATATTGTGATCTTGTAGTGGACTATGCCCTACGAAAAATTCCTTAATCGATTAAGTCTCATGCGCGACCCACAAGGCTAGCTACCCTCACTGTGGCCTAAAACAAAATCTCAGTTGGAGGCTTTTTAATATTTAAATATTCATTTAAATGACATGTAGACTTCTAAAGCCTCTATCATCCAATTGGACTTTGTTTGCAGGAACCTTTGGACTTCTCTTCTTAATTTTCAGTATGCAAAGCCTTTTATTCTATTCTTCTTAATTTTCTATGAACAAACTGTCTTTTCATTTACCTTTTATCCCTTTATTTTCTTTCCTCTATCTGTTTTTCTTTCTTTTTTTTTTTTTTTTTTTGACAGAACTTGCTTACACAATGGAAGTGGATAAGAGGTTGGATGTTTATAGCTTTGGAGTTTTAACACTGGAAGTGTTAATGGGAAGCATCCGGGCAATCTCATCTCTTCTCTTTCCTCATCACCGCCCACTATTTATGGTATATTGTTGGAAGACATTGGATTCATGCCTACCACCTCCTAGGACTCGTGTGGAAAAAGAAGTGGTCCTTGTTGCAAAATTAGCATTGGCATGTTTGCACACTAGACTACAGTGCTGACCAACAATGCCACAAATTTCTATGGCACTATCAAAACAGTGGCCTCCTCTGCTGAATCCATTCCACTTGATTTCATTGGGACAACTCATTGATGTCAACTGTTTGACATCCTGGGCATTCTCATTTTCCCTTTATTAGTTATATGTCATTGTTCTCTCATTTCTGCTTTGAAATTTTGATTTTCACTCTTTTTGTTATCTATTTTTCTACCATTTTCTGTGTTCAAAGTAAAAAAGACACTGAAATACTGTTTGAAAAAAAAACTTGTTCCAAGAGAAGGCTACTTTCGTTTTTAGAGAACTGATGAGAGTTACCCCTTTTCATTTTCCTTTATTGTACATTTTTTTTATGTACTTTTAGTGAATCAAAGTGATCAATTGATTGAGTAGTGCTGTGTTTGGTTAAGGAATTTGAGGAGGGATTTGGAAAGGGAAATAAAAAAGGTAGGTGAAATGTGAATAAAACATACCTATATTTCACTTAGTTTCACACACCTTTTTCTTTTCCCTTTCCCTTTCCAAATCTCTCTTAAAATCCCCCAACCAAACACATGACTCAATAACAAAAAGATTAGGAATGAAAAAAATGATTGCATTAGATATGGAGGATTGCAAATTAAATACAAAACAGTTATTAAAAAAATATGAAAAAAATACCCTTCATTGTCTCTGCCTTTTTCCCTTCCTCTCTTCCCTTCAAACCATAAATTGAAATAGAATAAAAATATAAAAATCCTGAAAATCTTATTTTATATCCTGAAGGGTTATCATTTAAGTTATGAATTGAGGAGGAAAGGATTGTCGTGCCAAAGAGCTCTCCCAACCATGCTCGCCAGACCTAATAACCAATTATGGTGCTAGTATGGATCGAGTTTTTTGTTAGGAATATATAAACTAAATTTAGAATATGGATGACTAGTTTTTCATTATGAATTTAATTTCTTTATTTCTATACTTCCTAACATTAGTGGACACATTGTAAACAAAATTTCATGTAAAACTAATGTTGAAAAGATGTCCTTCAATCGCAACCTTTCAATCAATGTAGCTGAAGCTTGCTTCTTCCGTTCCTCAATGTTCCAGTATTGCTCTGTCCTGCAAAAAGTGGACAAATCTTCAAGTGTAGACACTGCAAGGCAGGCTGATGGGCTACATCAACGAGGATTAGGGACAGATGCAATGAAGGACTAGGGGCACGTGATCCCCTCACCTTTTAAAAATTATACTTGTACAAATGAATATTAAGAATATTTCTAATATATTCTTTGTAAAATTATACTAGTGCCCCTACTTAATTGTTTCAAGGTACTTTGAATTTTTCAAAAATAATCCCTATATGATGTTTTAAGAAAATAGTAATGATATACAAACATAATGTTTTGATAGAAATTTTATACAAAATGGGTTGTCATCTTGTGATACCTTCATTTCCAATCAAAACATCCACTATTGTCTTTGTAATATTACAAATGCCACTGACACATAAAACAGAATATTTGTATAGACATTCAGTACAAAATTAGTTGACATCTTATGATACCTTCATTTTCAATCAACACATATACTATAATCTTTGTAATTTTACAAATGTCATTGAAACATTAACAAAATGTTTGTGTACAAATTCGATACAAAATGAGTTGACATCTTGTAATATCTTCATTTTCAATCAAAGCATCCACTATTGTCTTTGTAATTTCACAAATGCCATTGACACATCATTATTGACACGCATAATTAATCTCACTATTACTGGATTGTTAGTTATATATGACATGTAGGGTTGCTTTACTATTGGTTGGTGATATCACATCTTAATGATGACATGGTATCGCAATTATATTAAATTTTGACTCAAGTTGTACCAAAAAAATTTATTTTATCATTATATAATTTATTTTAAGATTTATATACATAACTTTTTTATATATTATCCATAATATACTAGTTACAAGCAACATTATCTTGATCTTTCTTGAAGTTAATCATAAAAGTTTATGTGAAATATTTTGGTAAAAATTCTTAAAATTATAATTAATAAGCATCTCTTCTAATTTAATTTTATGGTTTTGCCACATGAGGGTGTTGATGGTTGGAGTGAAGGAGACCAAATAATAAAATTCAGATTTGTAAATCGCAGCTCTGTCCATTGGGGTTGGGGTTGGCCTAGGGTGGGCTAATGGACCGGCCTATTGGTCAAGTTCAAAAATTGATATTTGTGTTTACTTTTAGTATTTATTGACAACGTCGTGAAGAAAATCAAATTTGTTTTGCAAAATCCAACTTTCTGGATTCATCCCTCGAGAAGTTGGAATGCTAAGGTCTCGTATTGAACTTGATTTGTCGACAAACAGTCTCACAAGTTCAGTCCCAGTGTCTATAGGGAACTTGGCTAGCTTAACTCTTTTAAACCTTTTTGAAAATCAACTTTCAGGAAGCATTCCTTCTAGTTTTGTAAACTTACCTAAGCTCAAAAAATTGAATTTACATGATAATCAACTATCTGGTTCCATTCCTCCGGAATTGGGAAAACTAGACTCCCTTGATAAATTGATTTTGTCTGAGAACAAACTCACAGGCTCCACTCATTTGTTGTTTAATAATATTACACATTTACAGAACTTGCAGTTAGCTTCTAACAGGCTCACAGGTCATTTACCACACAATGTATGCCTTGATGGATTACTTGAATATTTTTCTGCATCTGATCGTTAATAATCTCACAGGCTTGATCCCAAAAAGCTTGAAAGTTTGTGCTAGATTGTAAAGACTTAGGCTTGACAGAAACGAACTTAGCAAATATATCAGAAGATTTCGGTGTATACCCAAATTTAAATTATATTGACTTGAGTTATAATCATTTATATGGTGAGCTATCTCAAAAATGGGGACTTTGTCATAATCTGACAATCCTGAAGATCTCCAATGATAATATTTTTGGGAGGATGCCATCTGAACTTGGAAATGCAACTCAACTACATGTACTTGACCTCTCTTCAAATCATCTAGTTGGGGAGATCCCACATAATCTGGGAAAGTTGCACTCATTGCACTCATTGTTCGACCTCAGTTTGAGTGATAACAAACTTATTGGCAATGTTCCACTAGAAATCAGTAGCTTATTTGACCTACAACATCTTAAATTGGCAACAAATAATATCGGTGGCTAGGTCCCAAAACAATTAGGGGAGTGCGTGAAGCTACTAAACTTGAATTTGAGCAAGAATAAGCTTGGGGGAGATATTCTGGTCAAAACAAGGAAGTTGCACTCTCTTCAAACTATTGATCTTGGCCAAAATTCACTAATAGGTGAGATACCACAACAGATTGGAGAATTGCACAACTTAGAGACATTCAATCTATCAAATAATGGGCTTTCAGGTTCCATCCCGCATACTTTCAATGATATGCTAAGTTTGACATCTGTTGATATATCTTACAATCATTTGGAGGGCCCTCTTCACAACACCAAAGCCTTTCAAAGAGGCTTCATTTGAGGCATTCAAAAATAATAAAGATTAGTGCGGAAATATCTCGAGTTTGAAGGCCTGCCCTCCCAAAATGAGCAGTAGGGTGAAGGGGAAAAAAGCACAACGAAATTGTGGTTTTGTTTATAGTTCTTGTGTTGGGTATTTCATTGTTTTTATTTGTCACGTTGGCAATTTTTTGAATTCTTCACAAAAGAGCCAGGAACAAAGTCAATGAGCCAAGACATACATCTGAGGAAAATTTGTTTGAAATATGGAGCTATGATGGAAAATTGGTGTATGAAAACATCGTTGAAGAACCTCAGCACAAAACATTGCATTGAGTCAGAGGATACAGTACCATTTATAAAGTTGAGCTGCCAAGTGGTCAAGTTATTGCTGTAAAGAAACTTCATAATTCACGAGATGGTGAGTTGGTTGGGAAAATTTTACAAGTGAGATTGAAGCTTTAACAGAGATACGACATCGTAATATTGTGAAGCTTTATGGTTTTTGTTCACTCCCACGACACCTATTTTTGGTTTATGAGTTCTCGGAAGGGGAAGCTTGAGGAAGATACTAATAAATGAGAAAGTAGCAGTGGATTTTGAATGGACCAAGAGGGTGAATGCCATTCGAGGGGTGGTAAATGCTTTGTCTTATATGCACCATGATTGTTCCCCTCCTTTCATTCATCAGGACATATCGAGCAATAATGTTTCGCGTTTTTGATTTTGGCACAGCTAGACTCAAAAACCCTGACTCCTCAAATCGAACTTCATCTGCAGGAACTTTTGGATACGCTGCTCCAGGTACTTATTTTTCTATCGCAAAGATTGTATGCTTCTCTCTCTTTCTCTCTCCCTCTCCATGTCATGGAATTTTGCAAGAGTGTAAAATTGTCATTCCAATTGAGTAATAAACATCACATTTTGAAGCTAGTCCAACTCGCTGAGGTTGAAACCTGGTATGGTCTACCTATAAGTTGATCTAGCTCCAATTTCAGTTCCAAGTTTTATAGGCATCGTTGAAATTTTGGCTTCTTCATAAACCTAGCCTGGGCCATGTAGTCTATGCCTAATGTGACTTTTAGTGAACTGTTTACCCCTTTTCGTTTTCCTTTCCTCTCAATTTTTTATGTACTTTAGTGAATCAAAGTGATCAATTGGTTTGGTAGCTGACTCAGTAATTCAATTGAATAGATCTCCTTATGAATCATGTGATTTAGAGTATGTTTGCAGTTTTATCTAAGTTGAATGGTGATAATCTACAAGCAGAATGTAAAAATACCCTCTCACCATTTTTTAATAATCAATTTTTTTTTTTTTTTCCATTTATTTAACCTAGTTTTAGTACATATGTAGAAATTATAGCAAACGACAAAAAATTTCAAAGTCAAAAAAAGAAAGAAAAGAAAGGAAGAAGGCATTTGATTAGTAGCTGATTAATTGATTTGACAATTCATAGTCATAATGTACATCTCCAATTGCATGCATCTGTCATGATAATTCAAATTAGAATACACTTGAAAGTAGAGCGTAACCAGTTTCTTGTTTATTTCTTTTTTTCCTTTTTCCCATCTGGCAGAGCTTGCTGTCACAATGCGAGTGAGTGAGAAGTGCGATGTTGATATCTTCAGAGTGCTGACATTGGAAGTGATTATGGGGAAGCATCCAGGCAATCTCATCTCTTCCCCGCCTTCACTGTCGTGGTCATCATTGTTGTCGTCGAAGTCAAATATCCAGGCATGTTTTTGAAGGATATTCTGGACAACCGCCTCCCAACTCCCAAGAATCAAGTGGCATAGAAACTGGTTTTGATTGCAAAGCTAGCATTTGCATGTTTGCGTGCTAGTCCACAGTCTCGCCCAACCATGCAACAAGTTTTTGTGGTGCTATCAAAACAAAGTCCACCCCTTCAAAATCCACTCCACATGATTTCATTGGAACAAATGTTTGGTGATATCAGATTTTCAACTTTATAAGTTTTTGCACTTCTCTCGGACCAATAAATCTACTGATATAGAACTCACACAAAATTTATTTAGAAATACAATGTGTGGTCTAAATTCAACTTTTTTATGTGAATCCACATTTAAAATGAATTTAGACCACTTCTTATTTTTTCTGGATATTTTTTGTGTGCAAATTTTGGGTCCGTAGCAGCTCTCTTTCTCATAGTGTATTTTAATTCTTTTTGTACATACCGACATTTTGATCTCACCTCAATTTGTGTTGTATATCTGTGCCCTTTAGTACATTGGTTGCTTCAATGAGTAAATGATGTTTAAGGTACTTCAATCTGTGTTAAATGTCCAACAATTAGTGAATGCTAAAAAGCAAGTCTTTTGGGTTGAGGTTCAATTGTTTCGTTGTTTGAAATCCATGTAATGGGTTTAATCTTCTTTTTTTAAGTAATGGGTTTGATAAAGGGAAAATTACAAATAATTGGGAGGAATAAAAATAATAAAAAAAGATGGGGAATAAAAAATGATTGCAAAAATGTGATTAAAAAATATCCTCCCTCCCCCCCCACTCTCCCCAACACAGCCTCATAGGATATAAAGTTGGATTTAAAAATAGATTGAAAACTCAAAAGAGAATAGAACTCCAATTAAACAAACACGATTTTAATGACACATTCAAAAAAATACTCAACTCTAAGGTGTAAGCTAACATCAATGGAATTTAGATTTGAGCATCTCTCATCATTCTCCATAGGATTTGATAAGATTTCTTCCCCAAATTGCTGTTGATGTTTGATCAACAATTGAATAGTTAATAATATATCATTTTGGCGTAATAATCGTTCACTAAAATTAAAAATATAAAATATAAATATAAATATAAAAATGTCTAAAATCTTGTTTTAAATGATGAAGGGTTATCATTTTGGTTCTGAATTCAGGAGGGAAGTGCTTAGAATTGTGGTTTCAAAAACATCTGGTCATGTGATAGGATCAGGAATACCATTCATTCATTAAATAGAAGTTGACATCAGCGCATAAAAATCTGGATTCAAAAAAGAATTGATGCTTGGTTGGGGCCCCACAACTTTGTTTGAGAATAATTATCAACCCAAAGTTCACAGTTGGGGATTGTTAGTGTATGAATTGACTGTATTTGAAGTTTTGAAAAGAATAGTTTCAGTAGATCAAAAGATTATATGTTCTTAAATTCTTTATTTATTTATTTTTATATTAATACACTTTCAATTACTTTATTACTAGTGAAAATTCATGCTATGCATAGGAATGAAAAAATTAATAAAATATATTTATATGAAATAATATAAATAGTTAGATTTGTATATGTAAATTATGAAAGGTTTACAATTTTATCACAATTTATGTAGAGGAAATATCATTTTATCCCCCCAAACTTTCACACATTTTTTAATTTGACCCCAGACTTCGATTAATATCAATTTTACACTTAAACTTTCAAAATTTTGATCAATTTGGCCCTTGCCATCACATTCTATCTACAATTGGACGAAATGTACTGACGTGGCACCAAAGTTCATTTGAAATTTCATTTTACCTCTAAACTATACCTCAAAAATCAATTTCTCCCTCCCAAACTATACATTAAAAATCAATTTACCTCCCACGTCAACACATTTTGTTGTATTGTAGATGGAATGTGACGGCAGGAGCCAAATTGATCAAAATTTTGAAAGTTCGGGTGTAAAATTGATATTAATCGAAATTTAGGAGTCAAATTGAAAAATGCGTGAAAATTTGGGGGCTGAAATGATATTTTCTCATTTATGTATTAATTTTTAATTTGTCACAATTTCAATAATGTAACTTTCAACCCTCTTACTAAAGTTGTAAATTTGGGCAAGTTGAACTCAAACAACTCGAGTCAAGCTTGTAAATTTTTAAAGATTGTGCAACATAATTTTTAATTCGGTGAGAATATACGTAAAATTCAAAAATTCAAATAAATTTGAATGAACTTGGACAGAGACACTAAATAACCTGAGCAATCGAAACAAAATTGTATATATAAATATATATAATTATTTGCTAATTTTTTTAAATAATAAATAAGATTAATTAAAAATTTAATATTAATAAACAAAAGCAGATCCATCTTTTAGAAAGGGATCATCGAATAAGTTGATATTAAAAAAATTATATTTTTATAATGTCATAAAATAATTTAAATATAATTTTTCAAAATCTATTTTTAATTTAAAAATTATAATAAAATATTTAAATATAATAAAATTAAATGTCTACAAAATAAAAGTATCTATATAAAAAAAAGGTAAGAAGAAAATTTAGAATGATATTCTCATTTGATCTGAAAATAATTATAGATGACCAATAAATTATCACCTATAACCCTCATTTTTTTTTTAAATAAAAAAAAGATATTTCACAAACCATAACTTTTATTAGAAAAATAACATTTATTTCTATTTGTTTTAGCAAAACTCACTTTTTAGCAATTTGAGCCAAATTTTTTTCATTTTTTATTTTAGTTTGTTTAATTGACAACTGAGATTTTAAAAAAAAAAATTAACAGGATCCACCATCCCTCGGAAGTGATAAAAAAAAAGAAAGTTTAGATGAACAATAAGAAAAAATTTGAGACCCATAAAAAAAAACACTCACATATCCACAATAATTTGGTATTATATGTGTCAATTATTGATTTGCTATATACTCAATGACATGGGGCCCAACTCCCTTGTCATATCATTGTAGGTGAAAGTGTGGGTCTATAGCATTGTTGAAACAATAAATTATCACATGTAACTCCCATTTTTTTTTTGTTATATAAAAAAAATAAGTTTTACCAACTATCACTTTTAATAGAAAAAAATGTTTATTTCTATTCTAAAAAAAAATTATTTTTTTATTTTAATTTTTTTGATTGACAATTGAGATAAAAAAAAAAATTAATAGAATCCATTATGATTGGTAATTATTAAAAAAAGTCATTCATCTTCTTAATGGTTTTGTATTTTGTTAAAAAAATATGTTTTTATTAAAAAAATTTGTTGTTTAAGTCCTTGTAGTTTAGAAGGACATAAGTTTTTTTTTTTAATTTTTAATTTTTTATTTTTTTTTATATACAGTTTAAAACAAAAAATGACAAAAAATAAAAATATAAACTTTTAATAGTAATTCATAATTTGAATACGTGCATTTAATAACATATTATGTTTAGACCAATAATATTATGACACATCATTATGACATATGTGGATCTTAATCTCATTCTAATTGTAGTAACATAATTTTAAAAAGAATTTAAATTTAAAATTTTATTTTATAATTTAATAAAAGATGCATAAATTAATGAATGAATATTGATCTTATTGAGATAACATAATTTAAAGAAGAATCTAATTTTAAAATTTTATTCAAGAATATAAAATTAATTTATAAACTAACATATTGTAACACATGTTAACAAAAATTAAACCAAAAAAAAAAAAAAACAAAATATTTTTTTTTTTGCAACTTTAAGCTTTAATAGGATGACAACGTTTTTCAATTATAATAGTTGTTGGCTATATATTTTGTATGGGCAATCACAGTTCGACACGTGACAATGATTCAAATCTTTTATCGTAATCACACACGTGGTAGTTAGTATTGGTTATGGTGGATCTGCATAGCACTGGATTAGCAAAGAGATACAAGATGACGTGGCTCTAACGGTTACTCATATATTTGAATTCAAAATTAAGAAGGAAGCCTAACTGCAGACATAGCATAGTGGAGCTAACTGTGAGGAAACATGATTAGCAATTATGGAAGGATGATTCGACGGTTAGAAGCTCATTTCGACGGTTACCACGGGACAGTATAAATAGCAGAGAAGGCTTCAGAATGAAGGACACAGATTCAGATCCAAAAAATCAGTTTTACCTATTTTATTTTTCCTTCCAGTTTTTACATTTCTTGTTCTTTACACTTCTGTACTTCAAATTCCTGCACTGCACTTCGTTCATAGGAGTAGTTTCAAGTAGTTTGTTGTTGTAAACCTCTACGAGGCTGATTTGAATCTTTGTAAGTCTTCCATTTTACTTAATGAAATACTACAATTGTTCTTCATTTAGTCATTATTTGCTTAATTCTCCTAAACAAAGCCACCAGTAAAAGTCCTCTTCATTGAGGCTAAAAGAACTAAAACACAATCGTCTGATAATTGGTTGGCAATTAATATTCTGTAAGGACTGATTGATCCTTGCTGGCACGCTCAAAATTACAATAATAACCTTCGAAAGCCAAAAAAGCCAACATATATTTTTGGCACGCCCAGTGGGACTAATTGAAATGGCTAGACGTAGGAGACAAGGAGAAAATGAACGCTTGGAAGAAGGCGTGGAAGGAAAGGTAGAAATACCTAATCCAGAGGATACAGTGATAACACATCCTGTGGAAGTACCTGTTTTATCAGAACCTATGGTCGAACAGACCAGCACTTCGGAGCAAGTACCACATGTTCAAAGTATTGGACGAGGCCAAGGAATTGGACCATCCACTGTTCCATCTACTCAGCCAATGAATCCATGGGGAGGCCTAGTAGATGCCATAGGACAGCAGTTAATGAACACAATGGAAAGATGGGCAACATCCTTTTTGGATCGAATGAATACTCATCAACCAACCAACGCAAGGCACATAGAGGAAATTTCAAATGTCCCTAAGCAAAGATTGACTAGAGATAAACAGCCTATGCAGAGTAATGGACATACTAATGGTCAGACTAGTAACCAAAACTATGAAAGACCATCACATCAGTCTTGATATGAGCCTCTTTCGAGGCCTGTGACAAATCACAATATCTCATTACTTAATAATGAAACCATACAAGTTGGTGGATCCCGGCCAGCACAAGAAAATGGCATAAGGATGCTTCCAAATCCCATGTTCAAAGCCATACCAGGCACAAGAAGGTTCACTAATCCTTTGTTCGAATTTGTACCCGGGGGGTTGGAAGGGTTTCCTGCGACTGGAAGAGATACAACACCTGTTCCAACACATTTTGCAGGTCCTTTCGCGAGACAGGCTCAGAAGGGTCACCTATACCCTCAACAGCAGCCAGTACCACAGGGACAACCAGTCCCAAATATACCGCCCTATGGACCAAGAGGACCTCAGACACAAGGTTGTCCACTAAATCCTGTGTTTGTTCCTCCAGTAGTGGTTCAACAAGCACAAAATATGGTCCCTAGGGACCAAATTACTGATATTGTTAGAGAGATGTGTGGACCGATGGCTCGGGGGGTTCAAACTCCTGTGTACAGGAAACCATTTCCAGAATGGGTAGATAGGGTACATGAATACCCAAGAGGGTTCAGGATACCAGATTTTGCTCTTTTTTATGGGAATGGAAACCAGTCAACAGTAGAACATATTGCTAGGTTCGCTGCTCAATGCGGTGAATTTATTAATAATGATTACATGAAGTTAAGATTGTTCCCAAATTCTCTCACTAGGGTAGCCTTTGTCTGGTATATTAACCTTACACCCCGCTCTGTCCAGACTTGGCAACAAATGGAGGAGGCATTCCGTGCCCAATTCTTCCAAATGGAGCCAGAAGTCTCTATGGCAGACTTGGCAAGGTTGAGCTAAAGGCCTGATGAGAAAGCTGCTCAATTTATTGCCAGATTCAAAAGAGCACGAAACAAATATAGGATCATCCTACCAGAGCCTGAATTCGTGAGGTTGGCTCAAAATGGTCTAGAGTTTAGGCTTCGAAAAAAGTTTGACTCAACTAAGTTTAGAGACTTAGTGGAACTAACCTATAAGGTGTCTAGGTATGAAGCATTACTAGAGGAAGAACAAGATCGAAGTAATGCATCATACAAGACGTATTATAGAGATCCTAATTATGAGATTGATGTAGCAGAGATTATAGGGAAAGAACCTGTGATCTGTGAGGCATTAGTTCATAAAGAGATAACAATAGACCAGCAGTTTAAAAAGAAAGACCTTCATAGGAAATACTCTTTTGATTTAACAATGGCAGATGACATTTTTGATCATTTGCTTGCGGCAAACTTCCTAAAGTTGCCAAAAGGAGTCAAAATTCCATCTCCAGAGGAACTTAAGGAAAAGTGTATTGTAAATGGCATAATTCTTGGTCTCACTCAACTAAAAATTGTATTATTTTTCGGGACAGGATCCAAGAACAGATTCAGAAGGAGAGTTTAAAATTCCCAGCTAAAGCAGAAAAGGCTATGGGGATTGACACTAATCCATTCCCAGAAATTGGCGAAGTTGCAGCCAATGTTATTGTGTCAGACTTCCAGAACTTATCTTTGAAGGAAATTGAAGAGGTCAATGTGCAAATGCATGTTGCCAGCAAAACTACTATCAAGAAAGATGCTAGAAGGTCACCAGCTGTTGGACAGGGCTTTGCAGACCAGAGGGAAGATTCTGATGAGGAGGCACTGGATGATGATTCTTTAGAGGCAGCTGTCATGCAAAGAATGTGTCCCAGGTGCAGGTTGAGCTACAAATGGTTGAAAGGGCTTCCGATTGATGGGAAGCAATATTACAAGGATGTGCAAAGGCGTCCTAAACCAACCAGTGCCTATAACAAAAGGCCATATCCAACTGGTCCTAGGCAGCAACCATTCATGGCTGAGTCAACAGCCACTAGAGTGCACTCCAAGGGAAAAAGACCTTTACATGAGTTCAGACCACCTAACTATTACAGAACGGAGGGTAATCATCCTGAAAGGAGACCTGAAGTGGGCTCAAGTTATGAGATCAAAGCCAGAGATTGGCCCCCTAGACCAGCCCCACACAGGATGAAAAGCGGCCACCTTCATGGAAGGTCTGAATTAGGCCCAAAACAGGGGGTTAGGGCCAAGCAGTGGCCTTCACAGCCAGCTTCGAAACTGGCTCCAAAGGAAGGAAGAGACAGTTCGACAACTGAGTTAGTGGGTTCATGGGTACCTGGAGTTCCAGTTTGGTTTGTTATGCAGAACAAACCTAAGGAAATACCTATCCAAAGAAATGTTGTTGGAGACCATGGTAGGATGGTTAAACCTCCTTTGGTGGCTCCGAATAATTGGGTGTTGTTAAAGCATCCAAAAACAAAGAAACCAAGTATGGTCCCAGTGATTTCTAGATCCTAGAGGAGGAAGATCCAGCAAAGGTACACTCAGTACCAGAAGGATCTGAAAGAAAGTGGGGAAAGCTCTTCATTGGTCCAGTCAAAGGGCCAGACAGATGGAAAGAAAAGTCCGAAGTTAGATCATAGTCCAAAATTGACTCCTCAAAACAAAATGAGTTACAACAGAGAGCAGTTGGCCAAAGTTCACTCCGAACTAAAAGCCAATGAGAGATCCAATTTAGCAGGATTGGAAAAGGTTTTGATGGAAAGTGATAATGAGACAGAGGAGAAGTTGGCCTAGGCCAAAGGAAGGAGATGGTTGAGGAAGAAATGTTTGAAGCCTTCATGGCTGAACATACATTTTTGGTCGAAAAACCAGCAGAAACAGACCATTCGAAGGAGGTTGTTAGTAATGAAGTGCCAGAATGTAGCATGAAAGATGCTTCTGAAGCAATTGAACAAGTTGGCCAGGAAAAGAAGCAGGTACAACCAGTCGTCCAATTTGGCTCGTTTCCTCCTGTGTCAGTGAATATGGTGCATATACTACCCTAGTAGTTTCAAGCTGAAGATGAAAACCAAGGTCAGGAGATTGACCCAATTCCAGTTTCTAGTGAAGACTCACAAGTAAGTATGGTGCAAGACGAATCCGAAGTGGCCGCACCAATGGAAATTGGAGATGAGAGTGAGGAAGAGGTGACTATTAACCTCTCATACCCTTTTGAGTATCCCACGACATCCATGACACAACATGTCAAACCCTTGTATATCAAGGCCTTCTTCGATGGGATACAGATGAATTGGGTATTGGTGGATAATGGGGCAGCAGTGAACTTGCTTCTGAAATCTTCTTTGAAGAAACTAGGAAAGAGAAACCGCAGACTAATCCCAACCAGTACAACCATTGCTGGTTTCGTTGGTGACAAACATATGGCTCAATGCATTTTGCCCATCAACCTGAGTGTGGGAACCAGAAACTGCATGACGGCATTCTTCTTTATCGATAGCAATGCTAAGTATAATGCTCTACTTGGAAGGGATTGGATTCACACCAACAAAAGTGTGCCTTCCTCTTTACATCAGAAGATCATGATGGCCTTGTGCAATGGAGAGACAGAGAAGATCAATGCAGACCGTCAACCCTTCATAGCTTGTGCATATTTTGCAGAGGCCAAATTGTATACTGAAGGAGTGACACCACTCAGTATACTGAGAAACCTGATAGATCAGTCGAAGTGACGGCTGATGAGGAATTAGCACACTTAAAGCACTTAGTCCAGGAAAGTGCTGATGAAGAGTTTGTCGCTAAGGATGACAATGATGCCTGGTTGTAGGCAAAGCGATGAAACTCAGGAGGCCAGGTCTTTGGATTTAATTAAGTTCTCAGTTTTGGCCATAAAATCAATAGTCCAGAAGATGCAAGAGCAAGAGAAAGAAGCCGTGGTAATTGGCTGTAAGCAGGAACAGCAACAGGTCAGGTTTTTGGCCTTTGATAAATACTGTGCTTTGGACATTGAAACAAAAGTCCAGAAGATACAGGAAGAAGAAGCCTTATGGACAGACTTTGTCTATGAGGAAGAGTGTAAAGATGTTGAATCAAAGGAACTGGGAGCAGGACAAAGCAAGGAAATTGCTTCGAAGATAGAAGAAATCAAAAAAGGAGCATCAGTGAGTTCTCAGATACAAGACCCCTTGGAAGAAGTTAACTTAAGGGAAGGTTTTACGCAACAACCCACCTACATTAGTGCTTGGTTAAGTACTATTGATAGGGACTAGTTGTTGGTGGTCTTAAAGAGATATAAAGATTGTTTTGCATGGTCTTACAATGAACTACCAGGGTTGGACAGGTCATTAGTAGAACATAGGCTCCCCATGAAGCCTAATTTCAAGCCATACAAACAAAAACCAAGAAGGATGAGTCTTGAAGTGATTCGGAAAGTCAAGGAGGAAATTCTTAGGCTCCTTAAAGCAGGCTTTATTAGGACAGGCAGGTATGTTGAATGGCTATCCAATATGGTGCCTGTAGTTAAGAAGAATGGTAAAATGAGGGTATGCATCGATTTCAGAAACCTGAATTTGGCAACTCCAAAAGATGAGTACCCCATGCCCATAGTAGATTTATTAGTGGATAGTTCAGCAGGGCACAAAATTTTGTCAATAATGGATGGGCACTCTGGTTATAACCAAATCTGCATTGGAGAAGAGGATATCCACAAGACAGCATTCAGATGTCCTGGGAATATTGGCACCTTCGAATGGGTTAAAATGCCATTCGGCCTGAAGAATGCTGGGGCTACATATCAAAGGGCTATGAGCATTATCTTTCATGACCTCATTGGAGGATATTTAGAGTATTACATTGATGACATTGTAGTAAAGTCCCAATCCATGGAGGAACATTTGTTTCACTTAGAAGCAGTTTTTGAAAGAATGAGAAAGTTCAAGTTGAAACTGAATCCTCTCAAATGTGCTTTTGGCATATCAGCTGGAAACTTCTTGGGATATGTAGTACACAAGAAGGGAATACAGATTGATCAGAACAAAGCCAAAGCTATCATTGAAGCCAGACCTCCATCACGTAAGAAAGAAGTACAAAAATTCCTTAGGCAGGTTAATTTTCTTCGAAGATTTATTTCTAACACTGCAGGGAAAACTAAAGTATTTTCTTCCTTATTAAGGTTGAAAGATGAAGAGAAATTTGTGTAGACAGCAGAGCATCAAACTGCTTTCGAAGGAATCAAAGCCTACTTGGCTAACCCTTCAGTGCTAATGCCACCAAAGGGTGATAAGCCCTTGAAGTTGTATATAGCTGCAGCAGAAGATTCACTGGGAGTTTTCTTAGCCCAAGATAATGAAGAAGGCAAAGAGCAAGCAGTTTATTACCTTAGTAGGTTTCTAAATTCTTGTGAATGTAAATATTCAGCTGTAGAAAAGTTGTGCCTTGCATTGTATTTTGCTGCAATGAAATTAAGATACTATCTTTTGCCTACAATTGTCTTGGTAATTGCAACCACAGATTTGGTTAAATATATTTTATCTAGACCAATGTTGAGAGGAAGAATTGGCAAATGGATACTAGCTTTATTAGAATTTCATCTGGAATATGTCCCCCAAAAGGCAGTAAAAGGACAAGTTTTAGCTAATTTCTTGGCAGATCATCCATGTCAGATAGAAAGCCAAGAGATAATGGAGCTTGGTATGGTTAGTATTGAACCATGGCAAATGTGGTTCGATGGATCAAAAGCCAATGGTCTAACTGGAATTGGTGTGGTGATTAAGTCACCACAAGGGGTAGAAACCACACATGGTTTCAGAGTGGATGAAATTACTTGTTCCAATAATCAAGCTAAATATGAAACTTTAATAATGGGACTGGAAATACTTATTGGATTACAAGTTCATGCAGTTGATATATTTGGAGATTCTCAATTGGTGGTTAACCAGGTGAAAGGAATTTTCAAATGTCAAAGTATAAGCATGTTGCCATACTATGTTGTTGCATTACATTTGCTTTCTCAATTTCAGATAGCAAATGTAACTTATGTCCCAAGATTCTTGAATAATAAAGCTAATGATGTAGCTCAGAAAGCTTGGAATTTCAAGAGAAGGGATAACACTCTAATGTACATAAGCTAAAGAACATATCAAAAGGTAATACCCCCTTTAAATAAAAGAAATGTGGTCTCAGAAGTCAATCATAATGACTTACAAGAACAAGATTGGAGGCATCCAATAATGCAGTATCTAGCTGGCCCATCTTTGAAAGCCAGCAGAAAAATCAAATTGCAATCTATGCAATACATAATGTATGGTAATGCTCTATATAAAAGGGGGGAAGATAGGTTGTTATTGGAATGTTTAGGCCCAAAGGAAGCATTGATAGCGATGGCTAAGGTTTATGAAGGCATTTATGGTGCTCATTAGCTTGGGGTGAAGATGAGATGGCTGTTTTGAAGATATTCTTACTATTGGCCAATCATCCTTAAGGATTGCATAGAATATGCTAGAGGCTGTCAGGCATGCCAAAAGCATGGCACAATAAGACATGTACCCATAACTGATCTGCATGCGGTTGTGAAGCCTTGGCCGTTTAGAGGATGGGCTATGGATATGATAGGGAAAATACATCCACCCTCTTCGAAGCATCATTGTTTCATTTTAGTGGCCACAGATTACTTCACTAAGTGTGACGAAGCTAAGCCATACAAGACTGTAGACCAGACTGAAGTTATTGGATTTATTAAAGATCTGATGCACAGATTTGGCATCCCACATACTATAACTGTTGATAATGGGACTGTATTTGATGGGAAAATGGTAAAGTCTTTTGTGGCAGAGTTTGGAATTAGCCTTGTTAATTCTACCCCCTATTATGCACAAGCCAATGGTTAGGCAAAATCATCCAATAAGTCTTTGAAGAAAGGAATACAGAAAGTTGTGGAAGACAACCCCAAGGATTGACATAACTTGCTGTTGGATGTATTATGGGCTTATAGGACTTCTCCAAGGTCAAGTTCAGGAATCACTCCTTATGCTTTAGTATATGGGCATGATGCAATGCTACCTGTGGAAATTAATGTTAAGTCCTTGAGGGTGAGATGCTAGGATCAGTTAAATCTTGAACGGTACCATCAAAGTATATGCTTGGAATTAGAAAGTATAGATGAAGCTAGAATTCTGGCATTAAATAGCATTCTTTTCCAAAAGAAGAAAGCAGCCAAAAATTATAATAAGAAGGTCAAGCACATTAGCTTTGATGAAGATGATTTGGTATGGAAGACAATACTCCCAATAGGGATTAAAAGCCACAAGTTTGGCAAGTGGTCACCTAACTGGGAAGGACCATATCAAGTTCATAGAGTCTTACCTTTGGAAGCACATCATTTGAAAAATTTGAATAGATGTGTACATCCCAAGAAGATTAATGGTAGATATTTGAAGCCTTATTATCTAACCGTGTGGGAAACACAAGCAATAAAATAAGTGCTAAATGAAAAGAACATGAAAACACTCAAATGATAAATAAGGATTTTTATTTCATAATGAGTTGAATACATGTAGCCATAGATTGGCCCAAAAGTCAGTACAATGTTTCAGTTGTTCCTTTACAATAGATTTTCTACCCTTAAGAGATGGGAACAACTGAATGGCTGTAGCCATCTCCTGCTTTCGATTAGCTAGTCCTTGATTAGTGATTTGCAGCTTGGTGGCAGTTCGATCTAAAGCTTGGTTGACTGCTGATAACTCTTCTTCAAGCTGAGCTTTCTTCTCCAGTAGTTGAGCTCGAAATTGGGAGACAGAGGAATGTTGCTCTTTCAGTTCTGACATTTCAGCATGTATTTTGGAAACAAAACTCTGGTCTCTCAGCAATTCTTCCTCTGCTGCCTTAGCAACATGGTAGATGTTGATGTAAAAATCAACGGTGGCTGCCGCCTGAGATAAATGACTTGAAACAGTCATGTTGGATTGCTCAACAATTTTGCAGCACTAGAGGAAGCCATTCTTGATTATAGGCCTTTGTAAGGCTTCGAAAGGAATCCTTGAGAAGGATGTCAGCAGCTCCAAACAGCTGTCTAAGTCTATTGAAGGCAAGGAAGTCCTACAACTGGAGGAAGAGCTCTAAAAAATTTCTAGTAGAGAATCAGCTAGGACTAATGGCTCAATTTCATTGCTAGCTGTTGGACTGGTGGAAGGTATGTCAAAAAGACTAGCTAGCCTAGCTTTGAAGATGTCCACCTCATCTGTTGATATGGAGGGTGCAGAAAGAACTCTGGTAGAAGGAAGAAATGACTGCATAGGAATAGGAGAAGAAGGTGAAGTATCCCTAGCAGTCTCCATGGTTTTGGTTACCAGTAGGTCAAGAGAAGGGGGACTGGAGCTAGGTAGAGATAATGGACAAGGAATTGGAGAGCTACCAGTGCCTTCTCTATAGGAATCAACTATCATTGAAGATGAAGAAATAGCTGGAATTTTCTTGGGAGGGGAAAGAGCAGCAAGGCTTGAAGAGAGAGCAAATTGAGTAGAGTTGAAAGATAAATGAGGAAAGTATGGAGTTAAGCCAAAAGAAAGGGATGCAGGAATGCTTGGCCTCAAGAAGGATATGGAAAATATAGGACCAGTGGGTGGAAGTATTGCTTGAATTGGCTTTACAATTCGAGGTCTTTCAACTTCAAATGAGATTAAAGGAGTCCTTATTGAAGGAGGAGGCAGAGTAGTTGTTGCTGCAAAAGAAGAAATACAAAGTAATGTCAAGTCTCAGTATCAAGAACTTGAGAAAAGAGAATAGAGGCATGAAAGAAATTACTGGTTTCAGAAGTGGTGGCTATGACTGGGGAACTGCGAAGAGTATAATGCCCAACAGCTTGTTGTTTTCTTGCAATTTCTCTTTGAAGTGCATCAGCAGCAACAGCTTCATCCCTAAGCATTTGCTGTTGCCTCCTCTTCTCAGCCCTCTGAAATATAATAAGTTCTTTGGAATGCTCTGCTTCCACTACTTTAGTAGATGCCTCATGGATGGGGTCTCTAGTAAAATCAGACAGAGCGATAGTCATTTTCTTCCTTCTTTTCAAGGGTGTCTCTTGTTCTTTTTCTGTCTCTTTTTTTTCTACTTCCTCTTCTTCTACATGAACCTCAGATGCCTCTTCTTCAGGATCAAGTAAGAGTTTTCTTTTCTTTTGTTGTTACTGTTTGCTCTTGAGAAGATTTAAAGCTTGGACTTTTTGGGAAAAATCTCCCTGTGAGGCACTGTAGACACCCCATTTTTGACCGCCCTTAAGACTTGGATGCGACTGATGGTTTACATGGTGGAGAAAGGTGTGCAGGGGAAAGATTCAGTTTCTTCGGCAAGGAGAGAGTCAAATCTCAACTCCATAGCCCTTTTTGGACCAAAACAATCTTGATCAAAAGATTTTAGACCTTAAAACCCTCTCTTTCAAAACGTTTTTGAAATAAAGTTTTTACGATGTTCCGAGGCTCGCATTTTGTCAAATGTTGCGCTTTTCGGTAAACCGAGCAAGGACAAAGTGGAAATGAATGAAAGAGAGATGAAATCTTTGAAAAATCTTTCAAAACACCTTGTCTAGGGGTTTGGAGTTGAAGAAAAGAGGAGAAAAGAGAGGAAAACTAGTTTGGGAGAAGTTCGGCATGAATCCGGGTAGGACCGAAACTGCGCGGCTTCACCGAAACGGGCATAACTCTTTGCACAGGAGGAATTTTGATGCAAGGTTGGCGCCATTGGAAAGCTAACTTCTGGGGCTTCAATGTAGACACATGGAAGACCAGAAAATCAGATGGCTGACCACTTAGGTGGTCAAAAGTGGTTCGGCATGAATCCGGGAAGGAGAGAAAAAGTCGAGCGGTCCTCGCTAAATCGGGCTTATTCATTTTCATACTTGGATTTAAGATATGAGGCCACCACCGTTGGAAAGATTACTTCCGGGGCTTCATTTTTCACTCAAGAATCTCCTAAAGCCAAGTCCGGGTGGGGGAGATATGGTTGGTTGAAGTAGGGCATCAATCCGATTGGACCGAATCTGCGCGGCTTCACCAAAACAGGCATAACTTTTTGCACATGAGGAATTTTAATGCGAGGTTTGCGCCATTGGAAAGCTAACTTCTGGGGCTTCATCCCAGGGGGTGGCTGACCACCTTGACTCTTTTTTCCTGGTCGGCTGACCAGGTCAAGTGGTCGGCCGACCACTTGAACTGGTCGGCCAACTACCCTCTGTTTTGTCTCTCTGAGTGTGTTCCAGCTGTGCCAGCTGGGAGCCATTTGGAGCATCCTCCATACACGTGTATGGAGGATCTTCAAAGTTTTTTTTAGCTTCCAAGAGAAGCTTTAGATCTCTTTGTCTATATAGGAGGGCCTCTCCCTTCCTTGTGCTGGTTCAGAAAATTGCTAGGGCTAAACAATATATCTCTCTTTATATCTCTCTCTTTTGAGCTCTAAATTGCTTGGTTCTTGGCCCCTTTGCACCACCTCTCCTAGCCTAACACTTCCATCATCAACCTAAGGTCCTTGAAGGGTATTTTCAGAGGTTCAAGGTTGGGTTTTTGGGTCTAGAGGCTGCTGGTTTCTGCTGGTCTTCAAGGGTAACCATTTTTTCCCTTTTTGAGCATTATTTTGATCAATCTTTTAGCTATACTTGCAAGCATTTTTGAGCTTTGACATAAACTGAAAAGAGTCTTATTTTGAGTCCCTCTTGAAGTTTGTTTAAGGACATTTTCCTGTTAGAGGTCATTTACCCCCTTGTATGCTCCATCCCTCTTTTAAGACTTATTTTACTTCACATCTGAGCCTTACTTGAAAGCATTTTTGAGCCTTGACATAAACTGAAAAAAGTCTTATTTTGAGCTCCTCTTGAAGATTGTTTAAGGTCATTTTTCTGTTGGGGGTCATCTACCCCATTGCATGCTTGTTAGCATCTTATTTTGAGCCTTGCATCTAGGCCTTGGTTTTGTGCTTTGTTTAGCCTTCTAGCCACTGAAATCCAGTGGATTTTTAGTGGCTAGCATGCTATTTTGAGAGCCAAAATCAGAGGGGGGTGACCCCCTCTCTCCTTGCCTTGTTTGTTGGCCCTTTTGGCCTTACAAAGGAGCTCCACTTTGCATGTTTTGAAGCCATGTTTCAGGCCCTATTTGGTGAGTTTTAAGGTTTGTATGAACTCTGTTTGGAGCCCATTTTTCCATATAAAGTGTCTATTATGCATGTGTAGAGCAATCCTATTCAAGGCCTTTCAAAAGGGCTTTCACTTGCATGCTTCATAGACTAATTTCAGGGCCTTTTTGGTGGGTTTTAGGACCCTCATAACCTCTATCCAGAGATGGTTTTGCCATTTTGTGTGTCCGTCATATATGTATGGAACAACCCCTTGCATGGCCTCTCAAAGGAGCACCTCATTCTAACATGTGTTGACTGAGTTTCCATGGGTTTTTGGGCATATTTTAGCATGGCATACTTCTGTTTTTTTCTGGTTTGGTGAGCCCTCATGTGCTTCACATACTTGTAGTGTAAATCATGGTTCCCTAGCTTATTTCGCATGCTTTGTTGACCTTTGATTTTAGCTCTTTTTGGCCTTGCCTTAAACTGATTTTGTGCATATTTTGGACTGCCCTAGCTCTGTTTTTGGGTCTCATGGTCGAATGATGTTTGTTTTGCGTGCTTGTAGTTCAATACCCATGCTTAACTTTGAGTTTTGAGGCTCATTACATGCATATACTGAGGTGTGTTCATGTTTTGGGCCCATTATACATCATATTTCAGAGCTTTTTTGAATGTCATATTGTCATGTTTTATACTCTTTAAATGCGTTTGAGAGTCGGGTTTGTATGCCTCATTTACCGACCATTGAATGAGCTCCATTTCTTTGCATTCCGAGCCATCATTTTAGGCCATTTCCCCACTGTTTCAGACCTGCCTAGGGTCTATTTGGGGTTGGTTTTTCCATTCGTGCATTGCTTTGTGTACCTCTAGTGTTACCCGCTTCACTAGTTTCGGTACTCGAGCCACCTAGCATACATTGTGTGACATATTTGTATGTTTCGGGACCATCTTTTATGCCATTTCAGAGCTGTATCATGTCTCATTCTATGCCATGTTTCATCCTCTGCCATGCTTAGTTAGAGTTGCATGTTATGCCTTAGGGTCGGTCCTTTGCATCCGTGCATGTTTGCATGTGTTTCGGTTGTCTCATTTCCATCATATGGCCACTGATGTGAGTGTGGCTGAGGTCCACTCATATTAGTGTAAGTCCATCGTGCATTGTGTATGCCATTTTAGTCCATAGCATTGCGTATGCTAGGTTGCATGTTAGAGCATTGTGTATGCCATGTCATATCACGCGCATTATGTATGCCATTTTAGTCCACAGCATTGCGTATGCTAGGTTGTATGTTAGAATTGCATTCATGCATATCATGCATATTGCATTGTGTTTGGAGTAGGGTTTAGTCCAAACATGGGAAATGAGGGACGTTTCGTACTCCAAGTGACGAAACGTGCCTCGATTCCCGGTTGCCAACGCTCCGGATTATCTATGATGGAGTTTAGGCCTTGTTGTGTTCATATGTGCATTCATTTCACATCGAGTCATGCAATTCGATTCCTCGGCCATCATGCATCGAGATGCGTGATTGGTGGCACGAGGATCGAGGACTACACTCCCTAGAGCTTGTGCAAGGACAGGGAGAGTGGTCGTGCACACATATGTTGAAAATACATTGCCTTTTCTCTCTCTTCCCTTTGTTGCAGAAAAAGCCAGAAACCAGAGGTGGAAACTAGTCGGCCGACCAGGTTTTCTGGCAGGCCGACCACCCTCTTTGGTCTCCACCACAAAGGGTGGTCGGCAGGTGGCCTCCCATGCTGATAACTGGTCGGTGGCCTTCCCAAGGTGGAGTTTCAGCCTTCTAGAGCTTTGTGCAAGTTTCTGAGATCAATTGCAAACAAAGGCGAGGCGAGGCATCGCGATGGAATTTACGGACAAGGCAACTTGAGCTTGCATACACCCTCCATCATTCCGAGCAGAGCTGAGGCAGTCCATTGCACGTAGCGTAGCATGCTAGTTTACTTTGCTTACCTAGTTCATTTGTTAAGTAATTAGTGTTGTGTAATAATTCGTTATTTATTTTGGTTGTGTATTATTTATTCGGACCCTCCGAGCGAGGGCACAATTGTAATAAGTGTGCGTGTGTGTGTGATGTATGTCTTCCAACCCCACGTCTTTCTCCCTTTTATTTACCAGCTTATGATGGTTAGTTTAGGGCACGTTTCAATTAGCATACTTATGCTCGCTTGTTTGCATCCATTCATCTGTCTTGCATGCACCGGGCTCGGCGTATCATACTAACTGCATTATATTTCAATTCCAAGTTGAATACGTGTTAGCTGTAGCATCTCATATGTCATTTTTAGGATAGCCGAGCCTATTTCTAGTTGCATTTTGCATGTGTTGCATTAGCCATCTTAACATGAACTAGGATCATGCATATGATTACTAACTAATTCCTGTTTTGGCTTGGAGTACTCGGTAAGTATTTATGCTTTAGCATCCTTGCATGTGTGTGAGTGACTGCCATGATAGCATGCTTACCATGAGGCTAACTGCTTATGTGATATAACTGCCTGAATGCCTGTGGGTGAAGGTTGGATTATCTGAATTGGAATAATGCATTGACTGTGAGTTTTAAGCCCACTAGATAGTGGCAAAACCATCTTTTCTAAGCCCACCCGAGGGTGGCAAAATCTTCATTTTAAGCCTACTTGCGAGTAGCAAACCGCTTTAAAAAACAAACATGAAATGTTTCGTTCCAATTCAGGCGATCCAGTCTATACTTGTATGCTGTGCGCATCACATAGTAATTCTAGGCTAATAACCGGATTAAGAGCACATAATGTTTTCAAAACTCGATATCATGGTTAGTAGAGGCCGATCTTTGATCGGGCGAGTGGGGGTGCTCACGAAGTGACCTTCCCCAATCGTACCCAAGTTCCCGAGCTGAGGCAACTTTGTTGATGACGGACACGTGGCCTTAGGCAACGAGTCAGGGTTTCCTAAATTTCCTAAAATAAAATATTTAGGTGGCGACTCTGTATCTGGCAAAGCATTCCATGTTTGGCACTTCTTTCAAAAAAATCTGTTTTCAAAAAGGATTTGCCGGATTTGGACTCTTTGATGATTCATCGGTCTTGCATTGCACTCTGTGAGATTAGATACAGGACCGTGACATTGAGTCCTGAACTGTAGTGAGCCCAAATGAACAGAACGGGATCTCCTCCCGGGACGTTTGGGGACGTCTACAGTTTCTGGCGACTCTGCTGGGGAGTTAGAGAACTTGACTCGAACTCATGATATTTGGTTTTGACTACACTTATGTGTTTCTTTGCATTGCATTTGCATTGGTGCGCCTAGGACACCGTGTTTGCCGTATGCTATTCCTGAACGGTTTGCCGGAGGCTCGCTTCGAGAAGCGTGCCATAAGGCTGACCGATTGCGGGCTCTGCCACGACGGGAACACAAACCTCGGTTTTACCGGGGCACCCTTTTTGACCATTCGACCTAGTGCATATTCGGAATCCATAGTGACCATTCCAAGCTAGGACAGGTTGCTTACCCGTTTATAGGTTGTTTGAAACCGCTGCGTGCGGAGTAAAACCCTAGCTCCTGACAAAATAGGACAGGGAAACCCTACCCCTCCATAGGGGTGTTTTGGCTCTCACTTGCTTGCTATGTGCTTTTAGAGTGTGCCTCTACAGGGAATGCATGTATCAGTTTGCAAGTCTGGGTCTCCAGCCCGAGGGCATCAGTATTTGGGGAATCAATTTTACCTGAGGGTATTGGTTTACAGGCAGAATTTGGGGCATAATTCAGTAAAGAGTGCAGTCATTCAGCTATGCTCAAGTCCATTCTAGTGAAATCAGGCTGAGATGCTCTCTATTTTCTCTTTTGCTAGGTAGTCTTGGAACCGTAGCTTCAGAAGGCTTCGATATCCCCAAGATTCATTGGACTTGTGTTGATAGACTTTGTCAAGTCAGAGATTCGGTTCAAGGGTAACCAGTTTTCCTTCGCCAGTGGTAAGGCAAAGAAGGGCCAGACAGGGTTCATTGGTTCATCTGATCCGACAGTCACCAGTCACATCATCAGTAGACCCGTGATGACACAGGGTTCGGAAGAATTAGTGGTCGTGATAGCAGCGTTAAATCAGGGAACTGCAGTGCAGGATGAGACTAATGCTGAAACGCAACGCCCATCTGGGGCATCTGCCTCATATCTAGCTTCGGGGCCCCAGCCGAACTTTGACCCACTTCCGCCAGCTGAAAATTTGCAGGGTCCGGATCCCCAAGAAGGGTTGGCTCAAGCCCGAGTTGTCAGACCCCTGGTGCAGCCTAATGAGAGGCTTTATCCCCTTGATGGTAATGACCTCGATCCAACCGCAGTGAAAATTGCGAACCTTGAGAAGCAATTCAAGAAGGCACAGGGCCTTAACTCCATTCCCGACATTGAGGATGGGCACACCGAGTCTACCGTACGGCTCCCAGACAGATTCAAAATGCCATATATTGACCGTTTCGACGGGTCTGGAGATCTAATGGTACATATCCGACTTTTCTTGGATGTCCTGAAGCCGATGGGTCTGACTAAGCCACAGAAACTCTCTCTGTATGGAAGAACCCTGTCGGGTGTAGCAGCCACTTGGTACGCTAAGTTGGAGGACAAAGTGAAGCAAGACTGGGAAGAATTGGCTGAGGCCTTTGTCGATCAGTATTCCTACAATACCCAAGTTGAAATGACCATGCAAGAGCTTGAAACAACCCGCCAAAACCCAATAGAGCCTTTTGTGGAATTTGTTGCAAGGTGGAGAGCAAAGGTAGCACAAATGACAGATCGCCCTTCTGAGAGGGATCAAGTGCAGATAGTGGTGCGAAACCTCGAGCATGATATGTTGCAAAAGTTGATAGTCGCTCCACTATTCACTTTCAAAAGTTTGCATGAACTGGGGGTTCAGGTCGAGAATGTGTTCAACAATGGGATCATTCCCAGAACAAGTGAACCGACAAGGAGGGTGATTTCAGGGAGTACCAATGCTGGTAGTAGCGTTATTCCCGAACCCACCGAAATTAATACAGTTGCCACAGCTGACCCTTTGCCAATCCAAGCCTACAAACCGCCGGCCCAGCCCGAGCTCAGGGCAGAACTTTCATCCCTCTCTATATGAGCCTGACTAGCGCACTAAAAGTCTTGATGGAAAGAGGGTATCTCAAACCCCTCGATCCTCAACCTCTACCTGACCCTCTCCCAGCCAGACATAACCCTTCCAAGTACTGTGTGTACCATCAGCAGCGCGGTCATGGCACCGACCGTTGCTACCGCCTTCGTCATGAGGTCCAAAATCTCATCGACAACCAGACGATAGCTCCACCTTCAGACCCCATTGACCAAACATCTCCTGCCCACCTCAATCTCATCCATATACTACCATCCACCTTCGACCCCAGCATATACATCACCCCGGCCCATCTACCCAAGCCTGAGGTGTTCATTCCAAAAAGCATGGACTTATTCATGATGGATGCACCTGGACCCCAATTATCTCAAACCCGTGAGCCCACTACTTCTGAGTTGAAGAGAATGATCGAAGATCTTCAGAGAACTGTGACAAATCTGGCCTCCGAGACATTGGCTCCCTCATCGACCACATCATACACCGAGAATTTCATGACAAAAGGCTCCCTAATCTTGGGACTGGCTGCATTTGAAGAAAGCCAAACCCTTGGCAAAGGGGAAGCAGGTGGTCAGAACAAGGTAGGGGCAAGCATTGGTCCCCATGAACACCTTCAACGGGCTGTTGAGGCTTTGAAGGCCGAAGGATTAAACAAACAACAAGTGCTTGTAGTGGTTGCAAAAACTGTGGATGATACTTTTGCCACTCAAGTTGGGGGTAGTCTGAATCAAGGGCAAGCCGAGACAAAAGATGTTGTACCAGAAACACCCCTTTCAGCTCCAATCCTACACTCGGAAGAGATCATCAAAAGTTAGCACCTACCAACCCTTTCACCGGTACATCCAACACAACCAGCTCACAACCTGCCAAATACCCACCTTGGGGCCAGAGGGTGTTCACCCCACTGGACATGTCTCTGTCAACGGCCCTGAGGGTCCTGATCGAAAAGGGGCATCTGAAGCCCCTGGAGCTACGGCCATTACTGAATAAACTTCCTCTTTCCCACAACCCGGCGAAGTACTGTGTCTTTCATCAACAAGCTGGCCATGACACTGACATGTGTCTTCGTCTTCACCATGAAATACAAGATCTGATTGATAAAAAGGTCATCTTCACGTCAGGTCCTGCAAAGTCTATCGGCACTGGATCGGTGAACTTGGGGGGATAATGTGACCATGTGATCGAGGGGATGAACCACTTGCGGGCGGCACTCAGTTTACTCCAAACGTAGGAATGACACGCACTATTTTGAACAGTATGCAAATACTAGTTTTTGTATTTTCTGACTTGGGTACTGGGTCAGTCTTGGTATATTGTATTGAGTCAGTCCTTTTGTACTGGTCAGTCGAGTCAGTCTTGTTGTATCGAGTCTGTCTTGTTGTGTCGGAGTCAGGTGATTTCGGGGGTGTTACCTCGGATATCACCATTTTGTTTTGTGTTGTGTTTGTCTTTTCGCTTTCTTTTGAGTCTGCTTCTGCTGGGGAGCTAGTTACACCAGAAGATCTAATTGAAACAGCTGTGGTTTTCATGCTTTTGTGCTTGTTTCTGCTTTGAGCCTGTTGTGCCAGCAAACTTGAATGAAACGACAGTGCATTTCACCTGCTCTTTTGTGCCTTGAATTCATTACATCGACCTAAGTTTTTCAAAAACTCTTTTTGAACACTGCGGTGAAAACAAAGAGGAAGGAATTCCTCGGGATTTGCAAAAATTTGATCAAATTGAGAGAAAGAGAAGCGTGCTAAGCCCTTAATGAATGAGATCATGCGTGTTAATATGAGTACTGAGAAGGATCCTTGCTTGATCCAGATTGATTCTGCATTGTCTTCGACGTGAGCGATTAGTCGCTTTCTTAAAAAATTTCAAAAAATGTTTTGCGTGGTTCTACGAAGACCTGTGTGGAATCGCTCTTGAGATTGTGCAGCTTAGGATCGCTCTCAGCCTCGAGACTCAACCCTTTTGCTTTCAAACCTTGAACTTGGATTCAGAGTGTTCAACGGTTAACCACCATGTAAGGCCTGTGTGGCCAGATTTGAAGCAGCCCTCGAACAAGAGGCCAGGAAAGTTGGATCAAGAAGATCAGAAGGTCAAAAGAAGCTTGCGAAGCTAGATCAAAAGCACCCCTTTGAACTAGGAGCAAAAAGAATTTCAAGTGTGCTTCAAAGAGTCAAAGATGAAGATCAGCAAGAATGCCAAATCCCAAAAGGGAGGAAAGAAGAAAGTATTGCTGAAGGACAACTAAGTCCCTATCCGCAACACTGGGGGCAATTCAGACCCCATTGGATGGACTCCTGCATCGTCAGTGAACAACAGCCATTCTCCTGGATTTAGATGACTTCAGGATCTCAAAACCATTTGACATGGACAAAGCTACACTTTTACCCTTGAGAGGCTCGCTGGGTCGAAAACCCGGAAGGGCGACCCAGGCAAAAGTTAGAGCAAGAAAAAGAACAAAAAAGAAAAGAAAAGAAAAGAATGCAAAGAAGAAAAATGAAGAAAATGAAAAGAAAAGATGAAAAAGAAAAAAGAAGAAAAGAAATGAAAAGAAAAAAGCTCGCAAGGCCGAAAACCCAGAAGGGCGGCCTTGGCAAAAGTTAGAGCACAAAAGGAGAGGTCAATACCCGAGTGTACCTTACCCCGAACTACGTAAGGCTTGATTCCCATCTTTGGGATACGTAGGCAACTTCATTCTGAAGTCCAGCTGTAAAACACTTCAAATTCAACTGTGTCCATGTGATGGTTCTAGTCATCTTTGTCTTTTTTGTATCCGGGAGTTCGGTTGTGATCATCACCTTGAGGATTGATTGCAATGCACTGCAGTCCCATTCAGACAAGGGGCAACTTTCCGTTGCCATGCAACGCGCTGTGGCGTTATTCAAACAAGGGGCAACTTTCCGTTGCCATGTAACTTTCCTCGAGCGAGGGGTAATTTTCCTTCATATCTGAGGTTGTGCATATCAAGAGTAGGTTCTGTGCTCGTTGAACAGTGACCATTTGCAAAAATAGTTTTTTAGAAGTTTTAATGAGGTTGATTAATTCTCTCGAAAATTATTCCATTCTTCTAAAACTGGACGATTTCTTGGACCCAAAAAAGGAAAATTTTCAGTGCTCATAATCTAACTCGCATGATTTCAAATCAGAAAATCGAACAAGTGCGTTAATCTAACTCTCATTTTGGTTAAAATTGTTTTAAGCAGAAGCCAAAAACAAAAAATGGTCAAAATAATGAACTAGGGGCACAGTTGAGTCGGGCTTCCTGTCTTTCCCCCATTGTCAATACATTTGCCAGAAAGGGCACCATACTTGCCGGAAAGGGCACCCTATTCGCCAAGAAGGGCACAACGAAAGCTAACAGAAAAGGGCTGAAAGCTCTCATATCCTCCAAGCAACGAGGTATCAAGCCAAGTGCGAAGCACGAACTGGAATGGGGCAGGATATTCCATTCCCTCATCTGGACAGATCTAATCACGTCCAAACTCCCCAGTAGAGCATCGTTAACCAATGTCAATTGCAGATCTGCTGCACATCCAGCCGCATCACAACCCCTCTGTGGGGGAATTCACTAGCTGTGCGCAGAAGAAAGAGAATCTAGCAGAATGCTAGGGGCAAGAGCCCGCAACTTCTTGTTTATCCATCAACCACCCAGGGGAGGGATAAAAAATGAGAGATTAAAGAATAGAGAGATGTGCGCTGAGAGAAAAAGTGAGGAAAAGGGTTTTGTGAGAAAAGCTGAGCCTGAGGGCCGAGTGATGTGAGAATCACAAATAAGAAAGGGTGGGAAACAATACCTGGAGAAATTGGCTCCTCATGCACCAAGAGGTATCTTGCCTTTGTAACACAGCTGAGTGTTGTGTCTGTGTGTTTTGTTTGTCTCGATTCTTGTTTTGAGTCGTTTGAGTGTCAATAGATGTGTTTAGGTTGTTTTACCTTGTTTTTCCTTTGTTGAGTTGTGTTTAGGTTGTTCTACCTTTGTTTTCCGTTGTTGAGTCGTTTTGGCTGTGGTCAGTTGTAGGCTCAATACCCGGTTGAGAACCCTTTTCTCATTTCAATTTCAAAAAGGAATCGTTTTGTGCTCAGAGTGTTGTGTCATTCTCCATATTTGTGCAAAACATGATTTGTTCTTTCATAAAACTACAGGGTCCACCCCCGATAAGTGTGAACAGTAGAACAAGGACCTATCTGAAGCTATTTAGGTTTCGGACTGCAAAGCAAAAGAAAAGAGGGAAAAATTGGAGCATCTTAGCATGTTTCAACTTTAGCAAAATCCGAGACTGCATTCCAGGTGCACCTTCTCAGGCCTCGCCATTTCTCTGGAGTATGAGTGTATCTCGACCCTAAGTGTAAGCCTGCTTCAAGTCAGAATGGCAGTCCAAGCAGCACCCGAGGGTTTCACATACAAATGTTATCTCTCGCCAATATAAACAGGGTGTGCCCTTTTTGAGCTGAGTGTGTTGCGAAGTCCTCTAAGAGGCAAATCAGAGGCACCAGAGTACATGTTTGATGCTCCTCTATTGCATAGAATATGAACTTTCATATACACTGTTGTTGCATGCGTGCCGCACATCGTTATGATTCATGCATAGAACATGCTTGCTTTCGATTCCGCATAGAATATGCTTTGCTTGTCTCATGCATAGAATGTGCTTCCATACTTGCATAGAAAATGCTCGTATCTTTTGCATAGAAAATGCCCCCATACTTGCATAGAAGATGCATTTTATCTCACTCGCACTGTCTTGTGCACTTACACTTTGTATCTCACTAGCACTGTCTTGTGCATCTTGTGGTTGTATCTCACTCACACTATTTTGTGCATTGCATATCAATTGCGCTGTTTAGCGTATCGCACTGTTTTGTGCATTTCAAATCAATCGCGCTGTTTAGCATATCGCACTGTTTTGTGCATTTCAAATCAATCGCGCTGTTTAGCATATCGCACTGTTTTGTGCATTTCAAATCAATCGCGCTGTTTAGCGTATCGCACTGTTTTGTGCATTTCAAATCAATCGCGCTGTTTAGCGTATCACATTGTTTAGTGCATTTCAAATCAATCGCGCTGTTTAGCGTATCGCACTGTTTAGTGCATTTCAAATCAATCGCGCTGTTTAGCGTATCGCACTGTTTTGTGCATTTCAAATCAATCGCGCTGTTTAGCGTATCGCACTATTTAGTGCATTTCAAAACAATCGCGCTATTTAGCGTATCGCACTGTTTAGTGCATTTCAAATCATTCGCGCTGTTTTGCGCAGGTTTAGGTTCACGCTATTTTGTGCATCGCACTGTCTTGTGCACTTCCGCATTTGCAATCACTCGCGCTTTCTTGCGAATCACACTGTTTTGTGCAGTTTACACTCGCGCTATTTAGCGTATCTGTAGACATCTCCGAACGCCCCGGGAGGGTTAAGTCCCGTTCCGTTCATATTGGGTTTACTACAGTTCGGACTCAAATTGTCACGGTTCTTAATCTAAACCAAAGAGTCCAACTCTGGCAAATCGTTTTGAAGAAAAACAGATTTTTGAAAAGTAGTGCCAAACATGGACTGCTTTGCCAGATTACAGAGTCGCCACCTAAATATTTTTTGAAATGGGAGAATTTAGGAAACCCTGACTCGGTGCCGAAGGCCACGTGTCCGTCATCACCAAATGTCTTGGCTCGGGAGCTTGGGTACGATCGGGGAAGGTCAGCTATGAGCACCCCCTTTCGCCCGGTCCGAAGACCGGCCTTTACTAACCGTGATATCCGATTTTGAAAACATTACATGCTCTTATACCGGTTATTAGCCTAGATTCACTACGTTATGCGCACAGCAAACAAGTATAGACTAGGTTGCCTAATTCGGAAATAATCATTGCATATCCGTTTGTTTTGAAAGCGTTTCGGGTTTTGCTACTCGCAAGTAGGCTAAAATATGGATTTCAATGAGTTTTCCAACTCAAGCAACCCAACCTCCACCCACAGGCATTCAAACAGTTTATCTCACATAAGCACTTAGCCGCATGGTAAGCATACTGTCATGGCAACATTCACACGCATGTGGTATGCTAAAGCGTAAGATACTTACATCGTACTCCATGCCAAAACAAGAAACTAGTTAGTAGACATGCATGTCCCTAGGTCATGTTAAGTGGCTAATGCAACACAGGCAAGGATGCAATTTAGAGTAGGCTCGGCTAACCCTAAAATGGCACGCGAAATGCTACAACTATCACGTATTCAATTTGGAATTGAAAGTACGATGCAGTTTGTATGATGTACCGAGCCCGGTGCATGTTTTAGACAAATGCATGGATGCACGCATGCATTGCATAAGGTATGCTAAAATAGACGTGCCCTAATCTACCATCATAAGCAGGTAAATAAAAGGGAGAAAGAAGTGGGGGTTGGAAGACATACACACCACTCACCCACACTTATTACAGATTTGCCCTCGCTCGGAGGGACCGAAAGAATAATACAAATAATTAACTACGAAAGCTAATTAAATATTACAAATTAATTAAATTAACAAATTAATTTATCTAAGGAAAACAGTAAATCGCCTCGGGGCGAGGGCTCAATGCACGCGCACTCGGATTCCGCTCGGAATTGCACTGCCATGCCTAGCTTGCTTCTGTTTTCCCTGCTTTCCTTCTCTGAAGACTGCCAAAGTCTTAGGAATACTTCCTTAGGTACTGGAGATCTCTACCGGCTGCACAAAATTCCCACCGGCAGTGGATTGAGCTCATCGGCACTAAATTGATCCATCGGCTGCAAATATACTGCCGGTCGGCACTAAAAACTGCCGGCCGGCACTGAATGCCTGCAGAACCTGTAACTCACAGCAGCAGAGGGCAAATACTGGCATGGCAATGTAATTCAAAGCATGTATGCACTAAACACACTCTTTATCATACTAGTGACTCAAAGGAAGATATGCCTCGATTCTCGGACCACCAATCACGCATTTTCATGCATGATGGCCCAAAGAACCAAGAATGCAACTTTGATTTCAAATGCATGCAATCCATAGAATCAAATAAGGGTGCCAAACCTCCATCAAACTTCACTTCAAGAGGCCTAGCATGCATGCCGATGCAATGCAACCCTGAGCATGTTATCTATATGCAATATGGACAGTGCAAGGCATTTATGCAAACATACAAGCAAGCATACAAGGCAAGCATACAAACCAAGTAAAAGGGGGACCTAATCATGAATTAGGCAGCCCCTAATAGGCCCAAAATCAGTGGCTAAAGTGCCCAAAAATGAAGGCTAAAATACACACACATGCATGCAATTATGGTCTAACACTTAGGCACAAACATGGCAACTCTCAAGCACACTTAAGGAGACCAAACATAGGCAATGAGCATGCATTTGTAAGCTCTGAAAATCATGCTAAACATGGTGCCAAACTAACTTAAGATAGACCAAACAAAGCATGCAAACGGCCTAAGTACTTGAGGCGAGCCATGGAGGCTTAAGCCAAGGCCAAACCCACCAAGCCTCACAAGGCAAAGGGGACTCAAAACAGGTCAAAGGCAGACCTAAACAAGGCTAGAGGCGCACCTAGATGGCACCTAAGAGGCTCAATCATGGAGGCATGCAAAATGACCAAAACATGGAGCATACAACTCATGTTTTTAAAGCATTACAGAGGCAACTAAGGTAAGCATACAAGCACACCAGAGGGACTGAAATGACATGCTAGATGGTTCCAAACCATTAAAAAGATGCAAACAAAGGCATGCTACACACTTGTACTCTTAAGGCCAACAAGCCAAATACAAGGGAGCCATGTAATGGAAACTATGGTCGACCAAGACAAGTATGGACAGACCTCATACATGGCAAAATAAGCATGCAAGCTTCATGAATCTAAGCCTAAAACATGCTAGAAACAAAGGCTAGCAACCTAGGCATGTTAAGGGACCAAAGAGGCATTACAAAGCATCTATGCAAAACATGCAAGAAATACTAAAACCAACACATAGCAATGTTAAATCATGATATCCTAAGCATGAATAACAGTCCATACATGCTCAACACACACTCAAGCACAATGCTCCCTCAAGAGGCAAAACTTGCCCTTTTCAAGGACATCAAGGAGAGGGGGTGGCCCTCTCCTCCTTGGGACTTTAAGGCATCATCTACACCACTGAAATCCCTCAAGATTTCAGTGGTGAAGAGACCCAAGCACCAAAATCCCGGAGCTCAACAAAATAGCACCAAAATGAGGCCTTTCAAGGCCTAAGAGGGGTCAAACTTCCCCAAAGCACAAAGTACCCTTAATAAACTATCAAGAGGGCTAAAAAACAGAACTTTTATGTGTTGATCACCAAGCACAAAAACAGTTCTAAGCTATGTAAAAATGGAGTGCAATAATGGGGTAAAAAGAGCTAGTTTCTTACCCTTGAAGCCTTTCTTCAACAATGGTGGTTTTGTTGCCTCCTTGAGCTCCAAACCAGTCAAGAACACCAAGAACAAGTTCTTAGAACCTCAACTCCAAGAAGAAGGTGAAACACTAGGTGCTTGTGTGCAATAGTATGAACTAAAGCACCTAGTGTACAAAATGAGCAAGAAAAAGAGAGATAGGATAGATATAGGATTTCTAACCTAAGACCAGACCTTCTTCTCTGTATTTTCTCTCTAAAAATGTCTAACTTCTTCAACCTTGAGCCAAGAGAAGAGAGTATTCTCTTATAGGAATCAAAGCTTACAAAGCTAAGGTACCAAAGGGCTCATCCCTCCATACACGTGTATGGAGGGGAAACAAATGCTACAAAGCTGTCTGAAAATATCTCCAAAAACAGCTGTAAAGTGATCGGCAGGGCAAAATGGTCATTTTGCCATAAAGAGTGCCGACCGGCACAAAATAGTGCCGACCGGCACAATATAGTGCCGATGGCAACACCAAACAGCCGGTGGCCTCTAGCCACTGCCGGTGGTGTGTGGGGATGCCTCAAAAAGGCATTCCCTGCCTCTCCAAGGCAAAGCACAAGTGTTTGGTGCAAAACCAGACACAAAACAGTCGAGTTCGGAGGTCCTGAGGTAAGGCGCATAGCCGAGGACTCCGGGAACTCCGAACGAACACGAACATGGATGATCACCGAGTGTTCAAGCGGTGACGTCCAAGTCTTGAGGACGGTCAAAAATGGGGTGTCTACAGTTGCCCCTCTTTGACAGAACTCGAAAGTCATAACAATGACGGGAGTGAATGTCAAAGCCCAGAGACGACCCATTTTTGACAAGGCCGAAGACTTGGGCAAACATACAAAGCGCAAATGGTTGAACTCGCAAGCTGCCTACGTATCCCTTTAGGAATCAAACCAGCGTAGTTCAGACACAGGCACACAAGCTGCAGATAAGGTATGCGCCCGTAGGCGGGGGCAAGATGCAAGACAATGCAAAGGGCCGAGCATAACTTATGATCATGCAAAGAAAGCTGTAACGAAGCACACATGCGACAGTTATAAGCTAGCATACGCCAAACTCCACTACAATGCAGAAAGGATATAAGAGAATTATGCAATTCTCAATACGTCTCACTCGGAGGGTACAATACCTGTGCGGCTCGTCCGGTTGCACCGGCCTCAAATGAGCCGTACATACAATATCGTGCCTGCAAAGAAAGCAAACTTAACAGGTAGAATATTGTTAGCAACATGCATGACAATGCACTGATGAAATGCAAAATGATATGCAAAATATACAAAACTATGTATAAACAATGCAAATGATAATGCAATGCAATTGAAACTATGCAAACTACATGCAAAGCAATTGAATCATGATTCAATCATGAGCGGTTCAAAACTACACAAATGTCAAATAGATTGATGGAAGTAACACGTCCGTCTACCATAGAAAAGGGTGCCGCAACCTCAAACCAACATACCAGTGTGGAATAGGCGCGATACACATGCAGAACTATGAGTAATGTAGACGGACACAAGGACAAGTATTGGGTGAATTGACATAAGTGGGGTGACGACCCGCTGAGGAAAGAACAATGATCCTAATGCCGGATGCAACAATTACACTACAATGTAATGGAAATGGATACAATGGATATGGCACGCGGGCCAAACCGAATCTTGCCTAGGAAAGGCATGTACGCATACGAACCGCGTCTAACACAGAAAATGTGCCGCAACCCTCAAACCAAGCTCATCAAGGAATAGGCGCGCACACAAAAACCGTGCTTCGACGTGAAAAGTAGGGGCACATACCAGACCAAGCTCAACCTGGAAAGGCGCAAGCCATAGATGGAAGATGATGCAATGGATGCATGCAAGCTACGATGCAATAGAAATGGATAGGGAAACAATGGATATGGCACGCGGGCCAAACCGAATCTTGCCTAGGAAAGGCATGTACGCATACGAACCGCGTCTAACACAGAAAATGTGCCGCAACCCTCAAACCAAGCTCATCAAGGAATAGGCGCGTACACAAAAACCGTGCTTCGACGTGAAAAGTAGGGGCACATACCAGACCAAGCTCAACCTGGAAAGGCGCAAGCCATAGATGGAAGATGATGCAATGGATGCATGCAAATTACGATGCAATAGAAATGGATGTTTTACAGAAAATGCATGACATATACACTATATTACAATGAAATGCATGACATATGCATGTTTTTTGAGATGCATGACATATGCACTATTTACGAATGATGCATGACAATGCATGTTTTTTTTTTTTTTTTTGAAATGCATGACATATGCACTATTTATAAATGATGCATGACATATGCATGTTGTTTTTGTTTTGGATTTTTTTTGAAATGCATGACATATGCAATATATACGATGATGCATGACAATGCACTATGATGCAACGACTATGATTGCAGCTTTCCCTATCGTACCAACAGGGCGATATACTAGGTTGGTTCAGTATCCAGAATTGGGGCGTAAACATGCCGCCTCAACCTATGGGGCTTCCATACAGATTTCAAGCCGAGGGTACACCCCCTGGGTATTTAAACCAGACTTTAGTCTCGGAGATCCCGAACCTTTGCGTTCTAGGCATGAGCCGTTCAAACTCTAGTTTTCACCGTCCCAGTTGGTCTTCTAGGAACTCACCGCAAAAACAGGCAGGTGGCTTTACCAGACCACCGAAAGTCGTTCGGCACGACAAACACCGAAGGAATTGCACCCTCAGAGGATTTAAGGTCTCCTAGACCGTGATGCAAAATGTATGCATGACAATGCATGTTGTTTTTTGAAATGCACATGATGCATGATGTTTGAAATGCGCGCCAACGCACGGCTTTTGGAGATGCATAACAATGCAAATGGACGGGTTTAAGGTCTCGCCCGACCGTGCGTGTTTTCGGTCCCGCCGGACCATGTGTGCATAGGACGGTGTGATGCGCAAAATAGCGCGATTTGAATGCATGCAAAATGTAATGAGATGCGCAAAATAGCGCGATGCGTTAGACAACGCGAGTGCACAAGATAGTGCGATATGATGCATGCCAAATGCGATGGGGTGCACTCCTCAATGCACCGAAGGTCTTGCACCTCCCGAGGATTTAAGGTCTCCTAGACCGTGCGTGTTTAAGGTCTCGCCAGACCATGGCGAAAAACGGTGCATAACACAAATGAGACACGCATGCCAATGTAAATGAGGCATGCACGTTGATGCGAATGAGAAATGAAGTGCAATGAGGTATGCGTGCCCCAAAAGATGGAAAATGGAGTGCAATGAGGTACGCGTGCCTCAAAGGGTGCAAAACAATGCAAAGGGGGGTGCGCCAAACGGCGCGATGCGCAAAATAGCGCGAATGAAATGTAATGCACAAGATAGTGTGTTGCGCGAAATAGCGCGATGCGTTAGACAACGCGAGTGCACAAAACAGTGCGATATGATGCATGCCAAATGCGATGGGGTGCACACCTCAATGCACTGAAGGTCTTGCACCTCCCGAGGATTTAAGGTCTCCTAGCCCGTACGTGTTTAAGGTCTCGCCAGACCGTGGCGAAAAACGGTGCATAACACAAATGAGACACGCATGCCAATGTAAATGAGGCATGCACGTTGATGCGATGAGAAATGAAGTGCAATGAGGTACGCGTGCCCCAAGATGGAAAATGGAGTGCAATGAGGTACGCGTGCCTCAAATGGTGCAAAACAATGCAAAGGGGGGTGCGCAAACGGCGCGATGCGCAAAATAGCGCGAATGAAATGTAATGCACAAGATAGTGCGTTGCGCGAAATAGCGCGATGCGTTAGACAACGCGAGTGCACAAAACAGTGCGATATGATGCATGCCAAATGCGATGGGGTGCACACCTCAATGCACTGAAGGTCTTGCACCTCCCGAGGATTTAAGGTCTCCTAACCTGCGTGTTTAAGGTCTCGCCAACCGTGGGGAAACAAAAGAGGTGCGCAAGATAGCGCGATAATGCAAAATGAGATGCAAGATGGGGCACGCATACCTCATGGATGCAAGCAAATGCAAAACGAGGCACGCGTACCTCGAGATGCAATGGAATGCAAAATGAGGCACGCGTACCTCATTGGATGGAAAATGAAATGCAAGTATGACACGCATGCACACGAAAGTGCAAAACAGTGCAAGTCGCAAGGGGCGTGCAAGACGGCGCGATGCGACGCATCGGACAATGTGATGGATGCGTGCAACGCACACGGGGCAACTTTTGAATCTTGTAAAAGACAAAAGGATACAAAAAGATACAATCCTTGCTTGAATCTGAGTGCCACGCACAGAAGACACGGTCCGAGGTCGAAACGGAGGCCGGTTGAGCTTCGGAGATGCACTCTTTTGCATTTTCTTGAGCTATGAAGACCAGAAACTACCCAAATGGCCTAAACAAGGCTGTGGGAACATCACCGGCTGGGAGAGGAAGCCACCGGCTGGCAACCGGCTGCAAAATAACTCCACCGGCACAATATTGTGCCGACCGGCACAAAATAGTGCCGACCGGCCAAAAATTGCTAATCGGGGGCAGTTTTGACAATTTGCCTCGGGTTTTTAAAAATAGGGTTTAACCCTATTTTCTCACTTCTTGTCCGCCAAATTTCCTCCTTCTTTCTAGAGTATTTTCAACCCTCGATCCTCGCATTTTCTCGCGTTTTAGGCTCGATTTCGTCGTTCGATTCGCGAATACCTTCGCGTTTCGGACATTTTCGACCGATCGAAATTTCGTTTCGGCACTCCCTTTGCTACTTCCACTTTTTCGGGGCTTGTTCCCTTTGATTTCCTCTTCATTTCCGTGCCTTTCCCTCTTCCGGCCTTCCCGGTCATTTTCGGCCCGCTCGGGGTTGACCTTTTCGGTTGACTTTTCACATTCCGGCTTTTCCGGCCATTTTCTCACTACCATTGCCATGGCTGATGATGTTCCACATGTCGGGACTCCCCCGGATCACGAGATGGATCCCGGGGTCGAGCTCCTCCCATTGAGCGAGCGTCCCTTCGACCCGGCGACATACGCCGCGATTCATGTGCTACCTCCTGGATGGTCTCCGGATTTTCGCCATTTCGCGGCTTTGACCGAGCGCTGGACCCGGAGCTCCTCCTGCGCGAGCCGACCTCTCACCTATCCTTCGGTGCTTCCGAGGTAACACTCTTTTCTGTTTTACTTTCTGCAATGTAGAACTGTTAACTGTCAAAGTTGTTTCCGTTCTTTAACTGCTTGGTCTGATATACTGTTCACTGTAGTCAATTGCAATCATGCTTACAACTGTCATCTGTTTAAGACGGACACATGCACACACACTGCACTAGTCTCAATCACCCAAACACACGGCACACACCGTACTTCACTGCAAACTTACCGACACCCGGCACTTATTCGAATCTGAAAACATATCGTATGCTGTATTTAAACCGAACCACACACAACATGCTGACGCATCATACGTTGTAGTTCACCCACTGGCACACTATAACCCGACATCTGCCTGGATCTGAAAAATGTGCACACATGCACTACATCTGTATGCTGACTCTCGCAAACACACTGACACATCACAGGCCGTAGTCCACCGTAGTACACTGAAACCTGATATCTGCTTGGATCTGAAAAATGTGCACACATGCACTACATCTGTATGTTGACTCTCGCAAACACGCTGACACATCACAGGCCGTAGTCCACCGTAGTACACTGAAACCTGATATCTGCTTGGATCTGAAAAATGTGCACACATGCTAGATTTGTATCGACTTTAACATGCTTCCTCAGAACTGTACATCTCATATTGCTTTGCAACTATTTGCTTGAAAACAGGGAGATTCCCATGCCATCCGCGGGTATGGGAATGTCGCGGCTCGAGATTGGTACTTGGAGCTTCCCGAGGCGGTTCGACGCATCGTGGACGATGCGGGCTTCAGTTCCTTTTGCAGGGGTCTGACCCGGCTTACTGCCTGCAGGCCTCTTCTAGCTGCCCTGGCAGAGAGGTGGTGGGACACCACCGACTCGTTCCACCTATCCGCGGCGGGAGACATGACGATGACTCCCTACGACTTCTCGGTGCTCACCGGCATTGGGGTAGGGGTGATCCGATCCCCTTCGACACCGACATGGACGAGTGGACCGCCGCTCAGATCTACTTGCTTGGCGAGGCGCCACCTTGCTCGTCCAGGCTTTGTCCGCTACTCCTGGTTCGAGGTGCAGTTCAGAGTGCAGCCTGCGTTGGTGGCGACGGCTCCGATGACCGAGGCGGCTGTAGAGCAGTACGCACGCGGCTTTTTGATGTTTTTGCTAGGGACGACCCTCTTCGCCGATCGGGCGAACACCGTGCCTCTCTGCCTACTCAGCGCACTGGTGGACGTCCGAGACATCTTGCGTTTTGATTGGGGTGGTGCGGCTCTGGCCACTCTTTACGGGTACATGAGCTCAGTCTCCCGTGGCAGCGGGCAGTTGCTCGGAGGCTACTGGCGAGCTTGGGAGGTACGCCTTCTCCTCTGCTTTACATTTCTGTTCTGTACTTTCTGTACTCTGCACACTGCACACACTGTAGTCTGCTTTACACTTGCTGTATACTGTACACACGGCACACACATACTCTACTGTACACTGTTCACACGGTATACTCTGCTCAATACACTGCACAACACACGGCTTTATTATTTCTGCTCTATTCTGGATTCTGCTTTATCTGATAAATGTTCCGACATCTGTCTTGCAGTTATGGGTCTATGCCTACTTTCCCAGGCTGGAGCCAGTGCCGGAGACGGAGACTCCTCTGGTGGTCCCTTTCTCACGCCGCTATGACGGGAGATGCGCCCGGAGGCCGCGAGAGACTTTCAGCTTCTTTCGTCGCTACTTCGACACCATTACTCCTGCCGAGGTATGTTTCACTTGCAGTTTATTTAAGCTTCACTTTTCCACTGTATATTTGCAATACCAGTAGATAACAAACTGTATTTCAATTTCAGATCACCTGGCAGCCGTGGGCTCCTCTGCCAGCGATGGTGCGGGATCGGTTTGCCGGTGCCGTTGAGACCTCGCGTTACCGGATTTTGCTGGAGGGCCCGGTCTGTCGGGCTTGGTACCTAGGCGAGCGCTTCTTGCGTCAGACCTTAGGGTTACCTGAGCAGATAGTCCCGGTGCACCCTCCTGAGCATATGAGGGACACCGAGCGTTTCACCGCTGAGCAGATGGCGGACTACACCATCGGTTGGGAGGCGGACGGCTTCAGAGGCGAGGGCGATTACTCAGAGTACGTCCGGACCTTCATCATGCGGCCGCTGAGTGGTGGTCGCCGAGCTGAGAGAGAGAGACCTGCGGCACCGGCGGCCGGAGCAGGAGTAGGAGGAGGAGCGCCGAGGAGGGCTCGAGTTCGCGGCAGAGGCGGGGTTCAGAGAGGACGGAGGGCCGGTTGGCCTGCTCTGCCCACTATGCTGACATACAGAGGGCAGGGTGGGGAGACCTTTCAGATCCCCTTTGCTCCTCCCCCGGCTGGTCATGAGTTGGCCGGTATTCCCGACTTGCCTCCGGTATGTATCACTTCATTTTGTATCTTACATTGTCATTCCATTTCAGTTTATTTGATATTCCACAGAATACTGATGCATCTGATACTTTTGCAGGCGTCCTCCGAGTACACCCGGCAGTCCGTGGAGTTGAATGCCTCCATGATGGGGATGCTGCAGCGGACCTTCGACATCTTGGCTCTTTACGGCATTCCGGTATGTTTTCTCTGACTGTTTCATACAATCTGATGTACTGCGCAAAACCTGATAAACTGCTCACGGCACTCACACACTGTACCCATACACTGCATTCTGCACTGATTCACTGCTCACGGCATTCACATACACTGTACTCATACACTGCATCCTGCACTGATAAACTGCTCACGGCATTCACATACACTGTACTCATACACTGTATTCTGCACTGATCCACTGCTCACGGCATTCACATATACTGTACTCATACACTGTATTCTGCACTGATCCACTGCTCACGGCATTCACATACACTGTACTCATACACTGTATTCTGCACTGATCCACTGCTCACGGCATTCACATACACTGTACTCATACACTGTACCTATACACTGCATTCTGCACTGATAAACTGCTCACGGCATTCACAGTATTCTGATGTATTCACCTTTCATGCTTTTTCAGCCTCCCTTCCAGATTCCTCCGGTGGGCGGCGCTCCAGCTGGACCTCCCATTTCTACTCGGGACGGCAGAGCCTATCCCCGCACCAGAGGAGGGCATACTTACGCCGGGAGTAGCTCGCAGGCCCCAGTTCCGGATGATGAGTCTGAGGCAGAGACAGAGGCGGAGGAGACTGATGATGGCTCGGACTCGAGCTCAGACGGTGATGCCCCTAGTGGTGCCCCTGTTGATGACGCTCCTGGACCTTCGTCCAGGAAGAGGACCAGGACAGATTGACGGCTGTAGAGCCATCTTGACATTTGATACAGATTTTGCTGTTTTCTTTCTCTTTGTACTTTTTCTCTTTTTGGTAGTTGGATTACCTTGTACTGCCGCGAGCAGATTTTGTTTCCAAAATTTATGTACTTGAAAAGATGATATGAAATGAAACAAACCTTTTGTCTGAAAAAGTGTTTACATTTGTGTATATTTCATACCTTGCATTGCATTGCATCATATTACACCTCAAATGTAAGTGAAAATGATTTGTTTGTCTGAAAATTGAGCAATTGTACTATGATAATCGGATAACCAACCAACTAACAGCAAACAACTCATACAAATCACTGCTTGAACTAAATACAGCCCATACTCTACTGGGGATTGATTTGCATACAGCTCATAACACAGCTCTCGGCTCATTCTGCACACAGCAAACCCTGAACAAATAACCCGATCTGACAAGACGGATCACAAAAGCTGACACGGTTGAAGTTGAAACACACCCGGATGTCCCAAATTTCCCTTTTCTTCTCTTGCTTCGCACGAATGTAGAGAATGGCACAGCATCCTGAGCACAAATGATTTTTTGAAATAAAGAAGGGTTTTCAACCGGGGCATCGAGCCTACGACAGAGCACAGCGAGACAGACTCAAACAAAGAAACAAAAGGCACACGACCTAACACAGCGAGACATACTCGGAAAAGACTCAAAGCTAAAGCCGAAGCCGACAAATCAAAAGACACGACACACGGACATGTTTACACAAGGAGAGACCTCGAATCTCGGGGAGCCAGTTCCTCCGGGTATTATTCCCCACCCTTTCTGATTTTGTGATACTCACATCGCTCGGCCCTTAGGCTCGGTTTTTCTCTCAAAACCCTCTTCTCGCTTTTCTCTCTGCTTACACCTCTCTATTCTTCATTCTCTCATTTTTTATCCCTCCCCAGAGTGATTGATGAATGAATAGAAAGTCACAGGTTCACGCCCAACACTGTTAGCTCACGGCTATTTCTTCTGGTGAATAGGATGCCCTTCTGGCGAGTATGTTGACGGGGGAAAGACAGGAGACCTGACTTAACTGTGCCCCTAGTTCGTCGCTTTGACCATTTTTTTTGTTTTTTTTTTTTTTAAAACAGTTTTGATCAAAATGAGAGTCAGATTAGCACACTTATTCGATTCTTGATTTGAAAATCATGCGAATCTGGCTGTGAGCACTGAAAATTCTCCTTTTGGGTCCAAACATGGTCCAATTTGAAAAATGAAACAGTTTTCGAGAAAATAAGTCAACTTCAGTGAAAATTTTCAAAAACTATTTTTGCAAACAATCAATGCTCAAACAAACACGGAACTTACCCTCGAGATGCGCAACCTCGGACCGCAGGCAATGGAAAATTGCCCCTGGCTTAAAGGGGGATAAGGCAACGGAAAGTTGCCCCTGGTTTGGACGGTAACTCAGGGCAACTTATGGCAGTGTATGGCAACGGAAAGTTGCCCCTTGTTTGGATGATGCTGCGGCACATTGTAAGTTAGTCCTTGTTGATGACGATCGGACCCTCGGACGCGGAGGAGACGAAGACGGTTTGAATGAATCAATATATGGACGCAGTCGCTTGGAAGGTGTTGGTGGTTGGACGTCAAGAGGAAGTTGATCACGTAGTTCCCGGTTGCTGCAGTCGAGACGTTGGATTCAGAGGAGGCGAGAGTGATCAAAACCATGACATGGACTGAGACGCTATGGAAGCGTTGGGGGCTGGACTTCAAGATGAAGTTGCCTACGTATCCCAAACATGGGAATCAAGCCTTACGTAGTTCCGGTTAAGGTACACTCGGGTATTTTAACCTTCACTGTTTAGGCTCTAACTTTTGCCAAGGCGCCCAATGCGGGTTTTCGACCTTGCGAGCTATGTTTTTCTTTTTCTTTTTCATTTCTTCTTTTCTTTTCTATTTTCATTTCTTTTTCTTTGTTATTTTTTGTTCTTTTTCTCTTTTTATTTCTTTTTTCTTTGCTCTAACTTTTGCCTGGGTCGCCCTTCCAGGTTTTCGGCCCAGCGAGCCTCTCAAAAGGTAAAAGTGTTGCAAGCCCATGCCAAATGGTTTTGAGATTGAAGCCTCTCTGTGTCCAGGAGAACGACTACTGCGTTGATTTGCAGAAAAGTCCATCACGGTTGCTTTACGAGCCTTGCCGGGTGGGATCTGATCTCCTTGGTCTGACTTTGATGCCTCTTGCTCGAGGGCTGCCTCAAAACGGGCCACATAGGCGTTTCATGGCACTGTTGAATGTTTTGAACAGATTCCAGTTTGCAACAGATAAATTGAATCTTGAGGCTGAGAGCGATCCTGGGCTGCACAATCTCAAGAGCGATTCCACATAGGTCTTCGCAAGACTGCGCAAAATATTTTGTTTTTGAAAGTTTTTAAGAAAGCGACAAATCGCTCGCGCTGAAGATAGTGTGGAATCAGTCTGAATCAACCAGGATCCTTCTCAGTACTCACACCGACAAGCATGATTTCATTCATTAAAAGCTTAGCATACGTTTCTTTCTCTCAAAATGATCAACATTTTGCAAAACCCGAGGAATTCCTTCCTCTTCATTTTTTATCACCGCAGTGTTCGAAAAGGGTTTTACGAGAAAGCTTAGGTCATTACAACGATGTTCAAGGCACAAGAGAGCAGGCGGTACGCACTGTCGTTCCATTCACATTCTCTGGCACGGCTAATTCAAATAACAACAAATACGATGCATGATAGCCACGGCTGTTTCATTCAGATATGTTGGCATAACTGGCTCCCCGACAGAAACAGACTCAAAATGCAAAAACAACTGTTTATAAGACAAAACGGTGTTTGAGGTAACAACCCCGAAATCACCTGGTATTCTATACAAGAGGGAGTGACTCATTATAATTAGACAGACCCTTAAGCAAAAGGAATGTCTCAAAACAATGAGACAGGCTCAAGACAAAACAGAAGACTGACTCGACACCCAAGTCAGATTTTTCAGAAATTAACAGATGCCCAAAAATGCGTGCCAAACGCCACATCAAAAAATGCGCAAAGCATTGCCCACAGGCGGTTCACCTTCTGATTACATACTTGCAGTATCTGTGTCCTCAAAATCCAACAACTGAGTGGTGACGGACTTTGCTGAAGTATGCGGGAGGATAACCTCGTTGTCAATCAAATCCTGCACCTCATGCCGGAGGCGAAAACAATTGCCGGTAGCATGGCCTGTCTGCTGGTGGTACGCACAGTACTGAGCAGCATCATGTGTGGCAGGGAGATTCTTCGGGGGGCCGAGGCTCCAGGGGTTTAAGGTGTCCCCTCTCGGCAAGGATTTGAAGTGCCTTGGATAATGGCATGTAAAGAGCATGAAAGACCCTGCGCCCTCGGGGCTGGTACTTTGGAGCATTCTTGCTAGATGCACTAGCAAACGGATCGGCGGGTGCAGTCTTGGATTTCTGATCCTTTCCGGATGCAGGGTTGGGAGGGGGAAGGACTGTTTTGGCATGACGGGGCCTGTCCCGGTTCTCTGATTGACTGGAACTGCCCTCAGGCGGAGTGGGGAAAGCACCCTCCACAGCTTTTGACATAACTGCGGATATCTGTTGCTTGTTCATTCCTTCGGCTTTCAAAGCCTCTACTGCCCACAGCAGTTGTTCGATAGGGTCGACATCTGTCTTCATCTTGCCTTTATCTCTGGCCTCGGCCTGATTTAGAACTTGGTTTGATGCGTCGTTGCCATAGCTGGAGGCCATCTCCGGTTGGCTGAGTTCAATTACAATTCGCCCCAACAACGGGGGCTCCTGGGGTACAAAGCCTCCGACATATGGTGCGGCTGGCGGCGAAACTGACATTCCATAGGTGAGATCCGTCACGGATCTTTGAAGGTCACCTATCATCCCCATTAATTCAAATGTAGTGGGCTTGCGAGCCTGATATAGCTGAGGGGCCCAAACTGGGTGCGCGGCCAGCGATCTGGGCGGATGCGGCATGTCAACAGTAATTTCATCTTGTAGGGTGATTTCTTGATCCAACGCGGCTGTCATGACCACGATCTCTTCTGAATTCTGCGTCATGCTAAGTCCTGCCTCAGTAAGGAGAAGACACTAACTGTCCTGGATCAATTCTCTGAATCTCTGAACTGAAACGAAAAAGCAAGCAGCATTTCAGCCCCAAGCGGATCAAACACGGATGTAGCCGGACAACTGTATTTTACTACTGATCACTGTTCCTCAGAACCACTGTTCAAAACTGAACTGACACTCGCCGACACAACTGATTCTCAATAACGTTGATACTGGTGCCCTCCGGCCGGATATCCAAACTTGCAAACTGATATATGCGTTCCCTGCAGAGATACACTCTAAAAGCACATAGCAAGTAAAGAGAGCCAAAACACCCCTATGTTGGGATAGGGTTTCCCTGTCCTATTTTGTCAGGAGCTAGGGTTTCACTACGCACACAGCGGTTTCAAACAACCTAAAATCGGGTAAGCAACCTGTCCTAGTTTGGAATGGTCACTATGGATCCGAATATGCACTAGGTCGAATGGTCGGAAAGGGTGCCCCGGTAAAACCGGGGTTTGTGTTCCCATACTGGCAGAGCCCGAAACCGGTCAGCCTTATGGTCATGCCTTGACAAGACAAGCCTCCAGCAAACCGCTCAGGAATAGCAGATGGCCAACACGGTGTCCTAGGCGCACCAATGCAAATGCAATGCAAAGAGACACATAAACGTAGTCAAAACAGGATATCACGAGTTCGAGTCAAGCTCTCTAAATCCCCAGCAGAGTCGCCAGAAACTGTAGACGTCCCCGAACGCCCCGGGAGGGTTAAGTCCCGTTCCGTTCATATTGGGTTTACTACAGTTCGGACTCAAATTGTCACGGTTCTTAATCTGAACCAAAGAGTCCAACTCTGGCAAATCGTTTTGAAGAAAAACAGATTTTTGAAAAGTAGTGCCAAACATGGACTGCTTTGCCAGATTACAGAGTCGCCACCTAAATATTTTTTGAAATGGGAGAATTTAGGAAACCCTGACTCGGTGCCGAAGGCCACGTGTCCGTCATCACCAAATGTCTTGGCTCGGGAGCTTGGGTACGATCGGGGAAGGTCAGCTATGAGCACCCCCTTTCGCCCGGTCCGAAGACCGGCCTCTACTAACCGTGATATCCGATTTTGAAAACATTACATGCTCTTATACCGGTTATTAGCCTAGATTCACTACGTTATGCGCACAGCAAACAAGTATAGACTAGGTTGCCTAATTCGGAAATAATCATTGCATATCCGTTTGTTTTGAAAGCGTTTCGGGTTTTGCTACTCGCAAGTAGGCTAAAATACGGATTTCAATGAGTTTTCCAACTCAAGCAACCCAACCTCCACCCACAGGCATTCAAATAGTTTATCTCACATAAGCACTTAGCCGCATGGTAAGCATACTGTCATGGCAACATTCACACGCATGTGGTATGCTAAAGCGTAAGATGCTTACATCGTACTCCATGCCAAAACAAGAAGCTAGTTAGCAGACATGCATGTCCCTAGGTCATGTTAAGTGGCTAATGCAACACAGGCAAGGATGCAATTTAGAGTAGGCTCGGCTAACCCTAAAATGGCACGCGAAATGCTACAACTATCACGTATTCAATTTGGAATTGAAAATACGATGCAGTTTGTATGATGTACCGAGCCCGGTGCATGTTTTAGACAAATGCATGGATGCACGCATGCATTGCATAAGGTATGCTAAAATAGACGTGCCCTAATCTACCATCATAAGCAGGTAAATAAAAGGGAGAAAGAAGTGGGGGTTGGAAGACATACACACCACTCACCCACACTTATTACAGATTTGCCCTCGCTCGGAGGGACCGAAAGAATAATACAAATAATTAACTACGCAAGCTAATTAAATATTACAAATTAATTAAATTAACAAATTAATTTATCTAAGGAAAACAGTAAACCGCCTCGGGGCGAGGGCTCAATGCACGCGCACTCGGATTCCGCTCGGAATTGCACTGCCATGCCTAGCTTGCCTCTGTTTTCCCTGCTTTCCTTCTCTGAAGACTGCCAAAGTCTTAGGAATACTTCCTTAGGTACTGGAGATCTCTACCGGCTGCACAAAATTCCCACCGGCAGTGGATTGAGCTCATCGGCACTAAATTGATCCATCGGCTGCAAATATACTGCCGGTCGGCACTAAAAACTGCCGGCCGGCACTGAATGCCTGCAGAACCTGTAACTCACAGCAGCAGAGGGCAAATACTGGCATGGCAATGTAATTCAAAGCATGTATGCACTAAACACACTCCTTATCATACTAGTGACTCAAAGGAAGATATGCCTCGATTCTCGGACCACCAATCACGCATTTCCATGCATGATGACCCAAAGAACCAAGAATGCAACTTTGATTTCAAATGCATGCAATCCATAGAATCAAATAAGGGTGCCAAACCTCCATCAAACTTCACTTCAAGAGGCCTAGCATGCATGCCGATGCAATGCAACCCTGAGCATGTTATCTATATGCAATATGGACAGTGCAAGGCATTTATGCAAACATACAAGCAAGCATACAAGGCGAGCATACAAACCAAGTAAAAGGGGGACCTAATCATGAATTAGGCAGCCCCTAATAGGCCCAAAATCAGTGGCTAAAGTGCCCAAAAATAAAGGCTAAAATACACACACATGCATGCAATTATGGTCTAACACTTAGGCACAAACATGGCAACTCTCAAGCACACTTAAGGAGACCAAACATAGGCAATGAGCATGCATTTGTAAGCTCTGAAAATCATGCTAAACATGGTGCCAAACTAACTTAAGATAGACCAAACAAAGCATGCAAACGGCCTAAGTACTTGAGGCGAGCCATGGAGGCTTAAGCCAAGGCCAAACCCACCAAGCCTCACAAGGCAAAGGGGACTTAAAACAGGTCAAAGGAAGACCTAAACAAGGCTAGAGGCGCACCTAGATGGCACCTAAGAGGCTCAATCATGGAGGCATGCAAAATGACCAAAACATGGAGCATACAACTCATGTTTTTAAAGCATTACAGAGGCAACTAAGGTAAGCATACAAGCACACCAGAGGGACTGAAATGACATGCTAGATGGTTCCAAACCATTAAAAAGATGCAAACAAAGGCATGCTACACACTTGTACTCTTAAGGCCAACAAGCCAAATACAAGGGAGCCATGTAATGGAAACTATGGTCGACCAAGACAAGTATGGACAGACCTCATACATGGCAAAATAAGCATACAAGCTTCATGAATCTAAGCCTAAAACATGCTAGAAACAAAGGCTAGCAACCTAGGCATGTTAAGGGACCAAAGAGGCATTACAAAGCATCTATGCAAAACATGCAAGAAATACTAAAACCAACACATAGCAATGTTAAATCATGATATCCTAAGCATGAATAACAGTCCATACATGCTCAACACACACTCAAGCACAATGCTCCCTCAAGAGGCAAAACTTGCCCTTTTCAAGGACATCAAGGAGAGGGGGTAGCCCTCTCCTCCTTGGGACTTTAAGGCATCATCTACACCACTGAAATCCCTCAAGATTTCAGTGGTGAAGAGACCCAAGCACCAAAATCCCGGAGCTCAACAAAATAGCACCAAAATGAGGCCTTTCAAGGCCTAAGAGGGGTCAAACTTCCCCAAAGCACAAAGTACCCTTAATAAACTATCAAGAGGGCTAAAAAATAGAACTTTTATGTGTTGATCACCAAGCACAAAAACAGTTCTAAGCTATGTAAAAATGGAGTGCAATAATGGGGTAAAAAGAGCTAGTTTCTTACCCTTGAAGCCTTTCTTCAACAATGGTGGTTTTGTTGCCTCCTTGAGCTCCAAACCAGTCAAGAACACCAAGAACAAGTTCTTAGAACCTCAACTCCAAGAAGAAGGTGAAACACTAGGTGCTTGTGTGCAATAGTATGAACTAAAGCACCTAGTGTACAAAATGAGCAAGAAAAAGAGAGATAGGATAGATATAGGATTTCTAACCTAAGACCAGACCTTCTTCTCTGTATTTTCTCTCTAAAAATGTCTAACTTCTTCAACCTTGAGCCAAGAGAAGAGAGTCTTCTCTTATAGGAATCAAAGCTTACAAAGCTAAGGTACCAAAGGGCTCATCCCTCCATACACGTGTATGGAGGGGAAACAAATGCTACAAAGCTGTCTGAAAATATCTCCAAAAACAACTGTAAAGTGATCGGCAGGGCAAAATGGTCATTTTGCCATAAAGAGTGCCGACCGGCACAAAATAGTGCCGACCGGCACAATATAGTGCCGATGGCAACACCAAACAGCCGGTGGCCTCTAGCCACTGCCGGTGGTGTGTGGGGATGCCTCAAAAGGCATTCCCTGCCCCTCTAAGGCAAAGCACAAGTGTTTGGTGCAAAACCAGACACAAAACAGTCGAGTTCGGAGGTCCTGAGGTAAGGCGCATAGCCGAGGACTCCGGGAACTCCGAACGAACACGAACATGGATGATCACCGAGTGTTCAAGCGGTGACGTCCAAGTCTTGAGGACGGTCAAAAATGGGGTGTCTACAGTATCGCACTGTTTTGTGCAATTTACTTTCGCGCTTTCTTGTGCATCGCACTGTTTTGTGCATTACATTGTATCATTCGCGCTATCTTGCGCATCCCACCTGCACTTGTTAGTGCATTACATTCATTCGTGCTATTTTGCGCATCGCACTATTTTGTGCACCTTACTTGCATTGTGCATGCATTTTATCGCGCTATCTTGCGTACCTTACCTGCACTTGTTAGTGCATTGCATTGCGCTATCTTGCATACCTTATCTGCATTGCACTGTTTTGTGCATTCACCCCACTCGCACTGTTTTGTGCACCTTTAGCTCGCATTGTCTTGTGCACTCACCTGGTCTGGGAGACCTTAAATCCTCTGGTTTAGGAGACTTTAAATCCTGCATCTTTATTCGCACTGTCTTGTGCACTCTTTGGTCTAGGAGACCTTAAATCCTCTAAAGGTGCAATTCCTTCGGTGTTTGTCGTGCCCGAACGACTTCCGGTGGTCTGGTATAGCCACCTGCCTGTGCTTGCGGTGAGTTCCTAGGAGACCAACTGAGACGGTGGAAACTAGAGTTCGAATGGCTCTTGCCTAGAACGCAAAGGTTCGGGATTTCCGAGACTAAAGTCTGGTTTAAATACCTAGGGATATATCCTCGGCTTGAAATCTGTATAGCAGCCCAATAGATTGAGATAGCATATGTATGTGCCTCAATTCTGGATACTGAATCAACCTAGTCTGTCACCCTGTTGGAGAATAGGGAAAGCTGCAACCATAGTTAGGGAGAAAAGTAGTACCTGTGGTTCAATTGAGAAGAAGAGGAAGATTCCCACATCAGCATGAGGTAGGACATTGCCGAGGTAAGTCATTGCCAATTGCCCCTGTAAGGTACCTCCCTTTTCCTAGCTATCACATTGCATTTTAGTCATTACAGTGCATTACATAAATCCTGACTTTTCAAACCGGCTTCGCGTAGCGTATAAGTCCAATTTTCAAAACCGTCTTCGTGTAGCGTATAAGCCTAATTTTCAAACCGGCTTCGCGTAGCGTATAAGTCCAATTTTCAAACGGGCTTCGCGTAGCGTATAAGTCCAATTATCAAACCGGCTTCGCGTAGCGTATAAGTCCAATTTTCAAACCGGCTTCGCGTAGCGTATAAGTCCAATTATCAAAATCTTTCTGCATATCATTTTGCATCCTGCCCCTGAACTATGCTGGTTTGATTCCTTGCAGAGGGATACGTAGGCAGCCTGCGGGCGCAACCATTTATTTGTCTGTACTTTGTTTGTTTGTCCAAGTCTTGGCCTTGTCAAAAATGAGTCGTCTCTGGGCTTTGATATTCACTCCCGTCACTTCTTGACTTCCGAGTTCTGTCAAAGAGGGGCAACTGTAGACACTCAATTTTTGATCGCCCTTAAGACTTGGATGCGACTGATGGTTTACATGGTGGAGAAAGATGTGTAGGGGAAAGATTCAGTTTCTTCGGCAAGGAGAGAGTCAAATCTCAACTCCATACCCCTTTTTGGACCAAAACAATCTTGATCAAAAGATTTTAGACCTTAAAACCCTCTCTTTCAAAACGTTTTTGAAATAAAGTTTTTACGATGTTCCGAGGCTCGCATTTTGTCAAATGTTGCGCTTTTCGGTAAACCGAGCAAGGACAAAGTGGAAATGAATGAAAGAGAGATGAAATCTTTGAAAAATCTTTCAAAACACCTTGTCTAGGGGTTTGGAGTTGAAGAAAAGAGGAGAAGAGAGAGGAAAACTAGTTTGGGAGAAGTTCGGCATGAATCCGGGTAGGACCGAAACTGCGCGGCTTCACCGAAACGGGCATAACTCTTTGCACAGGAGGAATTTTGATGCAAGGTTGGCGCCATTGGAAAGCTAACTTCTGGGGCTTCAATGTGGCACATGGAAGACCAGAAAATCAGATGGACGACCACTTAGGTGGTCAAAAGTGGTTCGGCATGAATCCGGGAAGGAGAGAAAAAGTCGAGCGGTCCTCTCTAAATCGGGCTTATTCATTTGCATACTTGGATTTAAGATATGAGGCCACCAATGTTGGAAAGATTACTTCCGGGGCTTCATTTTTCACTCAAGAATCTCCTAAAGCCAAGTCCGGGTGGGGGAGATATGGTTGGTTGAAGTAGGGCATCAATCCGGTTGGACTGAATTTGCGCGGCTTCACCAAAACAGGCATAACTTTTTGCACAGGAGGAATTTTAATGCAAGGTTTGCGCCATTGTAAAGCTAACTTCTGGGGCTTCATCCTAGGGGGTGGCCAACCACCTTGACCCTTTTTTCCTGGTCGGTCGACCAGGTCAAGTGGTCGGCTGACCACTTGAACTGGTCGGCCAGCTACCCTCTGTTTTGTCTCTCTGAGTGTGTTCCAGCTGTGCCAGCTGGGAGCCATTTGCAGCATCCTCCATACACGTGTATGGAGGATCTTCAAAGTTGTTTTTAGCTTCCAAGAGAAGCTTTAGACCTCTTTGTCTATATAGGAGGGCCTCTCCCTCCTTTGTGCTGGTTCAGAAAATTGCTAGGGCTAAACAATATATCTCTCTTTATATCTCTCTCTTTTGAGCTCTAAATTGCTTGGTTCTTGGCCCCTTTGCACCACCTCTCGTAGCCTAACACTTCCATCATCAACCTAAGGTCCTTGGAGGGTATTTTCAGAGGTTCAAGGTTGGGTTTTTGGGTCCAGAGGCTGCTGGTTTCTGCTGGTCTTCAAGGGTAACCATTTTTCCCCCTTTTTGAGCATTATTTTGATCCATCTTTTAGCTATACTTGCAAGCATTTTCGAGCTTTGACATAAACTGAAAAGAGTCTTATTTTGAGTCCCTCTTGAAGTTTGTTTAAGGACATTTTCCTGTTAGAGGTCATCTACCCCCTTGTATGCTCCATCCCTCTTTTAAGGCTTATTTTACTTCATATTTTAGCCTTACTTGCAAGCATTTTTGAGCCTTAACATAAACTGAAAAAAGTCTTATTTTGAACTCCTCTTGAAGATTGTTTAAGGTCATTTTTTTGTGGGGGGTCATCTACCCCCTTGCATGCTTGTTTGCATCTTATTTTGAGCCTTGCATCTAGGCCTTGGTTTTGTGCTTTGTTTGGCCTTCTAGCCACTGAAATCCAGTGGATTTTCAGTGGCTAGAATACTATTTTGAGAGCTAAAATCAGAGGGGGGTTGACCCTCTCTCTCCTTGCCTTGTTTGTTGGCCCTTTTGGCCTTACAAAGGAGCTCCACTTTGCATGTTTTGAAGCCATATTTCAGGCCCTATTTGGTGAGTTTTAAGGTCTGTATAAACTCTGTCTGGAGCCTATTTTTCCATATAAAGTGTCTATTATGCATGTGTAGAGCAATCCTATTCAAGGCCTTTCAAAGGGGCTTTCACTTGCATGCTTCCTAGACTAATTTTAGGGCCTTTTTGGTGGGTTTTAGGACCCTCATAACTTCTGTCTAGAGGTGGTTTTGCCATTTTGTGTGTCCGTCATATATGTGTGGAACAACCCCTTGCATGGCCTCTCAACGGAGCACCTCATTCTAACATGTGTTGACTGAGTTTCCATGGGTTTTTGGGCATATTTTAGCATGGCATACTTCTGTTTTTTGCTGGTTTGGTGAGCCCTCATGTGCTTCACATACTTGTAGTGTAAATCATGGTTCACTAGCTTATTTCGCATGCTTTGTTGACCCTTGATTTTAGCTCTTTTTGGTCTTGCCTTAAACTGATTTTGTGCATATTTTGGACTACCCTAGCTCTGTTTTTGGGTCTCATGGTTGAATGATGTTTGTTTTGCGTGCTTGTAGTTCAATACCCATGCTTAACTTTGAGTTTTGAGGCTCATTACATGCAGATACTGAGGTGTGTTCATGTTTTGGGCCCATTATACATCATATTTCAGAGCTTGTTTGAATGCCATATTGTCATGTTTTATACTCTTTAAATGCGTTTGAGAGTCGGGCTTGTATGCCTCATTTACCGACCATTGAATGAGCTCCATTTCTTTGCATTCCGAGCCATCATTTTAGGCCATTTCCCTACTGTTTCAGACCTGCCTAGGGTCTATTTGGGGTTGGTTTTTCCATTCGTGCATTGCTTTGTGTACCTCTAGTGCTACCCGCTTCACTAGTTTCGGTACCCGAGCCACCTAGCATACATTGTGTGACATATTTGTATATTTCGGGACCATCTTTTATGCCATTTCAGAGCTGTATCATGTCCCATTCTATGCCATGTTTCATCCTCTGCCATGCTTAGTTAGAGTTGCATGTTATGCCTTAGGATCGGTCCTTTGCATCCGTGCATGTTTGCATGTGTTTCGGTTGTCTCATTTCCATCATATGGCCATTGATGTGAGTGTGGCTGAGGTCCACTCATATTGGTGTAAGTTCATCGTGCATTGTGTATGCCATTTTAGTCCATAGCATTGCGTATGCTAGGTTGCATGTTAGAGCATTGTGTATGCCATGTCATATCACGCGCATTATGTATGCCATTTTAGTCCACAGCATTGTGTATGCTAGGTTGCATGTTAGAATTGCATTCATGCATATCATGCATATTGCATTGTGTTTGGAGTAGGGTTTTGTCCAAACACGGGAAACGAGGGACGTTTCGTACTCCAAGTAACGAAACGTGCCTCGATTCTCGGTCGCCAATGCTCTGGATTATCCATGATGGAGTTTAGGCCTTGTTGTGTTCAAATGTGCATTCATTTCACATTGAGTCGTGCAATTCGATTCCTTGGCCATCATGCATCGAGATGCGTGATTGGTGGCACGAGGATCGAGGACTACACTCCCTAGAGCTTGTGCAAGGACGGGGAGAGTGGTCGTGTACACATATGTTGAAAATACATTGCCTTTTCTCTCTCTTCCCTTTGTTGCAGAAAAAGCCAGAAACCAGAGGTGGAAACTGGTCGGCCGACCAGGTTTTCTGGCAAGCCGACCACCCTCTTTGGTCTCCACCACAAAGGGTGGTCGGCAGGTGGCCTCCCATGCTGATAACTGGTCGGTGGCCTTCCCAAGGTGGAGTTTTAGCCTTCTAGAGCTTTGTGCAAGTTTCTGAGATTAATTGCAAACAAAGGCGAGGCGAGGCATCGCGATGGAATTTACCGACAAGGCAACTTGAGCTTGCATACACCCTCCATCATTCCGAGCAGAGCTGAGGCAGTCCATTGCACGTAGCGTAGCATGCTAGTTTACTTTGCTTACCTAGTTCATTTGTTAAGTAATTAGTGTTGTGTAATAATTCGTTATTTATTTTGGTTGTGTAATATTTATTCAGACCCTCCGAGCGAGGGCACAATTGTAATAAGTGTGCGTGTGTGTGTGATGTATGTCTTCCAATCCCACGTCTTTCTCCCTTTTATTTACCAGCTTATGATGGTTAGTTTAGGGCACGTTTCAATTAGCATACTTATGCTCGCATGTTTGCATCCATTCATCTGTCTTGTATGCACCGGGCTCGGCGTATCATACTAACTGCATTATATTTCAATTCCAAGTTGAATACGTGTTAGCTGTAGCATCTCATATGCCATTTTTAGGATAGCTGAGCCTATTTCTAGTTGCATTTTGCATGTGTTGCATTAGCCATCTTAACATGAACTACGATCATGCATATGATTACTAACTAGTTTTCTATTTTGGCTTGGAGTACTCGGTAAGTATTTATGCTTTAGCATCCTTGCATGTGTGTGAGTGACTGCCATGATAGCATGCTTACCATGAGGCTAACTGCTTATGTGATATAACTGCCTGAATGCCTGTGGGTGAAGGTTGGATCATCTGAATTGGAATAATGCATTGACTGTGAGTTTTAAGCCCACTAGATAGTGGCAAAACCATATTTTCTAAGCCCACCCGAGGGTGGCAAAATCTGCATGTTAAGCCTACTTGTGAGTAGCAAACCGCTTTAAAAAACAAACATGAAATGTTTCGTTCCAATTCAGGCGATCCAGTCTATACTTGTATGTTGTGCGCATCACATAATAATTCTAGGCTAATAACCGGATTAAGAGCACATAATGTTTTCAAAACTCAATATCATGGTTAGTAGAGGCCGATCTTTGATCGGGCGAGTGGGGGTGCTCACGAAGTGACCTTCCCCAATCGTACCCAAGTTCCCGAGCAGAGGTAACTTTGGTGATAACGGACACGTGGCCTTAGGCAACGAGTCAGGGTTTCCTAAATTTCCCAAAATAAAATATTTAGGTGGCGACTCTGTATCTGGCAAACCAGTCCATGTTTGGCACTTCTTTCAAAAAAATCTGTTTTCAAAAAGGATTTGCCGGATTTGGACTCTTTGATGATTCATTGGTCTTGCATTGCACTTTGTGAGATTAGATACAGGACCGTGACATTGAGTCCTGAACTGTAGTGAGCCCAAATGAACAGAACGAGATCTCCTCCTAGGACGTTCGGGGACGTCTACAGGCACCCGCGCCACCTACACCAAAGGAAGAGCTATAAGTAAGAATGAGAGCATCATAAAGGAAAAGAAAAGAAAAGAAACATGGGTACATACTTTTCTTCGAGGCAGTTCGAGTAACTCTAGAATGAGTTGAGACAGCAGGAACAGACTTTGTGGTGACAAGCGCAAGAACTGAAGTGGCAGGAGCAGTGGAAGAGGTAACAACTCCAGCCCCTTTGGACTTGGCTTGAGGTACATCCAGTACCATTAGCAGATCTTGAGGAGGAATGGCCAAGTGTACCTCCATATTCGCCTTCCACTAGTTCTGGCACCTTTTCAATATGTGGCTTTGAGGTATGAAGGGGAAGTACTCAAAGTCAATGAGATCCTGGATGAATTTGGAAGTTGCTTTTTCCAATCTAGATCTTCGAACCTTCAGATCCCTGCTGGTAAGACTTAAATTGGTCTAGCTACAGAGAGGTATTGGGACCCCTTGTGAGAAGCCAAATTGCCTAGCAAATTGGGCAGGACAATAGGGCTCAGCAATGCATTTGTAAGCTCTAGGGTTCATAGTCCCAATGAATAATTCTCTAGGAATCAGAATAGAGGCCCACATGTTTTTGTGTTGGGGGTGTAGAGCAGGACCTATCACTCAAAAAGGTTCTCAACTAGGATGGGCCAATATTAGTAGGTTCGAAGGGACGAAAGCTGTGAGAAGAAGAGGAAGCTAGGAGTTGGTGGAAGAAAGAAAAGTAAAAAGCAAAGTTGGAAGGATAGAGTGAAACATTGGCTAACTTCATGCCATGGGTAGTAGGGTTTGGCTCCAAAAACTTTAGGCATGTAGATTGTAACTCGGTAAAATATGCAAAAAGCCAAAGTTGAAGTATCCAAAATGGACCTCCCTGATTGGCATCCAAGGGTTTTTCACAAAAAAGGGAACAAGCTCTATAAACATGGCCTAAAACGTATGGAGCTAAGGCCACATTTCTTTGTAAGACAAGGGCTTTGGCAAGAGGGGCAAATTCAGGCATGATCCTCTGAGAAGAGGTGCAGAAGAGGAATTTGCAAAGACAATATAATATAAAAGAAAAAAAATTCCCTATCAGTCACAGGGCCCTCTCTTTTATTCTCAGCCTTGACAAAGTCACTATAGGATGAGTTAAGAGAGGGGAGGGAAAAAGAGGTTTTGAGGTCAGGATAATCTGGACCAATAGGGATACCAGTAGGGGACAATCCTAATAGATGGTAGATGTCAAGAACAGTAGGAGCCATCATCCCATATCTGAATTGAAAGAAATTAAAAGCAGAATTCCAAAAGCAAAGGGCAGCAGGTATTAAAAAAGGGTCCTCCGAAATGGTGAACCTAGATAATTAGAGGGTGTCGAAGAGGCAGAGCTGCTGAAGATCCAGAGTCCTATCAAGGACGACCCGATCATACCATTCCTCCCACTCTAGTCTCACCGTGGGCCAGCAGCGATGAGGGCGGTTCATCCTCCAGCTTCCCCAGTCAAGACCACCTTTGTAAAGGAGACAATGATCTTCTAGACGTGGATACAGAGCTGGAAGCTCAGTAGGAATCTCCTTGAAGATGGGCCCAAGCACATACTCTTGCTGCTTATGATAACGAGAGATAAAGATGCGTCCATCAATGGCACTTTTCCCACCAGCCTTGTACTTCTCACACTCTTCATCAATGATCCTTTTCAAGGTTACGGATGGACTCGCACGCTCCACAACCGGTATTTTCAAGGAAGAAGAAGCCATTGATAGAGAGTTTTCTCAGAAGAGGAGGGTAAAGGGAAAGAGCAAGCCAGCAGAAGATGAAGGGTTTGTGTATTAGACGAGCGAGTGGATTGGGAGCACAAAGTAAAAGGGTTTTTAAACCTTTGTGTCTGAAAATATACCCAATCATTCTATATAAGCGGAATTCATAAAGAAGTACTAAAGGTACGGATGCGAAAAGTTTCCCTCAATATTGATAGTTATGGAGGGAAACGCATCTCAAATACTGATGTCAGCTTCGAAATAAAATATTTGGCTTCGAAGCCAAGTTTTGGCGTCGAAATCAAATAACAAACGGCTTTGAAATAAGGAAGTCGATTTTGAAGCACATTCCACGCCTAAGGGTGCAGGAATGAACTGGTATTTGTTTACTTCAAAAGGATTAAAGACTTGTGTTTAGGTTTCTTCATGAAAGTAAAATCCTTCAAAGCAGAATTTGAAATACCTTAGGTTAGAAGTTGTTTGTTTTGGGTTTCAAAATAATAGTTGGTTTGATAGTATACTGTATAAATCACTTTTTTAGAATAAAACAGTACAGTCTTTTAAAGTGGTTTCCATATTTTGGAAAATATAGACTGTTTGTTCAAAGCAAAAATTAGTTGATTTGAAATTACTTGATTGTATTAACCATATGTTGGGGAATTAGATATGATCAAATCAAGTTTCGAAGGGCAAGATTGGTGAATTCGAAGCTCTGATTCTAAAGGGAAACTGGCAAAAGTTGTCAATTTCACTCCATAAGTTGGAAAAGTTCAAGTTAGGTTTCCAGTATTTCATTAGGGATGATTGAATCAAGATTCGAAGGATGAAATTGTTGAATTCGAAGCCCTAAATTCGTTTGTCTTTGACAAATGGGGGTAAAATCAGACCATGCCAAATAAAGAGAAAACGTCTTAGCTTTATTAAGACAAAAGCAATTACATCAAAAGCCTTTTTTGGCTACATATTCAAGTTCATAAAAATAAGGAATAGAATAAATGACAAGATCATGGAACTTGTTCCAGCTATGGTCAATGAACTTCTGTTCTTTCTTTATTCTATCTTCTATCTTCTCCAGGCTAGGTTGCTGAAGTTGATATGCTCTTACTTGATAAAAAAATTTTTCAGCCTTTATTTCAAACTCTGTTTCTTTCAGCCCTTGTTCTATCTCATCCATGTCCAAGTCATCCCAGTATGTAGAATCTTTATTATTGAAATCATCATATTCATTAATGAGGTTCTCTGCTTCATACTAGGTATGAACTCAATGGGCTGAGATTTGATCCAAAGATTGAGTGGTGGCGACAGAAGTGTGATGCCAATGACGAAGTAGTGGAAGTTGGTCTAAAAACATCTGAAGTTTTGCTTGAGCGATGGGGTTGAGGATATGACCCCTGGTCATAACATCACAAGCCCATCGAAAGTTCTTGAGAGGAACATCGTCCTCAAGAACATTGAAGGGCAAGTGAGAAAAGGCCGCAAGCAGAAGTTGGGCTTGCTATCGCTGATATTTAGTAGAAGGAGATGGAGGGTGATAGGAGGGGAGAAACTGGTCCTCAAAGAGAGTAAGCCTCAATTCCTCCATCCAGTGAGGGTTTTGTGGAAGAGGAGGTGCAGGAGCTTCCATCTCGAAAGTAGGAGGAAATTGGGGGTTGTTGATGATATCAAGCCAGTCAGAAGAGCAAAGTTTTGCCTTTTGGGCTAAAAATAACGGGCTATACCCTTGAGCCTCTTCCGGACGAGGAGTGGCATGTACTATCTTCGTAGGTATGGAAGATGTGTACCATGCTACAAGTAAGTTGTCTTCCAAACAACGTCAGCGGTCAATGGGTACATATGGGTAAACCACTGAACTTCGAGCACAGGGAGGGAAAGTTAGAGGATTGACAAATTTGACAAAATGATGGTTGATTCGCTCTCTTAATTCGGGCTCCTCAGATTCTGGCCAGCTTCCCCAACCAGAAGCCCCAGAAGAAGAAGAAGTTGCAGCCTCAACCCACACAGAAGGTTTTGGGTTAGAGGAAGAGCTTCCAATATCCATATTTGCAAAATTTTGAATTAAAGAATTATGGACAATAGGTTCGTAATCCAAAGGTTGATAGTTTGCAAAAGCTTCCATGACTTGAATATAGGAAGGTGGGTCAAGGTGGCTAATCAATGCATGAAGATTCTTTCGAGGATGAACAGCATTATCAGACAATTCTTCATATGCTTGATCGAGATAAGAAAAGGTCTGCTTAGCCATGAGAGCTGAACTAGTCTTTTCGAATACTGAGATAGTGGGAATGTTCAAAGGATAGAAGAGGATTTAATGCAAATGTTCATCAATGAGTGACAGTTGCATTTCTGAAAATGCAAAACCCATGCACGTTCTAAGACGTAGGCAAAATACCTTGATCCACTAATATCACCAAGTATTGGGTATATTAGTGCGGGGGGGTAATGTTGGCTATATATTTTGTACGGGCCAATCACAGTTTGACACGTAGCCGAATGAGGGCAATACGGGAAGACGATTCAAATCTTCTATCGTAATCACACACGTGGTAGTTAGTATTGGTTATAGTGGATCTGCATAGCACTGGATTAGCAAAGAGATACAAGATGACGTGGCTCTAACGGTTACTAATATATTTGAATTCAAAATTAAGAGGGAAGCCTAACTGTAGACATGGCGTAGTGGAGCTAACTGTGAGGAAACATGATCATCAATCATGGAAGGATGATTTGACGGTTAGAAGCTCATTTCGACGGTTACCATGGGACAGTATAAATAGTAGAGAAGGCTTCAAAATGAAGGACACAGACTCAGATCCAAAAAACCAGTTTTACCTATTTTATTTTTCCTTCCAGTTTTTACATTTCTTGTTCTTTACACTTCTGTACTTCAAATTCCTGCACTGCACTTCGTTCATAGGAGTAGTTTCAAGTAGTTTGTTGCTGTAAACCTCTACGAGGCTGATTTGGATTTTTGTAAGTCTTCCATTTTACTTAATGAAATACTACAATTGTTCTTAATTTAGTCATTGTTTGCTTAATTCTCCTAAACAAAACCACTAGTAAAAGTCCTCTTCATTGAGGCTGAAAGAACTAAAACACAATCGTCTGATAATTGGTTGGTAATTAATATTCTCTAAGGACTGATTGGTCCTTGTTGGCATGCTCAAAATTACAATAATAACCTTCGAAAACCAAAAAAGTCAACAATAGTATATAGATTTTTTATGAGATTTTAAAACTCTCATAATATATCTTCTTAAAAACATTCTTTTGTAAAATATATAAATAATCTCAACGTCACTCTTATTGCTCTTAAATACAAAAATTATGAGCTAATTATGATAATTTTAAATTTGTATTTAAAACTTATAAATCATGGGATAGATCATTATAATTTTAAATTTATATTGTGCCAATTTTAAATTTAAATTAATGGATTGCTTTCCATATTTAGTGACCCTCAAATTTGAATTTTAAAATGAATTAGTATACTTTTTGTTTTTTTTTAAGATTTGATATACTTTCCATTTGAAAGTCATAAATCAAGAGATATTAATTTTTATTATTTATTTATTTTTGCTTGAATAAGAGATAGCTAATAGAAGATTTTTTTAATTTTTAAAAATCAAATAATTATGACATGTAGATTAGAAACTTGGAACTTCCACAAGACTTGTGGGTTAAAAACCCATTTTTCCTTATATAATATATAGATTATATAAAATCATTTTAGATATGAATTTTTAAGTATGATTTAATAATTGGGGATGCATTTGAGACGAGAAATAAGAAAATTTATAATAGGGAATTTTGCGCCTATTAGGTGATATCATCTTAATGAGTAGACAAAATAGAGTCGCAACATTTTCATATGTCTCAAGTTGTGTAGAAGAATGGTTTAAAAATTTCTAATAAAATACTAAGTACAAAATACTAAAAATATAAATACAATACAAAATACAAATATAAAAATTTTCTAAAATCTTATCCCTATAGTATTCTGGATCCAAACAAGAATGTTGGTCCCCACAACTCTGTTTGAGAATGATCATAAATACGAGTGGGACATTGTTAAACAAATTTAGAAGGAAAAAAAAAAGGGATTTGGTGATAAACTCCCCAGTGTCTAACTTGTCTTTTAAAAGGGCAAGAATTATATAGATCCTTTCAAAACTTCTTAACATTTTAAAACTTATTTCTTTTACTATAATACCCTCATATATGTGTGTGTGTGTGTATCAACTTGTAATCACTCTCTCTCATCTCAATCTCTCTTCTCTTCTCTCTGTCTCACACTTATCACTATTCTCTTCATCGGTGTCATCGCTGCTCTCCATCGGTACCATCGCCGCTTACCATGGAACTCTTTCTCTACCGTCTTCATCACTACCATCATTTGTTGCATCCACAACTTCAGATTTGAGATCATTCACAATTGTCGTCATCGAAAAATTACGATTTGCGACGGTTCGCAAACCTCAAATCTGAGATCCTTCATTCTCTCTCTCTCTCTCTCTCTCTCTCTCTCTCTCTCTTTGTTTTTGATGGTTCGTGCTCTCTCTCTCTCTCTCTCCTCTCTCTCTTTCTCTCTCTCTCTGTCTCTCTCTTCTTTTTCTTCTTCTTCTCCTTCTCCTTCTCCTTCTCTTGATCATCTGTTTTTGAACTCTGTCTCTCTATCTCTCTTTCTTCTTCTCATGATGCTCTATTCTTTCAATAGTAAAATTTTACTCTAGTTCATGACACAAAACTCTACCGTAAAGCCATCATCGCAGTTTGTTTTAGAGTAAAATTTTACTTTGAATTATAATAAACTTTACTCTGATTCAGAGTAAAATTTTACACTACAATTATAAAAAAAAAAAAAAAAGAGAGTAAAATTTTACTCTGTCTCTGAATCAGAGTAAAATTTACTATGATTCAAAGTAAAATTTTACTGTCATTAAGCAGATCAGTATGTTGTTAATGAGAGTAAAATTTTACTGTTACGAAAACAAAGTACATATTAAATGAACGAACCAGAGTCAAATTTTACTTTTAAATCTATGAACAAACAATAAAAAAACTCTTAATTTTTCATTGCAATATCTCGATTTCTCATTTTTCTATCAAATCTATGTTTTTATTTTTATTTTTATTTTTTTTTAATCTCTGATATGAAGTTATTGATCTCAAATATGAGTTCGTAGGTATCAAATTTGAGATGGTGGTGGTTTAACGGTAAAAATGGTGGTTGCCGGCCGACGATGAGGATGAGCGACTCTGATAGACGATGAAGATGGTGGAGACGATAAACAACCATCGAGTTGGTGAAGAGAGAGAGAGAGAGAGAGAGAGAGAGAGAGAGAGCTGTAAAAGATATGGAAGAAAGAGAGGATATAATGGTCAAATAAAATATTCAAATAACAAATTTTGTCATTTATACAGAATTTATAATTATAAGGGGGTTTTGAAAGTACTAAATTCTTTTTTGTCCTTCTAACAAAAAAAGGAAGCTAAGAGGGGTTTACGACCAAATTTCCTAAAAAAAATCATAAAATTTTCAGAATTTACAATTAAATTTCAAGATTCATTTATGGTATGATCTTACAACAAGGTACTATAAATTTAAAATTTTGAATAAATTTTTGAGTTTTTCTCTGGATGCCTAGACTTTTTGACATTCATGAAAGATACATTTCATTATATTCATAGTAAACATTTATTAAAAGTTTTCACATATATCACTTAGAGCTCTGCTGCGTAGCTGAAATTTGAACTTGGCTCGAATGGCTCGAATTTCATCTTACCAGCCGTCCGCCCAATCGACCGATCGATCGTCCGGTGAAAAGCCTGACTGTCGTGATCGACAAGGTGACAACCGCGGTAGATAAGTGTTTCATCCGATCATCCAGCCGATCGACCGGTGAACAATGATTCGAGCCATTCAGGACAGCTCAATTCGAGCTACCAAACATTTTCCTATGGCTTATAACATCTACATGGAATGAAATATTTCATTAAAATCCTTCATCTCCTATGTGAGTTTCTACCTGTTACAATGAGTCTCATTATTTTTTTTTACAAAACTGTTTCACTTTCTACATCGACTCGTAATTTTAGTCTTCCCACTTATTGTTACACTGGCTCGACACAAACCCTTTAAAATGTTCAACAAATCATGCTTGTGAGCATTGGCATGGAATGGAAGTGTTAACGCGGAATGACCTTGGTATATATATAGAATGCCACGCATGCAATTGTTGGCCCAACCTAGAAGATCCAGTGCCCATTCCAATGTTGGCCTTCTCTCACCATAGCTGACCAAAAACACCTTGCTGGGTTCATCTCTGCTCCAGCATATCCTTTCGTGGTCATGACCGTGGTTGAGATAAACACCAAAAGACTGATGACTAATCCAACGATCGAAAAAACAACAACATGACCCAATGCCTTTGCTTGGTGATTGTCGAAAGCAATCCATATTGAAGCAAAAAGGAACACAAAAGTGCAAATGATCTTGAACCAAAGTTCCTGGCCCATTGCGAGGCCTGTCACAATGGGCCCATTTGGCCCAGGTGCAATGACTGAGAGGGTGCAACCCCCAAGTGAGAAGGTTTTCTCAATAGTGCTATTGACCACGGCTTTGAGTGCTAGTGCCCGTAGAGCACCTCCAAGGCATTGGGCCACAATATAGGCCGTGGCACGTGAAAAGGATATAAGGCCGTCGAGGGCGGCAAAGAAGGAGATGATAGGGTTGATGTGGCCTCCAGAAACAGGAAAGATGACAAGAATTATTATTGTGATAGTAAGTCCTACAAGGATTGATATTATTAGGTTTGGTGCGATGGTTTTGGTTTCATAACTAGAGATGACTATGGTGTCGATCATGAAGACAAGGATCGTTGTGCCAAGGAGCTCTCCCAATGATGCTCGCCAGACCTAATAACCAGTTATGGTGTTAGTACAGATCGAGTTTTCATTAGGAATACATAAACTAAATATAGAACGGATGATTAGTTTTTCATTATGAATTTAGTTTCTTTGTTTCTATATGTGTGTTTAGTTTTTATATTCCTAACATTAGTGGACACACATAAACTAAATTGCATGTAAAAACTAACATTAGAGGAAAAGATGTCCTTTAATCACAGCCTTTCAACTAATGTAGCCAAAGCTTGCTTCTTCCCTTCCTCGATGTTCCAGTATTGCTTTGTCCTGCAAAAAGTGGACAAATCTTCAAGTGATTAATGACTATCTAACACCAAAGAGGTGTGATGGGGCCATATCTTAGCTCCGAAATATTTAGACTACAAAATAAGAAGAAAAATATACCATCGGGAATGTTTGAATTCAATGAATAATTTCCTTTACTAGACAGAATAAGAAAGTTTTTGAATTATTTCAACTACGTGGGACGATCTTTTGAATTAGTAAAGAGAATGAACTATCCAATTTATAGTCGACACTCTATGGTATTATTTGTTACTTAAATAAATTTGCTTAATTATATTGTATAGGCTCTTGATTCGACTTTGATTATATAGTGTGAGGAAACAATGAAGTTAATTAAGGAACTTACTCTACTTTTAAAGAGAGAGGTTGAATTTTATCTTTACCAAGGATTTCTTGATCTTCCTCAACTCTCAAATTCACAGCCATCTTTTGTTAATTTGCAAGAACACTTGTTGTTTTGGCTTTTGCTATTTATATTACATTTTCCTAGAACTAAAGAGAAATAGTAATGTTATATGTACGGGGGTGAAATATCCTCTGCGTTCCGTACTCTTTGCACTCCAAGCTTCACTTGACGGCGTCTAACCTGGCGACACAGAAACGGTGAGCTGCCCGGCGGTGGTGTGTCGGATAGACCCTCCGACGATCAAGTCAGACCACTTGGGGAAGAAGAAGATTGTTAGAGAGAGAATATATTTTCAGGGAAAGAAGTTGCATACCTCTAACGTTCATCTTCCTCTTATTTTAGGCTGGCCATGCAGCCTCAAGATTGTGCGCGCACTACCTCTGTTGTCTTTCCCTGGACAAGTGGCAGTGCTCGCCTCTCACCACCTTACGCATGTAAAGGTTTCGTCCTCCAACCAGTACATGCAGAACTGCCAAACGGTATTGGCGCGTGCCTGGAGCAGATTTCCTCTTTCTCACGCCATTGGCCCAGGTGGCACACTTACCCGGAGCACCACGACCGGCCTACCGTTTGTGGAAAATTACTACAAGCTCACAACCAAAACAAGAACCGCCGCTCTGTCCCTTGGCAAAAGGGACAGATGGCTGGTCCTCATGGCCGAGCTATGATTGACCGGTCCACCCCGGTTAACCGGCTGCGAGGCATGCCGGCCCCCACCGTTCTACCTTCGTCCTCGGTCGTACGAAGCCCGACTATCTCGGCCGATCGGTTAGAGGCAAGCCGGTCCTAGTCGCGTCCTCAATCTAGCCCGGGTCACTCAGCTCTGTTGCCGGACACCAACACGCCCATCGACAAATGCTGCAGCTCGGTCAAGCCTTGGTTCGTGCTTGGACGTTAGGTTCTTCTTGACCGTGCTACATGGACCAAGACCGCGTTAGTAGAGGAGATAGCGCGGCGTCGTGAGGTCTGTCACGACCCGCGCTACCGTAGCTCGGCCGTACTAACGGTGCCAATCTCCCCTCTCATTATATAAGCAGAATTTTTATATAGAATGATGTGGCTCTATATGATCCTCTCATTAAGAAATATACTTATACATAAAAGTTTTGTTTGTATTTACTTTGTTCATTAAGTAATATTATACAAAAAGAAAGATTAATTATAATTTTTGTGCACTTGAATTAGAATATTTTGCTTTAGGATAAAACGTATTAGGTTGACTTTTAACTATAAAAGCATCATCTTTATATCACTTTGACGTTTTTTATTTTGTTTTGTTTTATTTTTTTTGCATAATTTAGTTTTGTAAGATCGAACCTTTTTTTAATTACTTTTATAATCACAAGTTTTTAGATACTTTTTTTTAACTTTTGTCAAATAGAAGTTTAGAATTTGAACGGAGTCGTCCATGATATTGAAGTGTAAGTCATGCATAATGGTGAAGTATAATGATGACACATGTCATTATCATGGCCCATGAGCAGTTACAAAGTGGGTAATTACATGGTAAGCAAGATTAATAGCAAGTTAAATCTGTCAAATTTTTGATTTGGACAACAATGGCAATCATGAAATCAAGAGAACAATTGGGTACAACAAAACTCTAAGCACATATATGTGTTCTCATTAGGATTTTATTTCATTTTTTTCACAAAATGGACCACAAGTTATTTCTGGTGATTTATGAGCCATTGAGTGGTAAACAGAAGTCATTATACCTTTGCACTCTACTGGAAAGCCCATCTTCCCGATGGTAGTGGAACAAATCATTTCTTTCTACATTAAAATCAAGCATTTCGTTTTATAAAAATCTCTTCTCAATACGTGGTTTGATTTGAATAGCCGCCACTCATCTCATGTAATGGTTCACATCGAATCGAGTTAGAATTAACCTACGAAAATAGTGCTCATGGCTAAGCTTGATGGGCTTTTCTTACAAAGGCCAGGTCAAGCTAGGTCATCTGAGAACCGAAAGCCTTATCTTCAAGCTCTATTCAATGTATTTGACCTAGCATGGGCTAATGGGCTGGCCGGCTAGTCAAGTATAAAAATTTAGGTCTTGTTTGGAAATATTGAATTTTAGTTTAGAAGTAAAAAATTCACTATGTTTTGTTTGGCATGAGCTATTTTGGCTAAATTAATCAATAAAGACAAAATAGATTAATTTAGTCAATAAGACAAAATATCACATCAAAGCTATAATCATTTTATTTTTTCTCTCATAACTATCCAATCAACTATAAAAAAAAATAAAAATAAAAATAAAAAAAAATTCAAAATTTATTCCAAACACAACTTTTTAAACCAAGCTAAAATAGTAAAAAAAAAAAAGAGGCAAAATTAGCTCATCCCAAACAAGGACTACAAAAGCCAAAAAAAATCAACAAACTGTACCAAAAAAAAAGTCAAAATTTCTATTTTCTCTCTATTTTTTTCATAAAAAGTCACAAAAATAATCTCAAACATGTTAATTTTTTGACCTCATATTTTAACTAAAAAATTACTAAAATTGTCTATTCCCAAGACTTGAGATTTGTGTTTACTTTTAGCATTATTATGTTATGATGTGCACCCTTTAGCGTACATACGATATGCACCTACTATAAAATGTATAATTTTATCTTAAATTTTCATAATATTAATTTCAAAATGCATAATCTTCCACAAAATTAGTATAGCAAAAAATATCAGCCTGAGCCTATACAGTCGGGGCCGAGCTAATTTACACCGCTGGGTACAGTGTGTATTGAGACTTCTCATAGCTAAGAATACCATGTGACAATATTATATGATATCCCCAAAATATCAATTTGTATGAAAAGTTTGTAATTTCAAATTTTTTTTGTAATAATAATTTTTTTTTTATAGACAATGAAATTTTAACCTTGAAATTTGTTTTAAAATAATTAGATTTATCAAAAGGAAATGAAACAATTTATTCATATTATTTTTTATGAATAAAAAAAAGTGAGATTTGATTTTATTGACATATACAACTTTTGTAGATTGGGTTGAAAAGCAGGATTTTTTTTTTTTTAATTGACAATTCATTTTCTTTTTATTTTTTCAAATCCAAAGAAGAGGAAGAGTTGAACTTCTAGTTCATTTTCTTTTCATGTAATTTTCTTTTTTGTTTTTTTCGCTCACAAATCTCATATCCAAAACACAACCTAATGAAGTGTTGGTTTTTATTGAATTTCTGAAAATTTAACTTTTTGTTTTTCATTTTTTTTTATTTTTAGTTGTTTTTTTTAATATTTTAAATATATATATATAGTTACACATAACTTAGATATACCTAAAAAGTAAAATATTTGTGAAAAAATATTTTAAAAATTCAATACATACACAAAAATACGCAAATGTACTGAATTCTCAATCACTTTCTCTTTATCACTTTTTTTGTGTCTGAGTTAGCTAACGTGCATTTGTCTTGATCTATATGTATGTTGAACAGATAAGAAAGGGGTTTGTGCTTTGATCTGTTTGATTCAGTCCAAAAGCATTCCTTATATTTGTGTGCATGTTCAACAGATAGAAAAAAAAATAAGATAAAAAAATTCTACAGATAAGAAAATGTTCAATCTGTGCTTTTTGCTTTGAACAGATAAGAAAATAGGTTATAAAAAAAATATTTCAACAGATAGTTAAAAAATTGAACAGATCATCACCTTGGTAAGGGGAAATTTCAATAGATAGCGAAAATTTGAACAGAAAAGGGACAAAAATTGAATAGATAGTCAAAAAATTTGAACAGATAGTCAAAAAAAGTCAACAAATAAATTAAGGAGTAAAATTAGAAATAAAATGTCCTCCAAAACCAACAAAAAAACTTCTCACCAAACAATTTTACAAAGGTGGACCTCTCGCCAATAAAAAATATCCATTGGACCTAATGTCTTATACCCTCTTTAAATTAGATTTATCCCCAATTTTCTCCTAAAATAATAGGAGGAAAAAAAAATGTGCAATTCGGATTTAACTCAGGTCGGGATTAAGTAGACAACCTTGGTTTACAATTTGGACTTGGGCAAGCTTTGGTAGCTCTTAACATAATTTGGACTGGACTTAGATAACCTCTCAATCTGTCCGAATTCGTCCGAATTGCACCCCTAACAAAAAGGAAAATTAATATAACTATGTTAAGTTTATGAGGTTAACTATATTTTTCTCAAATCTCATGGAAGGTGAATGTAAATTATCCTAAAAGAACTATTCATAATTTCAAATTATTTTTAAAAACAATTTTATGGTTCGAATTTCATTGTCTGTTTTTTTTTTTTTTTTTTACAAACAAATTTACCAAGAACTTGGGGCAAAATATTTGTCGATGTTGCAGACTTGACATTATTGGGGCGCTCGAGGTCATTCTTTCAAACTTTAATAAATTACAGAGCGTTCAGGGGTAGAGGACGTTTTTCTTGGAATTGACAAGTCATTCACTGTCCTTGTCGATATGGCAGATGGTGGCACTAAAATTGCAGTCAACAGGTCTTTGTTTTTGTTTTTGTTTTTTTAACATTAAAAAAACAACACTATGTGAAGACATTATAACATCAATAAATTTTGGTTTCGGGATTATTAATTATCGATTAAATTTAATCCAAAGTGAGGAATACATAAATTTTCAGCACAGGAGATAGAGTCACGAATGAAGTATAACTTGATTAGTTTTACCAAATAAATGAGATGCTAGTTATATTTTTCAAGAATCAAACCCTACTCACTTGTATGAAAATGTCAGTGTATTTCCATGCCACCATCAACCTCAGTGGTGTCAACAAGTTATTGAATCACGTAAATGCATCGTTAGAGGTCAGTCCATCAACGACCAGTAGTTAGAAGATTGTGATGGTGGCGACAACTAGTAGTAGGTGGTGACTAAACATGGTGAAGAGAGAAAAAATTGAAAATTTATTTTGAAAGTAAATGACTTCTTTTTTTAATTTTCAATTTTTTTTTAAATAGAATCTAATTTTATGAAAATGAAAACATGAAAATAAAAATATATCGAAACAATTTATTTTTAAATTATAAAAAAATAAACCGTAAGTTTTAACAACTTAAGTGTTGGAAAACATATATATTTTGCCAAAAATTTCGAACCAGAAATCCCGTGCATAAACTGTAAGTTTTAACAACTTAAATTGGTCCCTTTCGAAGTGTTCATGAAGGTTTTTGGGCCTTCCCATGGCTCTTTCATGGTTTTTCCCCCCAACGACATTTTTTTTTGAGCTCAAGTGCCAGAAAATTACAAATTTTGACCTAGTATTCTCATATTCCTTCTCTTTTGTTGTTATTATTAATATTTATTTCTATTGTTATTTCCTTGAAGTGTGTTAAGGATCACTTTCAAATTCATTCTGCATGACACTAGGAAAACAGATAACACATAAGACTCATAGAACGTATAAACTTATAATCAAAAGTCAGAAGGTTGAAACAACCTTAAGCAATTATGTTAAACAAAATCCATAATTACAATTATGTCAAGAACTCACCTGGTATCATTATTGAAGAATTTGCAACCTACAAGTGATAGTAATGTAATAAGTATTTAAAACCACAAATACATATGCTATGTTACTTAAGAAAATCTACATAACATCAGTTTATGCAACCCATTTATTTATGGCCAGAAAGTTTAACAAAAAAAAAAAAAAAAAAAAAAAAGAAGAAGAAGAAGAAGAAGATAAGAGAAGGAAGTTATTCACCACCAGGATGTGAATAAGATATAAATCTACTTAGACTGACTAAAGCAATGAATCGAAGACATGATCATAAAATAAGGTCTAATGCAAAATTACAATGAATCTAAAGACATCATTGTTTTGTCCCTCATTGCTCTAATAATACACCAATAAAAAAGAAAATACCACAAGATAAAATCCACAACAATAACCAAAACTGAAATTAGACTAGAACAAGACATTCTAATTTATGACATCACAACTGTCAGGAAAAAAGAAAAAAGAAAAAAAAAAGAACAGAAAATATTTATACAAAGTATCAAAGCAATAACCAATGAGTGTGTGTTTAATGAAGTTCAACCCCAGTTTGATGTGCTGTGAGAGTTGATCAAAGTGCAAACAGTGTGTTTCTTTCACTAAGACATTATAAACTCAAACCCTTGGTTATTGTAGGAAATATGAAGCTAAATACAAACACATGCAAGAAAATCAAAGCCATTACATTGTAGTTCAAAGAAGTAAATAAAAAGTGCAAAACTACAAAGAAGAAGACCATGTTCGAATGAGTATTCAGTACAAACACATGAATTTCATAGATATTATAAATGGCATTACATAATAAAAAAATGGGGAAAAGAAAAACTTAAAATTTAAAATTTATTTAGACTATAGTATAAATCTCTAGAGGCTAGAGAACACTATATTTTAAACCCATTTCAAAATTTAAGACCCATTTAGACCATAGAAACTCATATAGTAAAGACAGTAATAACTTTAGGTTGCGTTTGGTTGAGTTTTAGAATTATGATTTGATAATAGAGTTGTATTTTGAGTTTGTGAGTTTTGGAATTATGATTTGAGTATGGAAAATTTGTTTGGTTATGAGTTTTAAAAAGAGTTTGAATTAAGTGATGTGACATATGATATTAAAAAGTGGGTGTGGAATTAATTTTCTAAAGCTGTAACCAAACAACACACTCAAATTAAGGGGTAGAATTAAACTTCAAAAGTTCTACCAAACAGAGAAGTTTCTGGATTTACATCCATAAGACTTGTGGAAACATGGTGTCTGTTAAGAATAGGAACATATTGTTAGGGAAAATCGATGATTCCCACAAGTAAATCAATCAATGGGAATAAAAACTAATGCGGAAAAATTAAATCAAAGGCAACACAAGAATTTTTACGTGGTTCCCTCAATGTAAGGTACATCCACAGGATCGAAATCTGATTCCACTATCAACCAAAGAGTTTCAAACGATTACAAACGAGACACGAATGGTCTCACAAACCACCCTTAGGTGAATTCCAAAAAATCACAAATAAACAAGAGGAAAGACCTCACCAAATAGATGAACCAAAATCTTCAGAACCAGAGTTGAAGAAGATCCAAAATAATAACCCAAATCAACATCGAACTGAATCACCCGCTTCAAAGTAGAGCAACAAACCAAAACACCAATTCTTGTTTTGACCAAGTCAAAACCCAAAGCAACAATTAATACAAATTGAAAACCCAGCAAGTTGAGTTATTAACTAAGCACAGTTGCCGAAGCAAGTTTGCTACTGCCGCCTCCTTCTACTTCGGATGAACAATACCCAACATAATATATTGTGAATCTAGGATTTTGTAATCAAACCCTAATGTTATCAAATTGGATTGGGTCTCCACAAATATAATATATAAAAATATATTATACTAAACCAAGCCAAATTAAAATTCTTTTTCCAAAACCAATTGGGTCCCACACTCCAATAAGGAGGTATACCCAACAATTCCCCCCCTACCGACTTAGGTGGAGACATCAACCATACCCGCCAAAGTTCGACACTTCAAATGTTTATTCCTCGACAAAGTCTTAGTCAACATATTTGAAATATTATCATCCGTGTGAACCTTTTCGAGTTGCAACAATTTTGAATCTAACACATCACGAATCCAATGGTATCTCACATCAATGTGTTTCGATCTCGAATGAAAAGTAGAATTTTTATTCAAGTGAATAGCACTTTGACTATTACAATAAACCACATACTTTTCTTGCTTTAAACCCAACTCTTGCAAAAATTTCTTCAACCATAACTCTTCTTTGCAAGCTTCTGTAATGGCAATAAATTCAGCTTCGGTAGTTGAGAGAGCAACACATTTTTGTAATTTAGATTGCCATGCCACAGCTCCCCCTGCAAAAGTCATCAAATACCCCTAAGTAGATTTCCTAGAATCAACATCACCAGCCATGTCAGAATCTGTGAACCCATCAAGCATCGGCTTACCATCCCCAAAACACAAACACACCTTCGAAGTCCCTCGAAGATACTTTAGAATCCATTTTACCGCTGCCCAATGTTCTTTACCCGGATTAGAGAGAAAACGACTCACCACACCAACTGCGTGAGCAATATCCGGCCTTGTACAAACCATGGCGTATATCAATGAACCAACTGTTGAAGCATAAGGAACTTTCAACATCTCTTCTTTGTCTTTCTCACTTGTAGGACATTGATTCGAACTAAGCTTGAAATGACCCGCAAGTGGACAACCAACCGGCTTTGCTTTATTCATGTTGAACCTCTCAAGAACTTTCTCAATGTAGCTTTCTTGAGACAACCAAATCAGTCCCTCTTTGCGATCACGAACAATTTTCATACCAAGTATTTGCTTTGCCGGTCCCAAATCTTTCATAGCAAAAGATTTACTTAACTCCAATTTCAACCTGTTAATCATGGTAGAATCTTGACCCACAATTAACATGTCATCAACATAAAGCAAAAGAATAATAAATTTGCCATCCGGGAAATTTTTCACAAACACACAATGGTCCGAAGTGGTTTTAGAAAAACCATTATTCATCATGAAAGAGTCAAATTTTTTGTACCATTGCCGTGGAGCTTGCTTGAGGCCATACAAACTTTTCTTCAATTTGCAAACAAATTTCTCTTTCCCTTTTTCCACAAAACCTTCCGGTTGCTCCATGTAAATTTCTTCTTCAAGATCACCATGAAGAAAAGCGGTCTTCACATCAAGTTGCTCAACTTCAAGGTTCATACTTGCAGCCATGCCAAGTACAACCCGAATAGAAGACATCTTTACAACCGGTGAGAAAATCTCGTCAAAGTCAATACCTTTCTTTTGCCCAAAGCCTTTCACAACAAGACGTGCTTTGTACCTTAGATTCTTCCTATCATTCTTCAATTTGAAAACCCACTTATTTTTCAGAATTTTCCTCCCTTTAGGCAACTTCACTAAATCATAAGTCTGGTTTTCAAGTAAGGAATTCATCTCCTCTTCCATGGCCTTTTTCCAATCATCTTTCTTTGCATGCTCAATTGCTTCTTGGTAGCTCTCCGGCTCCCCTTGATCGGAAATCAACACAAATTCATTGGGAGGATACTTTCTTCAAGGTTGTCGGTCCCTTGTAAATTTTCTTAACTCAAGTTGTGATGGCGGTTCTTGAGTTGGATGCTTTTCCTCAATTTCTGGCTCAACTTCATTAGGATTAGCATCATTCTCTACATCTTCAATAGGTGGCTGCACATCTCCCCCATTTTCATCATCAACTAAAGATGAAGGAGATGGATCTATGTCAATGAGATCACTAGTTTTTGGCTCCGGTTGATCACCTTTGCCAAAGTCTTCAATTGTTTGGTCTTCAAGAAACACAACATCACGGCTTCGAATGACTTTCTTGTCGACCGGATCCCACAATCTATACCCGAACTCATCATGCCTATAGCCAAGAAAAATACATTGTCTTGACTTACTATCAAGCTTGGACCTCTCATCCTTTGGAATGTGAACAAAAGCTCGGCAACCAAACACTCTCAAGTGCTCATAAGACACATCTTTGCCAGTCCAAACTCTTTCAGGAACATCACCATTCAAAGGATAGCAAGGAGATAAATTGATCACGTCAACCGCTGTACTCATTGCCTCACCCCAAAAGGATCTTGGCAATTTAGCTTGTGAAAGCAAACACCTTGCTCTTTCCACAATGGTGCGGTTCATCCTCTCGGCAACGCTATTTTGTTGAGGAGTCTTCTTAACTGTCTTTTGGTGCCGAATACCTTGGCTGCGACAATACTCATCAAATGGCCCAATGTATTCACCACCATTGTCTGTTCGGATGCACTTTAATTTCTGCCCTGTTTCTCTTTCAACCATGGCCTGAAAATGCTTAAATATTTCTAGAACTTGATCTTTAGTTTTTAGTAGAAAAGCCCAAACTTTCCTTGAATAATCGTCAATGAAAGTAACAAAATAAAGTGCACCACCATGTGTTCTAACTTTCAAAGGACCACAAACATCCGAATGAATCAACTCTAAAACCTTTTCTTTTCTAGAAGCAACATTTTTATGAAAAGAAACTCTATGTTGTTTACCCGCCAAACAATGAACACAAGTTTTAAGATGTGTACCTTTCAAACCGGGTAGAAGCTCTTTCTTGAACAAAACTTGCAACCCCTTTTCACTCATATGGCCAAGCCGCTTGTGCCACAATTCGGTAGAAGTATCATCTTCAAGTGCATTGACAACACCTTTACAAATTTTTCCTTGCATCGAATAAAGTGTATGAGTCTTCTTGCACTTAGCCACCACCAAAGAACCCTTTGTGAGCTTCCATATTCCATCACCAAATTTGTTGTTGAAGCCTTCATCATCTAGCTTCCCAGTAGAGATCAAATTGAGGCGAATGTCGGGAACATGCCTCACATCTTTAAGCAACAATTCGCAGCCCAAATTTGTTTCCAAGCAAACATCACCCATACCAATAATCTTGGACAAACCTTCATTACCCATTCGAACAGAACCATAATCTCCTGCAGTGTAGGTAGTGAAGAAATCAACTCGAGAAGTCACATGAAAAAAAGCACCAGAATCAATCACCCAATGACTCTCTTGGCCCACAAAATTGATACAATCATCTTCACAAACGACCATGAGATCATCGGTAGTAACTGCCGTTGTGTCTTCTTGCTTCTTATCCACACTTTTTTCATGCCTTTTCTCCTTGTTCTTGAGCTTTCGGCATTCCCGCTTCATGTTCCCTTTCTCATGGCAATAATAACACTCAATGTCTTTCTTTGAAAAAGAACCATCTTTTGATTTGTTACTATCACCCTCAATGGGTCCATACAAATCTTTACAAACTAATAGGTCCTCCATTTTAGTTTTCCAAGTTACCCAATTACTTCCATTGAAACTAGACATGCGACCCACATTCCCCTCCATTGATTTACACAAATAAATAAACTCAAATAAACCGTAAGCTCTGATACCAGTTGTTAGGGAAAATCGATGATTCCCACAAGTAAATCAATCAATGGGAATAAAAACTAATGCGGAAAAATTAAATCAAATGCAACACAAGAATTTTTATGTGATTCCCTCAATGTAAGGTACATCCACGGGATCGAAATCCGATTCCACTATCAACCAAAGAGTTTCAAATGATTACAAACGAGACACGAATGGTCTCACAAACCACCCTTAGGTGAATTCCAAATAATCACAAATAAACAAGAGGAAAGACCTCACCAAATAGATGAACCAAAATCTTCAGAACCAGAGTTGAAGAAGATCCAAAATAATAACCCAAATCAACATCGAACCGAATCACCCGCTTCAAAGTAGAGCAACAAACCAAAACACCAATTCTTGTTTTGACCAAGTCAAAACCCAAAGCAACAATTAATACAAATTGAAAACCCAGCAAGTTGAGTTATTAACTAAGCACAGTTGCCGAAGCAAGTTTGCTACTGCCGCCTCCTTCTACTTCGAATGAACAATACCCAACATAATATATTGTGAATCTAGGGTTTTGTAATCAAACCCTAATTGTTATCAAATTGGATTGGGTCTCCACAAATATAATATATAAAAATATATTATACTAAACCAAGCCAAATTAAAATTCTTTTTCCAAAACCAATTGGGTCCCACACTCCAATAAGGAGGTATACCCAACACATATTTATATTTTAAAAAAATGAAAAAGAAAATAGAAGAAACAGGGGAAAAAGCTCACTACCTATACAAACAACCACAATAATTGTTACTTCATAATACACTAAAAAAGGGAAAAGAAAAAAGAGAAGAAGCGTTAATCACATGTTACCTTCCTCTTTGATAGTTGGCAATTGCTATGGCAATGTCCATAAAATTGATGGCCAAAACTAAATAACAAAAAACAGAGAAATGGTTATAAATTAGTGATAGAGTTTGTGAATATGACAAATACTGAACCTAATAAAAATAATAATAATGTTTTCTCAAAGATGAGCTAATAGTTTCTCAAATCCTCAAACATCAAAACTTCTAACTAAAACCTAATAACAATAACAACAACTATAATAATAATCTGTAAAATCAAAATTACAAAAGGTAAAAACAAAAATCAGATTAAAAGCAAAGCCTGTACATGTGAATATGTTATATATAATCTCTAAATGATCCTTCAAATCAGATAAAGAATGGGTCCTATTCTCATATGCAAACAGAGTCTCTCAACAAGTTGACATACCTAAACAACAATATGCTGCATTTTTTCGAGGACAATCCACCTCAACTACCAAGTCAACACCAATAAGTATAGTTTTGGTTCAAACTTTGCATTAAATTTCATAGCAATTCAAGTTGTTTGACTTGCAGTTAAAACTATAGTCAAAATTCAAAAATTTGACCCATGACAAGAACAGTACTTCATGCAGTCACTACTGCTCTAAATGCACACATATAACCTGCCATTTCAAGCCTATGAAGGAAAAAAAAAAATGAAGGCAAAAAAAGAATAAATTATGGCTATGTTTCAGCATATAGAAATCAACATCAAGCAAATAAACTTAGCCTATATCATTAGGATTAGGTAAATTTGGAACATCACAATACAAAAATCCTTTCCAGATGTTGACGAAAACATAACTATTTAACAACCAAAAAAAAAAACTAACGACGACACTCAATAAGATTGTTAGAATGGTTGAAAGAAAGGGAAAATTGTATATGTGTATTATTGAATTGAAATCATACTATAGGAGAAGCATGTATTTATAGGCTGAAAGGAAATCTAGATAAGTATAGAATGAGATAGAGATAGAGATAGAGATATATCTACAATACAGATAGATAAGTATAAAGCTAATATACACTAACAGTCCCCTCAAACTCAAGGTGGGTAAGCATACCCCAACTTGAGTTTGGAAACTAGATCATTGAAACAACCAGGAGGATGAGCCTTGGTGAAAATATCAGCAGGTTGATCAGCAGAAGAAATAGGAAGAAGATGAACAGTGCCACAAGTAACATGCTGTCAAATGAAATGACAATCAATCTCAATATGTTTGGTGCGATCATGGAAGACATCATTGTGAGTAATCTGAATGGCACTCTGATTGTCACAATAGAGAGAGGTAGCACCAGGGGAAGAAACACCCATATCAGCAAGGAGCCAGCGAAGCCACAAAAGTTCCTGAGTAATGTCAGCAAGAGCGCGGTATTCAATTTCGGTACTAGAGTGAGCAGTGAGGGACTGTTTCTTGCTACGCCAAGTAAGAAGAGAATCCCCTAAGAAGAAACAGAAACCCGTGATGGAACGTCGATTAGTAGGATCCCCAACCCAATCAGCATCAGAAAAGGCATAAAGCTCGAGATAAGAGTGAGCAGTGTAGTAGAGTCCATAGAACATAGTGCTTTTGAGGTAGCGAAGTATGTGAAGTAGAGCAGTATAATGCGGGTGCAAGGAGCCGACATGTACTGACTAACAAGATGGACAGGATAGGCAATGTCAGGACGAGTCACAATGAGATAAACAAGACTACCTACCAGCTGGCGATAACGAGTAGCATCAGAGAGAAAAGACAGGAGCAGACGGGTCTAGAGGCTCAGAAAAATCCTCAAAGGCAGCAGTAGCAGTGCGGTGAGCAGGCGAAGATCTAGACTGATTCCCAGGACGATGTGAACTATCCTTGGAAGGGCCACCACGAGAGGAGTGACCAGTGGAAGAGGACCGGGAGGGATTGTGAAAACAATCCTACTGTAGATAACCAGGACCAATTTTGTTGCAATACCGGCAGGGTCTGATTGGGCAATGAACCAGAAGATGAGTAGAAGGAAGGCCCGATTTTGACAATAAATGTAAGCAGTGGATCGCTGTGTTGACAGGGAAAAAGCAGTCTATGATTGAGGAGTGGCAAGAACAGAGTCCACATAATGAGTCTGGAGAGTACCACGATGAGTTTCCTCAGATAACAGCTCTGAAATAGCCTGCTCAAGAGTGGGCAGTGGAGTGCAATGAAATAAAGATGCACGCACGAGCTCAAAATGGGTAGTAAGAGCCATGAGAAATTGAACCAACCACTACTGATTGCAATATGTAGTGAATAAAGTAGCATTTTCAAGGTGAGGCCATAGAGGTTTTGACAGAGCAAGCTGGTCCCAAACAGAATATATTTAAGAAAGAAAGTCATTAATAGATTGACCAGGTTCTTGACGAATGCGGTGAAACTGATTTTGAAGTTGATACTGATGGGCAAGATCGGTAGTCTAGTATCGTTCTTTCAAAAACTCCCAAATGTCATTAGCAAGAGTGGTAACAGAGTCAAGCTAAGAATGACCAAACTGAAGACTAATAGAGGGAACAGAGGTATTCTGAAGCCAAGTAATGATTTGATAGTTCTTACTGTCCCAATCTTCTAAGCGGTCTTCACATTTAGTAGTAATTTCAGTGGCCTCTGGCACTGGTTTGGTCACATCCCTGGTGATAATACACTAGAGTTTCTGACTATTGAGGAAGGAAGACATGGCTTGGGCCCACAGAACATAATTGGATCCATCAAGCATAACAGAAATTGGATGAAAGACATTATGACGATCCATAAGAATATGGTGGTAAGACAAAATAAATAGGAACAGAACTGTAGGAGCAAAATTAGGTAAAACAGATCATACCAATGAGTCCAGAAGGTCGAAAATAGCTGGGAAAGGGCTGAATGGTGTAAAGATGATGTCAGCAAAGGTGCAGTGCACAATAGCAGAGGGTGGCACGATGCACAATAGCAGCAAAGGCGCGCAGCGCACCGTAGCAGAAATGGCACACGTGGCTACACGGAAGGGCGCGTGGGAGAGTGGCAGCAGAAGGCCAGATGCGCTGACTAGAAAGAGGCATATGAGGGCGCGTGCGGAGGTGTTTGGCGACGAGCCTGGTGCCATTATAACCATGACACAATTCCGAGCACTGTGGTAAAAAATTTATAAAATTTTGGTCAAAAATGATGACAGAACAGTGACAAAACAGTGTTGTGGAACAAATAACGATGTATTGGTGAAAAAGATGAGAGATGCTATAATGCCACTGTGTAGGGGCAATAAGCAGGAGAAAAGATGAGCTAAGATTCAAGACCTATGCTCCAATACCATGTTAGAATGGTCGAAAAAAAGAGGAAATTGTATATATGTATTATTGAATTGAAATCATACAATAGGAGAAGCCTGTATTTATAGGCTAAAAGGAAACCTAGATAAGTACAGATATAGCGACCCTGGTTTTGACCCGTTTCTTGTGGTGTTCCAGACTCAGGTTCCATGATTGTATATTGTTGGCTATGTCTTGTTTCCCTCATTTAACTCTTTGTATTTGAGTCTTGGACTATGTTGGGCGTGTTTGGAACAGGTTGGTTGTTAGTTGGTTTAGAATGTTGTTGCCTAGATTTTGGCTTCTTCGCTCGAGCGAGGCTTCTTGCGCTCGAGCGAGCCTTGTGTAAACTGTTCTTTGCTCGAGCGAGCACTCTTGCGCTTGAGTATGTGTTTGCACCTCTGTAAAACTTGAAGGGTGGTGTCCTTTGCTCGAGCGAACCCTGTGAAAATGTTTCTTCGCTCAAGTGAGCACTCTTTCGCTCGAGCGTGCTTCTACGTTGCAGACCTGAAGCTTCGCATTGTTCGGTCGAGCGACACTTCTTTCGCTCGAGCGAGGCGACCTTTTGTGTCTGGTCGCTCGAGCGAGCATTCCTTCGCTCGAGCGAGCCTGTGTATATCAGTTCGCAGCAGTGATGTTTTACATCACTTTTTGATTCCCTTTCTTCCCCAAAACCCTAATCTAGCTGTCTCTCTCTCTAAAACTCACATTCTCTCTAAGATTTCATCTAGATCCATTGAGTTCTTGACCCTAGTGTCTTTGAGAATAAGGTAGAGGGCTTCAAGAGCTTCGCATTGATCTAAGTAAAAGTGGGTTTCGTCATCTTTGAAGTTCCACCTTGTTGTTTGGGTTTCTACACTTGAGGTAGGGATTTTCTACACTCTAATATGGTTTTTAGCTTAGTTATTTGCTATTGTGTATAGATGATGAGATTCGGTTGTGGTTTGGACAAATCTAAGATTTGGGTGTAAAATGAAAAGAGGGGTTTTTGATGACTATGAGGTAAATGAGTATGAGGCTTTAAAATAAGATCTTGGTGTACCAAAATAGTTGATTTTGGGGTATTTAGGTCAATATTGGAAAACGTGAGATTTTGCCCTAATTTGATAAAATGATTATTTTGTATAAATGATTGGAATTAACATTGAATATGTTAAAGTGGATGATTATTGATATAAATGGTGATATTGGATATGTATTATCTCACCTATAGAAGTTTTGAATAAACTATTAAGTCCGATATTGAATATATCTTGGAAATAATTGCATTGGGCTATCGGTGGAGGATAGTTATGATTGCTGTTGAAATTGTATGAGGATTAGGCGATATAATGCTAATCTATTGTTGGTTGTCATTGAATATGACCATGTTATAAATACATTGTATATGTATGTTTATTGGAAGGAGAAATGTGATGTACTCCATAAATTGATGATGTTATAAATACATTGTATATGTATATTTATTGGGAGGAGAAAGGGGATATACTCCATATATGATTATGTTTATAAATGCATTGCATATGTATATTTGTTTGGGGAGGAGAAAGGAGATGGACTTCATTTGAAGCAAGCTGGCCTGAGTGTCCTGGGTGAAAGACCCGAAATCTCTTATATAAATGCGTGCTGGTTCTTTCGGACGAAATATCTGTAAAATGGCAAGTTTGAAGTGTTTATGTGTATGTTTGCATAATTGGAAAACCATTGAGTTGTAGTCTCATTTTGGTTGTTGAAAGATAATGAATTTAACCCATGAATTGAGTGGTATATATGAACTGGAAATGAATTGAAGGAAAATGGAATAAGGTTGGCTTTAGGGGCATATGGATATGTAGGCCTTGTGGATGCTTCCATATCGGTATTGTTTACATACGTGGTATTTATACCTTTGCTAAACTTCATAAATTGTGTTAGATTATTTCTACTGGGCTGTTAGCTCACCCTATATGGGAATATCATTTTCAGGTGCAGATGAGGTGTTTCCTCTAAGGCAATAGCGTGGATGGATTTTTGAGAAGCAAGAGGTTCTTAATTATGTTTTGTCGTGTGTATGTTGGTATTTGTAAAGCCAAGGGCTTAAGATGTAATGAGCGAGACTCAATTTGTGTAACCAAGCAATGACTTGAAAAGATGTAAGCCTACATGGCATTTAATTGTTTGTTAAACAGTAAACTCTGATGTATGAAAGCATGTTGTTTCTTATATTTATTCCTCATATGAGTTATCTTTGTTGTATTATTTTTGGGGCGTTACAACTTGGTATCAGAGCGTACCAGGTTTGAATACTTTGGGTACGTAGGAAGTGGTTAGTACCACAATGGGTTTGTCTCGCTTGATTGAGACGTTAGCATGTATTGTATGCTTATGTGATAACATGCTTATGTGCTTATGTGGGCATGGGATTTGGTTCCTAAGATGTTGATTGAGTCTATGGGGTTTGTGGAAGTCCTATTGGAAGAGCACTTGATCACTGCTATTTCTAACTGGAACTTTAGCAACGCCATAGGACGATCATTAACTGGGAATAAAATTCGTATGTGTTTCTGTGACTATGTGTTTACGTGGAATGATTTATTGTTGTCCAATGTATTAGAGCATAAGTAAGTTAGCGTCGTCACATGTGTGAATGTGCTAATCTCCTGTTGTTACCTTTATTAGGATGTCTGGACGTGGACGTGGTGGTGATAGACGTGGTAGACCTCTGAGACATGATATGTCGATACCGGATGACATTCCGGCACAGGAGGAAGGAATTGGTCAAGCCAATATGGTTGAACCAGTTGGTCATCAGGCCATGGGCGCCTTAGCCTGTGAAATGGCCGGAGCATTGAGGGAATCTATGGACATTCTCCGAGCTGAGAATCAAGTCCAGGCCCAAGTAGCTGAAACAGGGCCATCTTTCTTAAAAAGGGAGTTCTTCCGGTCGAATCCGAATGAGATTGTGGGTGATCCTAAGAAGCCATTGAAGGCAGATGAGTGGCTAGAACAGTTAGTGAAGACATTCGAGATGTTTGGCATCGAGGATGATCAGTTGAAAGTGACTTTGGCGTCTTTCCAGTTGAAGGGGGATGTGGGTCAGTGGTGGAAGTATGCGCGTGGGTGTATTGGAGGAACTTGGGAGGCTTTTGTTGAGGCTTTCCAGGACAAATTTCTACCTCCCACGGTTAGGGAGAAGTTGAGAGATCAATTCTCTAAATTGTTGCAGTTGAACACGCCAGTGGCTGAGTTTGAGGCAACCTTTACTAGTTTATCGAGGTTTGCACCTGAGTTGGTGGCGACTGAGGAGCGCCGTTGTTTGGAGTTTGAAAAGAGGTTAAGGACCGGGCTAATGTATAGAGTTGTCGGTTCCATGACTAGAGATTATGGACGCCTTGTGCAAGCTGCAGCCCATCTTGAAACTATTATGCAGGTAGAAGATGAAAGGATGAGGGGCTCCAGGAGGAGTCAGGATAGTCAGGGAGACAGTAAGAGGCAGAGGGGTTCTTACCCTCAGAAGTCTCAGGGAGCTCAGCCGAGGTCCACTTTTCCAATACTGAGTTCAGGTTCTGGGAGAGGTGGACAGGGAGTTTTTACTTGCTTTAAGTGTGGTCAGTTGGGCCACAAGTCTCCAGCTTGTCCTCAGAGAGGAGGATGATAGCGAGCAGCATCATCTTCGGCTCGTTTTCAGAGCTAGAGTCAGAGAAGAGACCAGCCGCTCACTTGTTATCAGTGCGGGCAGGCGGGGCACCTAAATAGGTTTTGCCCATAGTTAGGTGGTGTATCTGGTGCGTCTGGTTCGAGACAGACACAGAGTTACCAGCCAGCACAGTCAGCATAGGCCTCGAGGGCCAATCAGGGAGCCTCTTCGGCTAAATCTGTGCATCAGGCTTATGCTTCGAGGGGTGACCAGGTTGAGCAGAGGCCTACTGGACATATGTATATAGTTGTAGGGCCAGATCTTGTACCTGCTCCTTCTGTAGTGAGAGGTACCTTTTTATTTTGCAATTCAGTTGCTAATGTATTGATTGATACGGGTGTATCCCGTTCTTTTATTTCATATGCGTTTGCATCAGTTTTGGGTTTGGAGTTGGCACAGTTAGCATCTCCTATTTGTGTAGAGTCACCTATTGGTGGTCAGATTATCTTGAAACAAGGATGTCGGGGTTGTGACATCGAGGTTGCTGGTCGTCGATTACCTTTTGCATTTGTATTGATTAACATGCATAGTTTTGATGTCATATTGGGTATGGACTGGTTATCGTCATACCGGGCTGTTATAGATTGCTACCGTCAGAAGGTTACTGTATGTACCTTGAGCGGTGATTGCTTTTATTTCTTGGGTGACCATGTGGATAGAGTTTTATCATCGGTGTATGATCCGCGTGGGTGGAGTGAACTTAGTTGTCTCCTTGCTAGCTTTTTGAGTAGTGAGTGTGATAAAATTCGGGTTGAATTGCCGAGAGTAGTTTGTGAATACTCGGATGTTTTTCCCGAGGATCTTGTCAGTTTAACATCGCACCGAGAGATCGAGTTTTCTATTGATTTAGTGCCTGGCACGACACCGGTTTCTATGGCTCCATATAGATTTGCACCTGCTAAATTGAGTGAGTTGAAGATTCAACTCCAGGAATTGTTAGATAAGGGTTTTATTTGCCCTAGTACTTCACCTTAGGGAGCGCCGGCTCACTTTGCTAAAAAGAAAGATGGAACATTACGGCTTCGTATTGATTATAGAAAGTTGAACCGGGTAACTGTTAAGAATAACTACCTAATGCCTCGTATAGATGATCTGTTTGATCAGTTGAAGGGGTTTTGTCGTTTCTCTAAGATAGACCTGAGATCGGGTTATCATCAGTTGAGGGTAAGGCAGGAGGATATCCCGAAGACGACATTCCGTACGCTGTATGGCCATTATGAGTTTCTTGTGATATCTTTTAGGCTAACTAATGCTCCAGCTGTGTTTATGGATTTAATGAATCGAATCTTCCGTGAATTCTTAGATCGTTTTTTGGTTGTCTTTGTGGACGACATTTTGATTTATTCACCTTCTGATGAGGAACATGAAGAACATTTACGAGTAGTACTTGAGTTACTTACAGCCCATAAGCTGTATGCTAAGTTTGGGAAATGTGACTTTTGGCTGGAAGAGGTTAAATTCCTAGGACATGTAGTGTCAAGGGAAGGGGCGACTGTAGATTCATCCAAGGTAGAAGCAGTGCAAGATTGGGCACAACCTAAGAATGCTTTCGAGATTCGTCGTTTCTTGGGGTTGGCCGGGTATTACTGTCAGTTTGTGAAGGATTTCTCTAGACTAGCTTCACCTTTGACTAAGTTGACTAGAAAGGAAATCAAGTTTGTGTGGAGTGAGACTTGTGAAAGGTCGTTCGAAGAGCTCAAGATTAGACTCACTACTGCTCCAGTATTGATTATACTAGAGAGGGGCTTGAGTTATTCAGTTTATTGTGATGCTTCACGAGAAGGGTTAGGTTGTGTGTTGATGCAAGAGGGTAAAGTGGTAGCCTATGGCTCACGGCAGTTGAAAACACATGAGAGAAATTATCCCACACATGACCTAGAGTTAGCAGCAGTGATATTTGCCTTGAAGATTTGGGGGCATTATTTGTATGGTGAGAAATTTGAAGTGTTTTCTGATCACAAGAGTCTGAAATATCTGTTTACACAGAAAGACTTGAATTTGAGGCAGAGGAGGTGGATGGAATTCATAGAGGATCATGATTTTGAATTGCATTATCATCTCGGGAAGGCAAATATTGTGGCCGATGCTTTGAGTAGAAAGCCAGTTAGCAGTGTAGCTTCTATCGCCATCCGAGAATGGGAAATGTTGGGTACTCTTAATGAGTTTGACTTGCATCTGGGTGAGTCTGTTGAGTCTACGGCTTTGTTTTCAGTAGTTACACAACCTACACTTGTGAATCGAGTGTTGGAAGCGCAAAAGGGTGACCTTGAGGTGGGATCGTTCCAAGAAAAGATTTCCAATGGAAAAGTAAAAAGAGGTTTGACTGTGTATTCTGACCTAAGTGTGAGATACTGTGATTGTTTGTTTGTACCGGAATCTTGCCGAGAGGAAGTACTCCGAGAGTTTCATCATTCACGCCTTGCGGTGCATCCAGAAGGCACAAAGGTGTATCTTGATGTGAGTCGCCAGTTTTGGTGGAGAGGTATGAAAAAGGATGTGGCTGTGTTTGTATCAAAATGCCTTACTTGTCAACAAGTGAAGGTCGAGCATCAGAGGCCAGCGGGTTTGTTGCAACCCTTGCCTATAGCTGAGTGGAAGTGGGAACATGTTACGATGGACTTTGTTGTGGGCCTTCCGAGGACTCAACGGGGTAATGATGCCATTTGGGTGGTCGTTGACCGATTGACTAAGTCAGCGCATTTTATTGCTATGCGCATAAGTGGCTCGATAGATTATCTGGCCGACTTGTACATTAGGGACATAGTGAGGTTGCATGGGGTCCCTGTGACGATTGTTTCGGATAGAGATCCGCGTTTCACTGCTCGGTTGTGGCAGAGTTTATAGAGTGCCTTGGGCACTAGATTGACTTTTAGTACTGCGTATCATCCTCAGACTGATGGGTAGTCCGAGCGTACTATTCCGATCCTTGAGGATATGCTTAGAGGTTGTATCATTGACTTTAAAGGTTCATGGGAGAGGCATTTGCCCTTAGTGGAGTTTTCCTATAATAATAGTTTCCAATCAAGTATTGGCATGGCACCGTTTGAGGCCTTGTATGGTTGAACGTGTAAGTCCCCTGTGTGTTGGGCCAAGATGGGTGATGCACCTTTGTTAGGTCCAGAGTTGGTTCGAGAAACGACGGAGAAAGTTGCACTTATCCGTAAGAGGCTAGCTACGGCCCAGAGTCGCCAGAAAAGTTATGCCGACCGTAGAAGGAGACCTTTGTCATTTGAGGTGGGTGATCATGTCTTTTTGAAAATATCACCTAGACGGGATTTGATGAGGTTTGGGAAGAGTGGGAAGTTGTCCCCTCGGTTTATTGGCCCTTTTGAGATCCTTGAACGGATTGGGGAGGTTGTTTACCATTTGGCGTTACCGCCATAGATTTCTGGGGTTCATGACGTATTTCATATTTATATGCTTCGGAAATATGAGCCGGATCCATCGCACGTGTTGGATTGGACCGACTTAGAGGTAGATGAGGATGCCTCATATGAGGAGAGACCGGTAGAAGTCTTGGATAAACGGGATCAAGTTTTGCGAGGCAAGACAATTCCCTTGGTAAAAGTATTGTGGAAACATCACGGAGTCGAGGAAGCGACTTGGGAACATGAGTTAGAAGTCCAAGAGAAATATCTGGATTTGTTTGTTGATGCATGATCATGTATTGGGAATTGTAGACATCCCCGAACGTCCCGGGAGGATGAGTCCCCCGTTCTGTTCATTTGGGCTCATTACAGTTCTGACTCAAATCGTCACGGTTCTAAATCTGAACCAAAGAGTCCAAATCCGTCAAATCGTTTTGAGAAAACAGATTTTTAGAAAGAAGTGCCAAACATGGACTGCTTTGCCAGATACAGAGTCGCCACCTAAATATTTATTATAGGAGAATTTAGGAAACCCTGACTCGTTTGCCTAAGGCCACGTGTCCGTCATCACCAAACTTGCCTTGGCTCGGGAACTTGGGTACGATTGGGGAAGGTCAGCTATGAGCACCCCCGCTCGCCCGATCAAAGATCGGCCTCTACTAACCATGATATCTTGTTTTGAAAACGTTATGCGTTCTTATTCCGGTTATTAGCCTAGATTTACTACGTGATGCGCACAACAAACAAGTATAGACTAAGTCACCTAAATTGGAACAAAACATTTCATGTTTGTTTGTTTGAAAATGGTTTGATGGTGTTACCTGCAAGTAGGCTAAGACATGAATTTTGCCACCCTCAAGTGGGCTTAAAACTCGCATTCGATGCATTGTTCCAATTTAAGTAACCCAACCTTCACCCACAGGCATTCAGGCAGTTATATCACATAAGCACATAGCCTCACGGTAAGCATGCTATCATGGCAACACTCACACTCATGCAAGGATGCTAAAGCATAAATACTTACCGAGTACTCCAAGCCAAAACAGAAACTAGTTAGCAATCATATGCATGATCCTAGTTCATGTTAAAATGGCTAATGCAACACATGCAAGATGCAACTACAATAGGCTCGGCTATTCTAAGATGGCATATGATGATGCTACAGCTAACACGTATTCAATTTAGAATTGAAATACAATGCAGTTAGTATGATGCGCCGAGCCCGGTGCATGCAAACGAATGAATGGATGCAAACATGCTATCATGAGTATGCTAATTGAAACATGCCCTAAACTAACCATCGAAAGCTAGTAAATAAAAGGGAAGAAAGACGTGGGGTTGGAAGACATGCACACACTCACACACACTTATTACACAATTGCCCTCGCTCGGAGGGTTCGAATAAATATTACAAAACAAATAAATAATTAACTACTCTACCTAATTAAATATTACAAAACTTATAATTAATTAACAAATTAACTAAAAAAAGGGAAGATGGCCGCAGCCCCGCCTCGAAATGATGAGATGATGCATGCTCGATCCGTCTCGCCCGGAAATCCATCGCCATGACACATGTTGCCTCTGTTTTCCCTGCTCTGCTCCTCTGAAAATTGCACAACTCCCAAGGTATGCTCCATGGACACTGTGGAGCACCACCGACCAAGTGGAATCATCACCGACCATTGGGAATGGTCATCGACCATTAGTATAGCTCTCGGCTATCCATATTTGGTCGGTCGGCGCTGAGAATGGTCGGCCGGCCAAATCTTCCTGCAGAAACCTATTTTGACAGCAGCAGAGGGCAAAACGTGGCATGACAATGCATTTCAAGCAAATGTATGCACCAACCCACTCCTTATCATGTTCATGACTCAAAGGAGTTTGGGACTCGACCCTTGGACCACCAATCGTGCATTTCAATGCGTGATGGCCCAAGAAGCCAAGTTGTGCATTTTGATTTCAAATGTAATGCACACAAACAAACACATAAAGCCCAATCTCTATCACTTGGTCAAGAGACAAGGCATGCATGCAAGATGCAATGCAACCTAGGCATGGAACTAAGCATACAATACGAACATGAGGGCAAGCATGCAAACATGAACATGGACAACACACAAACATGTAACAACATGATGAAATGGAGCGAGCATGCAACCATATACAAGACATGTGAGCAACAACATGTGAAGATGGTTTTACACTAACTTGGATAGCTCTCTACTAGGTCCAAAACAGTGGCCAACATGCTCAAGAATGGAAACCAAAACACATACAAATAAGCATGCATGCAAGGTCCAACACTTAGGCACATAGAGACAACTTTTAAGCACACTTAAAAGAGGAACAACATGGGCATATGGCATGCAATGTAAGCTCTGAAAATCATGTTAATGATGGTGCCAAACCAAGCAAACAAGACAAGCATAGCATACAACAAATGGTCTAAAGCCTAAGGCTCACCAAAGAAGCATCGAACTACACTTAGTGCAACCACACATGGCATGAATTAAGTGACTGAAAATAGAGATGTGACATGCTAAAATGAGCCTCAAAACCCACCTAGATGGCATCTAAATGGCTCAAGTATGGAAGCATGCACAAGGGCCCAAACAAGGAGCATAAGACAACAACCTCTTAACGCATTAAAGGGGTATCAAATGCAAGCATATAGGCATGCCACAAGGACTGAAATAACATGAAAAGTGGTTCCAAACCACTGAAATGATGCAAGGATGGCATGCTAGAGGGGTCAATGCTCAAGGCATACAAGAGAGTTTGCATGGTAGCCATACAAAGCAAAGCATGGATGACTCAAATGACCAAAAACAGTCCCTTAGCATACTAAAACAAGCATAAAAGCTTCACAAAGCTAGGCCAAAACACATGAGCATGGTAGTCTAAATGCTAGGCACATGTTAAGGCAAATCATGGCATTACAAGACATGTATGCAAGCTAAGCATGGTGTGTCTAAACCAATCAAAAATAGGGGTAGATCATGGCATAATAAGCACAAATACAACTTAATACATGGCCAACATGAACCTAAAAATGGTGCTCACACATGAGGCAAAAATGGCACCTATTGAAGACAACAAGGAGAGGGGATGGCCCTCTCCTTCTTAGGACCTCAAACCACCATCCTCACCACTGAAATTCCTCAAGATTTCAGTGGTGAGGAGGCCCAAACAAAGTGGTCCCGGAGCTCACCAAAAATAGCACAAAATGGGGGCCAAACAAGGCCCAAGAGGGGGTAAACGACCCCAAACACAAAAGTGACCTTAATGAAGTATCTTAAACACAAAAAAAAAACAGAACTTTTTTATGTTATACACAAAGCTCAAATCAGCAAGAAAGATAGGCTAAAAGTGTGTGCAAAAACGGGGAATAAAGAGGGAAAAGGAGTTACCTTTGTAGCCAAAAGGGGACAGCAGCCTCTTGGTCCAAAAAAACAGTCCCTTAGCCTCTGAAAATGGCCTCCAAGCTCCTTAGGTTGATGATGGAGGTGTTGTGCTAGGAGGTGTAGTTCAAATGGCCAAGAACTAGACCCTTTTGCACCCTCTAACCCACACAAATGTAGAGAGAGAGTGAGATATAGAGAGAGAGTAATATATATATGATATATATCAGATTTTCTAACCTTTGAAATGGAAGGAGAGGCTCTCCTTATATAGGCCAAGGCAAGGTGCCAAGCTTCTAAGAGAAGCTAGAAAGGTGCAAGCTTCTTGGAGAAGTTAGAAAGGTTCAAGCTTTTCCAAGAAGCTAAAAAAAAGGTCAAGCTTCTTGGAGAAGCTAAAAAGGGTCAAAAGGTTCAAGTTTCCTCAAGAAGCTAAAACAAAGGTCAAGCTTCTTGGAGAAGCTAAAAAGGGTCAAAAGGTTCAAACCTCCTTAAGAAAAGGTCTCGGCCAGAAAAAGTGGCCGATTGACCAAAATCAGTGGCCAGCCGACCAAACACAATGCCGACCAGCCAACACCAATGGCCGGTGGCAAGAAAACAGGGCCGGTGGCCTCAAGCCATGGCCGGTGAGGTGTGGGGATGTCCAATCAAGCCATTCCCTGCCCTCAGAAGCAAAAACAGAAGTCGAGAGGTCTTGAGGCAAGGCACGTGGCTGAAACCTCCAAGAACTCAAGACGAACACGAACATGGATGATCACCAAGTGTTCAAATGGTGACGTCCAAGTCTTGAGGACAGTCAAAAATGGGGTGTCTATAGGAATTAATTTTGTTAAAAAAAAAAAGTATGAGCATTGTATATGTTTCAACTTGTAAGAACATTGTATATGTTATAATTGTTTGGGAAGAATATGGATTCAATATAAACATTGTATATGTTTTGAGAATATGGAATATTGTGGGTGTTGTATCACTCTTGGAAGCATTGTATATGCTGTTGGTAATCATTTTGGAAATTGGTTAAAACATGGTTTTGAAACATGATTTGTAATTTCGAGGACGGAATTCTTTAAGGGGGGAAGGTTATAGCGACCCTGGTTTTGACCCGTCTCTTGTGGTGTTTCGGACTCGGGTTCCATGATTGTATATTGTTGGCTATGTCTTGTTTCCCTCCTTTAACTCTTTGTATTTGAGTCTTGGACTATGTTGGGCGTGTTTGGAACAGGTTGGTTGTTAGTTGGTTTAGAATGTTGTTGCCCAGATTTTGGCTTCTTCGCTCGAGTGGGGCTTCTTGTGCTCGAGCGAGCCTTGTGTAAACTGTTCTTTGCTCGAGCGAGCACTCTTGCGCTTGAGCGTGTGTCTGCGTCTCTGTAAAACTTGAAGGGTGGTGTTCTTCGCTCGAGCGAGCATTCTTGCGCTCGAGCGAGCCCTGTGAAAATGTTTCTTCACTCAAGCGAGCACTCTTTCGCTCGAGCGTGCTTCTACGTTGCAGACTTGAAGCTTCGTATTGTTCGGTCGAGCGACGCTTCTTTCGCTCGAGCGAGCATTCCTTCGCTCGAGTGAGCCTGTGTATATCAGTTTCGCAGTAGTGATGTTTTACATCACTTTTTGATTCCCTTTCTTCCCCAAAACCCTAATCTGGCTATCTCTCTCTCTAAAACTCACATTCTCTCTAAGATTTCATCTAGATCCATTGAGTTCTTGACCCTAGTGTCTTTGAGAATAAGGTAGAGGGCTTCAAGAGCTTCGCATTGATCTAAGTAAAAGTGGGTTTCGTCATCTTTGAAGTTCCACCTTGTTGTTTGGGTTTCTACACTTGAGGTAGGAATTTTCTACACTCTAATATGGTTTTTAGCTTAGTTATTTGCTATTGTGTATAGATGATGAGATTCGGTTGTGGTTTGGACAAATCTAAGATTTGGGTGTAAAATGAAAAGAGAGGTTTTTGATGACTATGAGGTAAATAAGTATGAGGCTTTAAAATAAGATCTTGGTGTACCAAAATAGTTGATTTGGGGGTATTTGGGTCAATATTGGAAAAAGTGAGATTTTGCCCTAATTTGGTAAAATGATTATTTTGTATAAATGATTGGAATTAACATTGAATATGTTAAAGTGGATGATTATTGATATAAATGGTGATATTAGATATGTATTATCTTACCTATAGAAGTTTTGAATAAACTATTAAGTCCGATATTGAATATATCTTGGAAATAATTGCATTGGGCTATCGGTGGAGGATAGTTATGATTGTTGTAGAAATTGTATGAGGATTAGACGATATAATGCGAATCTATTGTTGGTTGTCATTGAATATGACCATGTTATAAATACATTGTATATGTATGTTTATTGGGAGGAGAAATGGGATGTACTCCATAAATTGATGATGTTATAAATACATTGTATATGTATATTTATTGGGAGGAGAAAAGGGATATACTCCATATATGATTATGTTTATAAATGCATTGCATATGTATATTTGTTTGGGGAGGAGAAAGGAGATGGACTTCATTTGAAGCAAGCTGGCCTGAGTGTCCTGGGTGAAAGACCCGAAATCTCTTATATAAATGGGTGCTGGTTCTTTCGGACGAAATATCTGTAAAATGGCAAGTTTGAAGTGTTTATGTGTATGTTTGCATAATTGGAAAACCATTGAGTTGTAGTCTCATTTTGGTTGTTGAAGAATAATGAATTTAACTCATGAATTGAGTGGTATATATGAACTGGAAATGAATTGAAGGAAAATGGAATAAGGTTGGCTTTAGGGGCATATGGATATGTAGGCCTTGTGGATGCTTCCATATCGGTATTGTTTACATACGTGGTATTTATACCTTTGCTAAACTTTATAAATTGTGTTAGATTATTTCTACTGGGCTGTTGGCTCACCCTATATGGGAATATCATTTTTAGGTGCAGATGAGGTGTTTTCCCCAAGGCAATAGCGTTGATGGATTTTCGAGAAGCAAGAGCTTTTTAATTATGTTTTGTCGTGTGTATATTGGTATTTGTAAAGCCAAGGGCTTAGGAGGTAATGAGCGAGACTCAATTTGTGTAACCAAGCAATGACTTGAAAAGATGTAAGCCTACATGGCATTTAATTGTTTGTTAAACAGTAAACTCTGATGTATGAAAGTATGTTGTTTCTCATATTTATTCCGTATATGAGTTATCTTTGTTGTATTATTTTGGGGGCGTTACAATAGAGGAGATAGAGATAGAGACACAAGGAGATAGAGATAGAGATATATCTACAATACAGATAGATAAGTATAAAGCTAATATACATTAACAAAGATCAAGCAAATCACATGGATAAATGGAAGAGTACATCAGAGACGTGTCTTAGAACATTGATAAACTATGAGAATTCTTCAAAACAAAAATTTTGAAAAAGTAATTGTCACTAAAAATAATTTGCTTACACAAGACTTAGAAGAAATGAAAGAACTAATATAAGTATGCTTTCAACTCAATCAAACATAAAATCAATTTGTAAATATACCATAGAGGAATCAAATATTTTCATATTTCGAATTTCGAATACTACAACAATCTAAGAATGGTTAGGGTTTTAAAAAAATAAAAATAAAAATAAAACTAGCTTCAAAACCTTACTAAATCACCAGTTCTTCCCCAAGACAATGAGTCTGGCAATCGTGAAGAATAAGGAAAGGTTACGAAGGGTTGCAGCACCGGTGGTGAAGATGGAGGGTGTCCGGGAAGAGGCGGTGGCACAGAGGGTGTGCCGTTTAGGTTTCCTTTGTGTGTGTGTGTGTGTGTGTGTGTGTGTGTGAGAGAGAGAGAGAGAGAGAGAGAGAGAGAGAGAGAGAGAGAGGGAAAGTGATGTAGGCTTGATTTATTAGGGTAAATTACAAACACACCCCCTGAGGTTTGTTTAAAATACAAATTGCTCCCTGTAATTCTGAAAAATGCATCTCGCCCCCTGAGGTTTTTAATTTCATAACAAATAACCCATTTTATTAATAAAATATCAAATTAATTAATAGTTTTTACCCTGTAATTCTGAAAAATGCATCTCGCCCACTGAGGTTTTTAATTTCATAACAAATAACCCATTTTATTAATAAAATATCAAATTAATTATTATTTTTTATTTTATTGTTATTTTTTTATTTCAACTAATAATTTAGGTAATTTTATTATTATGTAGGACAGCGGTTAAAAATTTTATTTTTTCAGTTAATTCTAATAAATAATTTTTTTTGACAAGGAGGTATTTGTAATTTTTCAAACTTCAGGGGGCAATCCATCTTTTAAGTAAATCTCAGGGTGTGTATTTGTAATTTACCTGATTTATATTATATAGATAGGTATAAAAACAAAATTAAAAATGCATATACAACCATGCTTATATAGAAATTGTAATTAAAAAAAAAGGGTACATAATCACACTTATATAGAATATGTGATTAAAAATAAATATTATCTTATTTAATTAATTGATTTGATTAAAATTCTAATAAAACTAAAATATTTTTAATTTTTTTATATATGATCTTTAAATATTATTGTAATAGTTGTCATGTTTATAAATTCAAAGTGCTAACATTGGAAGTGATTATGGAAAACCATCCAGTGATCTCATCTCTTCCCTGCCATCGCCATCATCATCAAAGTCAAATATCCATGGCAAGTTTTTGAAGGATATTTTGGCACAGAAAATGGTTTTGATTGCAAAGCTAGTATTTGCATGCTAGTCTACAGACTCGCCCAACAATGCAACAAGTTTATGTGGGCGCTTTTAAAACAAAGTCTACCTCTTCAACATTCACTCCACATGATTCCAATGGAATAATATTGGGGATTATGAAAAAATTATCATAAAATATTTTATGAATATTTTTCATCTTTTAATAGTGTATGATATTTTATTACATGTGTAATCTAATGGTAAAAAAAAAATTCATGATCATTTTCATGATATTTTTTTTTTTATGATTCCTGACATTACTCTTTCATTATTGTTTAGTGACATCCATTTTCAACTTTCTAAGCTTCTGCACCCTTTTTGTACTCTAATAAATTTACGGACACACAGAACATACAAAACAAATTTACTTAAAAAAATTGTGTTCCAAATTCCAATATTGTATGGTGAAATCCACATTTGGAATGAATATACGTCACACACTACTTTTTCTTCATATTTTTTTTGGGTATGAATTTGATGTAGGTCGAAAAGTACTACATTGAAGCTACTTAAGTTATATTTATAGCTTTGAATTATGATTATTTAGTGAACATGATTTGTATTTGTGTACTTGTGTAGATTTGGCAAGTAACACGTAAACTCAGGCGAAAAGTGACACAAAAGCAATTCTCCGCGCAAGCAATAAAATTTCTCGACTTGCCATCTCACCACACGTGCGGCCAGACTTCACCGCACGTGCAACCCATCACCGCTCGAATGGAAAATGTGGGCACTTGAGCAGCCAACCTAGCGACACATGCGCGGAATTTTGACTTGTAGCCTCTTTAACTCGAGTTATTAAGCCTGTAGGAGTGTCTCTGCACCTAGTGCCCTAAAATCGTTTGGTTTGGGAGTCATTGGCCCAATGCTTATTACATGAGTTGATTAGAAAACTTAATGGATCAAAACATTGCACAGTCTTAAAAAATAAAAAATAAAAATTAAAAATCCTGATTGTAAAAGTTTAGCTTATTTCTGTATATGTTGGAGGTTATTATGAGTTACACTGGGCTATTATAATGGACAGTTAACTAGTTATGAGGATTGCACTTTACACCGAGGGCACTGATGATATGTTTTACTAGCATTCACAAGCACAGGGAACTTAACTTTTGTAATACTGAATTGTGGTTTTTGCTTAATAGATTCCTTTATGCTTGTCCACTGTGCCTTCAATGACTCATTATGTCTCAATATCGCACTGTAGTTTGCACATAAGTTAATTCTTAGGTGGAGTAGTGTAGTTAATTGTTGTTGGGCAGATATGTTGTTGTTTGTGGGTATCATTTTTGGAAACCCTCACGAGATTATCCTCGTCCACTTAGGGTAACTTTGTGGTTTAAAAGCTTGTTGTGTATGCTAAATGCAATCGTGATCCCTACGAAAGTGGCTTAGAGTTATTTCATTTTTCTTATTTCTTTTGTTTTGCTCGAGGACTAGCAAAATGTAAGTTGAGAGGTGTGATGTAGGCTGAAAGGTACCACATTGAAGCCACTTAAGTTACATTTATAGTCTTTGAATTATGATTATTTGGCGAAGATGATGTGTTTTGTGTACTTGTGCAGATTTGGCAAGCAATATGCAAGTTCAGGCGAAAAGTGGCACAAAAACAAATTCTTCACACAAGCAATGAAATTTCTCAGGCTGCCATCTCATCGCATGTGCGACCAGACTCTACTGCATGTGCGGCCCATCACCACTTAAGCGAAAAATGTGGGCGCTCGAATGGCCAACCTAGCGACACGTGCACGAAATTTTGATTTCGTCTAACTGGATATAAAAGAAGGAAAAAGTGGTTGGAATAGGGTTTTGAAAATTTCCAAAAGAAAGGAGGGGCTAGGGTTTAAAGAGAAAGGTTCTCAAGCTCAAAGAACATCTTCCATGGGGGTTTCCTCTTCCTCTACCTCTTCTTACTCCTTCATGAGTGGCTAGTTCTTGTATTTCTAAGGTTTTGATGAAACCCTAGCCACGTAAATAGGGTTTCTTTTTGGTTTTTGATTATGTAATTGTTTGAACAAGTTGTATGGTATTTAAGAAGTTTTTAAATATATTTTCCATGATTTTCTTCAAGTATTCTATTTTCTGTGATTGTTGAATGTTTTTCGTACAATGGTTTTTTGTTCTTTCATATTTAAGGTATGAGACGAGCCATACTATGAGAGACGAGTCATGTTGCTACTCTAACTTAGAGCGAACGACTCATGCTACTTGAGATGGTTCGTGCCTATACATTGAACATGACAATTCTCTTGATCAATGCTTCAAACTTGTAGTTGTGAAGTATTATTTGGTTCGAACCATAACACAATTGATTTCCAAATTGAGACCTTATTCATGTAGCTAGTGGTGAATTCATTACCCTAGGTTTTTCCCAAAATTACTACCTTCCATTTCAATTTTAATTGCTAGTTTAATCTCTTAGTTTCTTTTAATTATTATTAGTCTATGAACCATCATCTTGTTGATCAAAATTAATTTAGGAATTTAACAATTAAATTAGTTTAATTTTACATTTGTCCCTATGGATCGATACCTAGACTTACCATTATTCTAAGGAATTTGGTATAGTTTAATATTTATTTTTGGTATGTAAAATGACCCATCAGAATTCTAAGTCCATAGCAGTTCTATTTCTGATACTATGTTATGGCTTTTCCTGTTTCTGATACGATGGCTCTTCCTTTTGGTTTTTTAGGTAATAAAAATAGATATGTAGATAGGTTACTTCACATATCTGCCAAGGAATATTGTCCCTTATCACCCATAGCGCATCTACAATGAACCCCACCGCACCTATGTCGGGGCTGAACCTAAGGTCACGTCTGCTCTGGGCGCTAAGAAGTATATTTATCCCCAACAAAGGGTTATGATGACTCAAATCCAGGCTTTGAATGAGTAATTCGAAAGTCTTACTACAGAACTAACCCTATTGGTATGGCTCTTCCTTTTGTGCATTTCCACATTTTGATCTCACCATCCTTGTAGTGTATTTCTGTTGTTGAGGCTATTTTTTTTTCTTTAATTAAAAATTTGGGGGTTGAGGTTCACTTGTTTTAAAACCATGTAATGCATTTAATAAAAGATTATAGTTACACACTTTTTTATTATAATTTTTTTTATCACTTATTCACAATAAAAATGGATTTCATACTATGTGATAATGTGAGATTTACTATCATTGTGAGTAAGGGATACAAAATATTATTAAAAAACAAGAAAAGGGTACTTATCGATAAGTCTCACACACATAGTTCAAAACCCATCTAATTCCAAAACAAAACACTTGTACCAATTAGTGTTACATATTTTTAATTGTTACCCAATTTTTATTTTTATTTCTTTTAATCTAAAGATGCTGCTACATCCCACTACCATCGGATTTTCGTCAAACAGTCATCGGACTCGCCAGAATGTTCAATATCATTAGGAAGTGGTCAAAGTATCGTCGGAAATTCGCCGAAGCTTTTCCAGAATGTTCTGAATGTCACCGAAAGTCATCAGAATGTCTAGAACGTTCGATGGACATCAAGAACATCGTCGGAGACTCACCGGAATATTTAGAATATTGTTCGAAAAAAAATGAATAAATGAAAAATTAGAGTGACAAAACATAGCAAAATATGTTAAATATGGCTAAACTGAAAGAGAAAAAAATGTAATAACAATTAACAGTAACAATGAGGAAAAACAAAAGTTATTTTTTAATTTTTGTAGGGTTTAAGCAAATAATCTCCTATATTAATCAAACAGAAAAGCAAGCTTTGAAACTATAAAACTGTTACAGTTTCAAAGTATGATTCTATTAAGTATTTCATCTTATTAATTAAACTGAAAAACATGTTATGAAACTGTAAAATTTTACAGTTTTAAAGCATGTCATTAAATTGCAAAATTTTGCAGTATTAGAGCATGATTCATTTCAATACCAAAAAAAAAATTAAAATTGAAAAATTTTACAGTTATCATCGCCTATAACTAAAACTTGAAAAAAAAAAAACTCGTTTAGAACTTGAAAATTTCTCCATTAAAACAGAAAAAAGATATGTCTAACAATGAAAAGGTAGATGTAACGCCCCCAAAATTTCACAATAAATATAACTTGAAAGCATATAAAAATGATACCATAAAATCAGAATGTAATGTTCTTTCATTCCATAACATACATAGTACAAAAATTTTATCATAAAAAAATGCCCTATACGCTTACATCTTTCCAAGCCTTGGCTTGGTTACAACAAAAGTGAGACTAGCTCATACAATTCAAGCCCTAGGCTGTACAAAAATGAAACAAAACAAAGAAGCTCTTGCTTTCCAAAAGTCCCTCATTTGCTATTGCCTTGGTGGAGGCATGCCATCATTACCTGAAAATGTTTTTCCCAAATAGGGTGAGTCATAGCCCAGTAGGAATGATCTAACACAATATATGAGATTTAACAAAGGTACAAGTGCAATGTGCATATATAATGCCAGGGGTAAAACATTCATACTTTTATATAGCCATAGAATACCAAATCCATATTTCATTTCATTTTCCTCCAGTTCATTTCAATGCATGAGCCAATTTCATTATCCTTTTAATAACCCAAATGAGACTACAACTCAATGGTTCTACAATTACATAAACACTTTAAATTGTCATTTTACGGAAATTTCGTCCGCGGGATCGGCACCCATGTATAGATTTTCGGACTTTCACCCAGTACACTCCAGCCAACTTAATTATATTGGAGTCCATCTCCTTTCTCCTCTCAAACAATCATACATATGCAATGTATTTAAACACATAATCACACATGGAGTACATCCCCTTTCTCCTCCCAAATAATCACACATATACAATGTATTTAAAAACATAATCTTGTTTAATGATAACCAACCATGGATTAGTTTCAATTCACCTAATCCTCATGCAATTTCTACAACAATCAAAGCTATCCTCCACCGATAGCCCAATACAGATATTTCTAAATAGATATATATTCTCAAGACAGATAATTTATTCAAAATTTCCAAATTTGAGACGTAGCATCTACTCAATTTCACCATCTATTTCAATATTTGTCCAATTTCATGTTTACAACGCCAATTTCATTTATTTATACAAAATAAATATCATAACCATTTTAAGGCAAACTCCATCTTTTCCCAAATATCAACCAAGTACTAAAATCAACAATTCTGACATCATACAACATCATTTTCAAACCTCACAATCATTTTCTTCTCATTTACCAAAAACCCTATTTCCATTTTATACCCAAACCCTAGGTTTGTTCACATTACCCCCAAATCCCACCATTGTTACACAACGACAAATAACTAAGTTAAAAACATATCAAGGTGTAGAAAATCCCTACCTTAAGAAGAGAAGACGAGCAAGCAAGGTTGGAACTCCAAAGACACCGAAACCCAAGTTTGTTCGGATCAAAATAAAGATATTGAAAAGCTCTACCTTTTTATCAAAGGAAGTAGGGTGGAGAAATCACTAGATCTTGATGAAAATATAGAGAGAAGGTAAGTTTAGAGAGAGAGAGGCTCTTGGTTCTAGGGTTTTGAAGTAAATAGATCTGAAAAAGTGATATAAAACTTTATTTTCGCGATCTGATATACGCACAGTCCGCTCGAGCGGAAGAGTTGACGCTTGAGCGTCAGACACAATAAGTTGTTACGCTCGAGCACAAGAAGTGGCTCGCTCGAGCGCAGAACACACACATCTAATACTTTTGCAAACAACAGACAAGCTGCTTGAGCTCAAGAGAGGTCGCTCGAGCGTAGGAAACGCCGCGCGAACGCAAAAAACACCCCTCCGGTACTTTTGTAGACGTGCAAAGTACTGAGATTTTACAAATCCCGCTCGAGTGCAAGAAAGGCTGGTCGAGCGGAGGACCAAAATTTACATAGCCCGCTCGAGCGCAAGAATGGTCGCTCGAGCGGAGGAGCAAAAATCTGGGCAACAAGGTTTGGAAAAACAAGCAACCAACCTGTTCCAAACGCACAACTACAACCTAATAATCAAAATATAAGGGAGACAAGGGAAACAAGATATGAATCACCATTCAAAACCATACAAGCCCGAGTCCGGAATACAACAAGTGATAGGTCAAAATCAAAATCGTTATAACCTTCCCCCCTTAAAGAATTTCGTCCCCGTAATTACAAATCAAGTTCAAAATCCACATTAGACCATTCATAACAATGTTGTTCTCACAAATTCAATACCATGACCTATCCTCCGGTCATCCATTCTCGTCGACTCCATACACAAGTCCCTTATTAAGATGAAACTTACAATTTCCCAAAACATTTACAATGTTTAATCAAAATCTGAGTTTTCAAAAATTTTCATAATATATACAATGCTTCCAAAAGCGATACAACACCCTTAATATTCCATATTCTCAAAACATATGCAATGCTTATATTGAATCTATGCTTCCAAAATGCCCATAACATATACAATGTCTTTACATTTCATTTACATAATGAAAATCTCAATATAAAATTAAACATCAACAAATAAGTTCGGATATTTGTCTCGGACTTCCAATTCACGTTCCCAAGTTTCTTCCTCAACTCTGTGATGTTTCCACAATACTTAGCTAAGGGAATTGTCTTGCCTCGCAAGACTTGGTCCCTTCTATCCAAGACTCTCACCGGTCTCTCCTCATACGAGGCATCCTCATCTACCTCCCAGTCAGTCCAATCCAACATGTGCGATGGATCTGGCTCATACTTCCGAAGCATACTAATATGAAACACGTCATGCACTTTGAAAAGTTGTGGTGGTAACGCCAAACGGTAAGCAACCTTCCCAATCCGCTCAAGGATTTCAAAAGGCCCAATAAATCGAGGGGATAACTTCCCACTCTTCCCAAATCTCATCAAACCCCATCTAGGTGATATTTTCAAAAAGGCATGCTCTCCCACCTCAAAAGACAAGGGTCTCCTCCTATGATCGACATAACTTTTCTGGCGACTCTGAGCCGTAACCAATCTCTTACGAATAAGTGTCACCTTCTCCGTCGTTTCCTAAACTAACTCTGGACCTAACAAAGGTGTATCACCCACCTTGGCTCAACACATTGGAGATCTACATGGTCGACCATACAAGGCCTTAAACGGTGCCATGCCAATACTCGATTGGAAGCTTTTGTTATTGGCAAACTCCACTAAGGGCCGATGCCTCTCCCATGACCCCTTAAAATCAAGGACACAACCTCGAAACATATCATCGAGGATCTGAATAGTACGCTCGGACTGCTCGCCAGTCTGAGGGTGATACACAGTACTAAAGGTCAATCTAGTGCCCAAGGCACTTCGCAAACTCTATGACAACCGAGCTGTAAAACATAGATCTCTATCCGAAACAATCATCATAGGGACTCCGTGCAACCTCACTATATCCCTAATATATAGGCGGGAAGATGATCTACCGAATCACTCACACGCATAGCTATAAACTGCGCCGACTTGGTCAACCGGTCAATTACCACCCAAATGACATCACTACCTCGTTGAGTCCTTAGAAGGCCCACAACAAAATCCATCGTGACATGCTCTCATTTCCATTCGGCTATGGGCAAGGGTTGTAATAAACCCATTGGCCTCTGATGCTCAACCTTCACTTGTTGACAAGTAAGGCATTTCGATACAAACACAGCTATATACTTCTTCATACCTCTCCACCAAAACTGGCGACTCACATCATGATACATCTTTGTGCCTCCCGGATGCACCGCAAGGCGTGAATGATGAAACTCTCGGAGTACTTCCTCTCGGCAAGACTCCGGCACGAACAAACGGTCATGGTATCTCACACTCTAGTTGGGATACACATTCAAACCCTTCTTTACCTTCCCATTGGAGATCTTCTCTCAGAGAGATTCCACCTCAAGGTCACCCTTCTGCGCTTCTAATACTCAGTTCACAAGTATAGGTTGAGTGACCACTGAAAACAAGGCTGTAAACTCAACAGACTCGCTCAGGTGCAAGTCAAACTCATTAAGAGTACCTAACATCTCCCATTCTCGGATGGTGATAGAAGCTACACTGCTAATTGATTTCCTACTCAAGGTGTCGGCTACAACATTGGCCTTTCCCGGATGATAATGCAACTCAAAATCATAGTCCTCTATGAATTCCATCCACCTTCTCTGCCTCAAATTCAAGTCCTTCTGTGCAAACAAATACTTCAGACTCTTGTGATCAGAAAACACCTCAAACTTCTCCCCATATAGATAGTGCCTCCAAATCTTCAAGGCAAAAATCACCGCTGCTAACTCTAGGTCATAGGTAGGGTAATTCCTCTCATGTGTTTTCAACTACCGTGAGCCATAGGCTACTACCTTCCCTTCTTGCATTAATACACAACCCAAACCTTCCCATGAGGTATCATAATAAATTGAATGACCCAAACCCCTCTTCGGAATAATCAAGACTGGAGCTGTGGTAAGTCTAACCTTAAGCTCTTGAAACGATTTCTCACAAGTCTCACTCTACACAAATTTGATTTCTTTCCTCATCAACCTAGTCAAAGGTGAGGCTAGCTTAGAAAAATCCTTCACAAACCTCCGATAATACCCGGCCAGCCCCAGAAAACTACGAATCTCAAAAGCATTCTTAGGTTGTGCCCAAACTTGCACTACCTCTATCTTGGATGAATCTACAGTCACCCCTTCCACGGATACCACATGGCCTAGGAACTTAACCTCTTTCAGCCAGAACTCACACTTCCCAAACTTAGCATACAGCTTGTGGGCTCTAAGTAATTCAAGTACCGCTCGCAAGTGTTCTCCGTGTTCCTCCTCGGAGGGTGAATAAATCAAGATGTTGTCTACAAAGACGACCACAAAACAATCTAGGAACTCGCGGAAAACCCGGTTCATCAAATCCATAAACACAACTGGAGCATTGGTCAGCCTAAAAGGCATTACTAGAAACTCGTAATGGCCATACCGTGTACGAAATGTCGTCTTTGGGATATCCTCCTTCCTTACCCTCAACTGATGATAACTCGACCTCAAGTCTATCTTAGAGAAACAACAAGACCCTTTCAACTGGTCAAATAGATCATCTATACGAGGCATTGGATATTTGTTCTTAACAGTAACTCAATTCAATTTCCGGTAATCGATACAAAGTCGTAACGCTCCATCTTTCTTTTTAGCAAAGAGAGCCAACGTTCCCTAAGGTGATACACTAGGACGTATGAAACCCTTATCTAATAACTCCTGGAGTTGAATCTTCAACTCACTCAATTCAGCAGGTGCAAACCTATACGGAGCCATAGAAATCGGTGTCGTGCCAGGCACTAAATCAATAGAGAATTCAATCTTGCGGTGAGGTGGTAAACTAGTAAGATCCTCGGGAAAGACATCCAGGTATTCACAAACCACCCATGGCAACTCAACCCGGACTCCTCACACTCACCACTCAAGAAGCTAGCAAGGAGGCAACTAAGTTCACTCTATCTACGTGGATCATACACCGGTGATAAGACTTTATCCACCTGGTCCCCCAAGAAATAAAAGCAATCACCGCTCAAGGTATATACAGTAACCTTTTGACGGTAACAATCTATAACAGCCAAGTATGACGATAACCAGTCCATACCCAAAATAACATCAAAACTAGTCATATCGAGTAACACAAATGCAAATGGAAGTCGACGACTGGTAACCTCAATGTCACAACCCCGACACCCTTGTTTCAGAATAACTTCACCACCAATAGGTGACTCTACACAAATAGGAGATGCTAACTGTGCCAACTCCAACCCCAAAACCGATGCAAATACAGATGGAATAAATGAGTGGGATGCACCTGTATCAATCAATACATTAGCAACTAAATTCCAAAACAAGAAGGTACATTTCACTACAGATGGAGTCGATACATGATCTGGCGCGGTAACAGCATACACACGCCCTGTAGGTCTCTGCTTAACTTGCTCACCCCTCAGAGCATGAGTTTGATGCACCGACTGAGCCGAAGAGGCTCCCTGATTGGCTCTCAAAGCCTGTGCTAACTGTGTAGGCTGGTGGCTCTGTGTCTGCCTTGAACCAGACGCACCAGATGTACCACCCAACTGTGGGTAAAATCTCTTCAGATGCCTGGCTTACCCACACTAATAACAAGTGGGCGGCTGCCCTCTCCCTTGGCTCTAGCCCTGAGAACGAGCCGAAGACGGTGCAGACCACTACCCTCCTCCTTTCTGCGGGCAAGCTGGAGACTTATGGCCCAACTGGCCACATTTGAAAAAAAGTCACATCTCCTTGACCACCTCTCCTAGAACCTGAACTCGGCACTGGAAAGGTAGACCTCGATTGTGCTTCCTGGGACTGTTGAGGGTTAGAACCCCTCTGCCTCTTACCGTCTCCCTGACTGTCCTGACTCCTCTTAGAGCCCCTCATCCTCTCCTCTTCTGCTTGCATAATGGTCTCAAGATGAGCCACCGCCTCCACAAGGCGCCCATAGTCTCTAATCATGGACCCAGCCACTCTGAACATGAGCCCGATCCTCAACTGTTTCTCAAACTCCAAGCAACGGCGTTTTTCAGTTGCCACAAGCTCAGATGCAAACCTAGACAAGCTAGTAAAGGTTGCTTCGAACTCTGCCATATGTGTGTTCAGCTGCACTATCTTAGAAAACTGGTCTCTCAACTTCTTCCTAACTGTGGGAGGCAGAAACTTCTCCTGAAAGGCGCTGACAAAAGCCTTCCAAGTCACTCCAATGCGCCCACGCGCATACTTCCACCACTGACCCGCATCCCTTTTTAACTAGAAAGACACCAAGGTCACCCTCAATTGGTCGTCCTCGATGCCAAGCATTTCGAACGTCTTCACTATCTGTTCTAGCCACTCATCAGCCTTCAGTGGCTCCTTGGGATCACCCAAAAATTAGTCCGGATTTGACCGAAAGAACTCTCTCTTCAAGAAAGATGGCCCTACCTCAACTGCTTGGGCCTGGACTTGATTCTCAGCCCTGACAATGTCCATAGTTTCCGGCAATGCTCCGGCCATTTCGCGGGCTATAGTGCCCATGGCCTACTGACCAATTGGTTCGGCCATGTTGGCTTGACCAACCCTTTCCTCCTGTGCTGAAATATTATCCGATATAGGCATCTCATGCCTCCTAGGCCTACCACGCCTACCACTACGACCACGTCCTGACATCCTAATAAAGGTAACAAAAGGATTAGCACATTTACAAATGTGTCGAAGCTAACTCACATGCGTCCTAATACGATGGACAATAGTAAATCACTCCACATAAGCACGTAATCTCATAAACACATACAAATTTTGTTCCTAGATAATGACTATCCCGCGGCGTTGCTAGAGTTCCAATTAGAAATAGTAGTGATCAAGTGCTCCTCTAACAGGACTTGTAGACCCAATCAACATCTTAGGAATTAAATCTCATACCCATATAATCATATAAGAATATTGTCACATAAACACAATATATACTAAAGTCTCACCTAAGTGAGATAAACCCATTGTGGTACTAACCACTTCCCACGTACCCAAAGTATTCAAACCCGATACACTTTGATACCAAGTTGTAACACCTCCAAAATTTCACAATAAATATACCTCGAAAGCATATATAAATGACAGCATAAACTCAGAGTATAATGTTCTTTCACTCCATAACATAAATAGTACAAAACGTTTATCATAAATAAATGCCCTATAGGCTTACATCTTTCCAAGCCTTGGCTTGGTTACAACAAAAGTGAGACTAGCTCATACAATTCAAGCCCTAGGCTGTACAAAAATGAAACAAAACAAAGAAGCTCTTGCTTCCTGAAAGTCCCTCATTTGTTATTGCCTTGGTGGAGGCCTGCCATCATTACCTGAAAATGTTTTTCCCAAATAGGGTGAGTCACAGCCCAGTAGGAATGATCTAACACAATATATGAGATTTAACAAAGATATAAGTGCAATGTCCATATACAATGCCAGGGGTAAAACATTCATATTTTTATATAGCCATAGAATACCAAATCCATATTTCATTTCATTTTCCTCCAGTTCATTCCAATACATGAGCCAATTTCATTATCCCTTTAATAACCCAAATGAGACTACAACTCAATGGTTCTACAATCACATAAACACTTCAAACTGCCATTTTACGAAAATTTCGTCCGCGGGATCGGCACCCATGTATAGATTTTCGGACTTTCACCCAGTACACTCCGGCCAACTTAATTATATTGGAGTCCATCCCCTTTCTCCTCCCAAACAATCATACATATGCAATGTATTTAAACACATAATCAAACATGGAGTACATCCCTTTTCTCCTCCCAAATAATCACACATATACAATGTATTTAAAACATAATCTTGTTCAATGATAACCAACCATGGATTAGTTTTAATTCACCTAATCCTCATGCAATTTCTACAACAATCAAAGCTATCCTCCACCGATAGCCCAATATAGATATTTCTAAACAGATATATATTCTCAAGACAGATAATTTATTCAAAATTTCCAAAGATGAGACATAGCATCTGTGGTGGCCGAATAAATGGCAAGGATGGGGGAGGTATATCTTAAGAGCTATACTCTAGCCGGCGTACATCCCGCATAGACATGGAGGCCGAATAGGTAAGGATCCCAATAGCCGAATAATGGCAAAATAATATGATTGAAAAAGTAGGCTCTGGTCCCGAGGATCATAAAAAGAACAAGTATAAATATAGAGCAATGAACTAGAAAAGGTATGTAAGAAAATCACTTCTAAAACTTAGTAAACAAGCTTTCTTGAGGAAAACTGACTTGTCTGTCGGAGTGCTAATTCCGGCACCCCCGACCGGAGTATTTGTGTCTTTGCAGGTGACTAGCAGAGGATCATCAGCGTCTCCCAGGATCCGAAGAGTATTTCCAATCTATTTCCCCACAATGGCGCCGTCTGTGGGAATACTCGAATACATCCATGGAAGACGTGACCGAAGATCCTCCGATAGCCACCGACGCGACCACACAGGTAGACACCTCACCCCAGCTAACATGCTCGGAAAAGAGACCATCGCGGCACGACGCGCCCTGAACTTCATTCGCCAACGACCTCAGCGCAAGAAACAATGCAGGCTATTATAGAACAAGCAAAGCAGAACGAACAGAGGCTCGAGAACATGATCGCTGAGAACGAACGACTCCGTCAGGATTTGGCCCTGGAGGTAGCAAAATCGAGAGAGGCCATGCGCGAGGAACCAGAGCGACCTCCGAAGGCGGACGGACAAAGACCTCGGGCCCGACCAAAAGATACCAGTAGCAACTCCAACTCATCATCCACGGAGCTCGACGCAAGGGGACGGTCCGAACCTCCAGCTCCTCTGAAAAAGATCTGCGAACAAGGAACAAGCGCAGGAGAATCAGCTCAAACGAGGAAGACCAGCACGATCCTTTCGTTCGACGGATCGCAAGGGCATCCCTGCCCAAGAAATTCAAAGCCCCGTCATTCACTCTTTACGACGAAAAATCAGACCCCACTGATCATATCCGTCATTACAAACAGGCCATGACGCTACACGCAGACAATGAAGCCCTCATGTGCCGAATATTCCCTAGCAGCCTAGGTCCACTAGCCGTCAGGTGGTATTACAAGTTGGAGCCAGCTTCGGTTAAAAGCTTCCGACAACTGCAGAAATCCTTCAGGGCCAGGTTTATCACGTACAACCGAAACAGGCCGACTCCCTCTGGGCTATGCAGATCCAGTCGGGAGAGACGCTCAGAGCGTATTCGGCGCGATATTGGGAGTGCTTCAATCTTGTTGACGACGCTTGCAACGACTCCATGGCCATCACCGCCTTCAAAATGGGTTTACATCCTGACAGTGCTCTGCGCAGTTCCCTGACCAGAAGGCCCCCCAAAACAGTTTGGGCACTAATGAAGAAGGTTGAAGAATACTGTAAGGTTGAAGATGATGCCATAAGAATAAAAGCCGGACAAACCTCCAGCAAAACGGCCCTCCCCGAAATCGCTCGACCAATAAGCTCCGTACCGCCACCGAGCCCTGAGCCCCGGCAACGAGCCAAGCGGGATAAGAGGCGGGACTCCCGCCGATCGAGCGATCAGTGCTCCCCGAATGAACGAACAACTACAAGTCGACAGCAGACGCTCAAGGCGAACCGACAAAAAATATACGGAGTTAACAGAGCCGATCGCAGCAATAATGACCAAAGTCCAGCACCTTCCATTTTTCAAGTGGCCGTCGAAGATGGTGGGGCCTCCCGACACACGGAGGAGGGACAGATGATGCGAATACCACAAAGATCACGGCCACGAAACCGAGAGTTGTTATGCGCTAAAGGATCATCTGGAGGAACTAGTACAAGATGGTCGATTGCAACAATACGTGGGCAAGGGGAAGCCAACCAAAGCATTAGCCCTGAGACAGGATTCACCCCCGCTTGGTGTGATCCACATAATCTACAGTTCGCCGACATCCCCGACCGTGCATACAATCCAATCACACCCGATCCTCCAAAAGAATAACTTGTCAACTGGCAAGCCCAGAGAAACTCAGACAATTAAGTTCAATGACTCCGACCTCGTTGGAACGAAGGCCAGCCACGTCGATCCTTTGGTCGTCAAATTACGCGTACGACAGTTCAGCGTTGAACGCATTCTCGTAGATCCAGGCAGCACTTCGAAAATTTTGTACTACAGAACTTTTGTTGAACTCGGTCTCAACGAGTCGGACCTATCCCCGTCCTCTCAACCACTGTTCGGCTTCAACGCGAATCCAGAGTACCCATTGGGGAGGGTCGTGCTCCCTGTTCGAGCGGGCTCAAAAACGGTTGACGTGGAATTCTTGGTTGTTAAGCTTCCGTCACCATATAATGCCATCATGGGACGTCCCTGGTTGCACCTCATGAAGGCTGTCCCAAGCACCTACCATCAGCTTATGCGCTTCCCAACAGACCGCGGCGTTGAGGAAATCCATGGCTCACCGCAATTCCTGCCAACATAGATCTTAGGGAGACCCATTTACGGACCCGACTTGTGGGATCCGACGCTTGTACTGATGCCACGTTTTAATGAAACATCGACTTTCTCACTCACTCTTCGGGCAACTTAGGGCCGAATAAGTCTCCGGATTCGGAGCCCCTTCGTGGATATCACGATTGGCCAAATAAGTCTCCGGATTCGGAGCCCCTTTGGTGCATGACACCTTAGGGCCGAATAAGTCTCCGGATTCGGAGCCCCCTTTGGTGCATGACACCTTAGGGCCGAATAAGTCTCCGGATTCGGAGCGCCCTTCGTGGATATCACGATTGGCCAAATAAGTCTCCGGATTCGGAGCCCCCTTTGGTGCATGACACCTTAGGGCCGAATAAGTCTCCGGATTCGGAGCCCCCTTTGGTGCATGACACCTTAGGGCCGAATAAGTCTCCGGATTCGGAGCGCCCTTCGTGGATATCACGATTGGCCAAATAAGTCTCCGGATTCGGAGCCCCCTTTGGTGCATGACACCTTAGGGCCGAATAAGTCTCCGGATTCGGAGCCCCTTTGGTGCATGACACCTTAGGCCGAATAAGTCTCCGGATTCGGAGCGCCCTTCGTGGATATCACGATTGGCCAAATAAGTCTCCGGATTCGGAGCCCCCTTTGGTGCATGACACCTTAGGGCCGAATAAGTCTCCGGATTCGGAGCGCCCTTCGTGGATATCACGATTGGCCAAATAAGTCTCCGGATTCGGAGCCCCCTTTGGTGCATGACACCTTAGGGCCGAATAAGTCTCCGGATTCGGAGCCCCTTTGGTGCATGACACCTTAGGGCCGAATAAGTCTCCGGATTCGGAGCGCCCTTCGTGGACATCACGATTGGCCAAATAAGTCTCCGGATTCGGAGCCCCTTTGGTGCATGACACCTTAGGGCCGAATAAGTCTCCGGATTCGGAGCCCCTTTGGTGCATGACACCTTAGGGCCGAATAAGTCTCCGGATTCGGAGCGCCCTTCGTGGATATCACGATTGGCCAAATAAGTCTCCGGATTCGGAGCCCCTTTGTGGACATCAGATTGGCCAAGTCTCCGGATTCGGAGCCCCTTTGGTGCATGACACCTTAGGGCCAATAAGTCTCCGGATTCGGAGCCCCTTTGGTGCATGACACCTTAGGCCGAATAAGTCTCCGGATTCGGAGCCCCTTCGTGGATCACGATTGGCCAATAAGTCTCCGGATTCGGAGCCCCTTTGGTGCATGACACCTTAGGGCCGAATAAGTCTCCGGATTCGGAGCCCCTTCGTGGACATCCGATTGGCCAATAAGTCTCCGGATTCGGAGCCCCCTTTGGTGCATGACACCTTAGGGCCGAAATAAGTACGGTTCGCCAGACAAGGCATGTCTTATTCGGCCCACGAGTACGACCCATTAAGGTTTAATCCACGTTCCGCCTGAAGCAAGGGCCGATTCCTGAATGAAGGAAAAATATCTAAGCTGTTAAACCATACGAAATGACCTGCCTAATCATTAAAAGTTGGAATTAGGAACGTCCATCTGGCATAACTAAACAAAAGATTTTCTTCAGAGTGAGACTCAATCATATAAAATAATACTTTTTATTTGATTTAAAAGTTGTTACATAGACGCAATCCGCGTTCAAACATTACAATATCTATCTCTAACTTCTAAGACAAATCACGCATCGATCTAGCCGCGCCCGAATCGGCATGTCGCTGGGCCTCTGACACCATCGACAATGTCAAGGCCAAGATCCAAGACAAGAGAGGTTAGGGGCAACGGTCGTCGTGTCTCCTTTCGGGGCGATCTGCTTCAACGACCTGGAGACTGACGTGTTTCCAGTTTCTCCTTTCAGCGGTCCACCTCCTACATCGGAGAATCCCCCGCCGCAAACCGTGTGAGCGCCAGGTTCAGCCGGAATCTCAGCCCCTGCGACTATCATCACCACCTGATGGTGACAACACTTGACCACCCCACGCGATAGATGTTTGATTACATGAGGCGCTCCTACCGCTTTTATTCTCAATAAAGGCCGCGATCTCGAGGCCCAAATCCCGAGGCGATTTTATCAATGTTAAATCCCACGAGACAAGCGTCGGTCAACATTCTCCACGACCTAGTTAACCCAACGGTTGGCAAAAACGCACGCGCACAGGCTGCGCAAGGCCAAAGATTTACCCCACTCAATTCAATCGGCCAGACTTCTTCAAAATTTCAACGACATACGCCGCAATGGCTTTATTCAAAAGTAAACGGCCACTACATGCGTTCCGACCACGCACAACAAATCAAAGCATAAATTTAACATGCCGGTCCTATCAATTTAACACGCCGAATGCAGGAGACAATTTGGTATTTTCAACAAAGCGTTTTCTTCTTTTTTATATATATACAACCAACCAAGAAATTACATAATAGCAAACGCGACCAGCGTTCGAACTTTACAATAATTAAAGTCAGACGGCATCGCCCTCATCCTCACTCTTTTCAACCTCGAAAGCAGAAAACGGAAAATCCTCATTGTGATAGAGAGGTGACGCCGCATCAATGCCTGACAAGCGAAGAGATTCGGCGACTTGAGATGCCTTGATCCAACCGTGCCTGAACCCACGATTTTCACATCGGCAAACCTCTTCGGCAAGCGTCTCCTTAGTCTTTTGGATTCCAACCAAGCGCCCCTCATGAAAACCTTTTTCATAAGACCTCCCCTTGGCGGACTCCAATGCGAACATGCTGGCCGTTTCTCGATCGGCAATGGCAGCACTTATAAGCCGACTGGTAACCCTCTCTTCCACGATTGGATTCGGATTCACCTGCCCAGCCGGTTGCGGCTGAGCCGCTCTGATCTCTCTTAACTCACGTTCAGCCGCCTCCACGCGAGCCTCTAAACTACGGATACGCTCTTCCTTCTTCTCCATTTCTCGACGGGCGGCGCGCAATCGCATTCCGACTTCATAAGCCGTATAGAGCCCTCTCACCGCCCCATGAATGCCCTCGCGAAATACTTCGTAGTCCTGACGACCGACCATTGACTGCTGCACTTCCGGAGGAAATATTTGTCGAGCAAATTCGACCGCCACGTCTGGATCTCGAACGATCGAGTCCGCTTCTGTCATAGGTTTATTCCTAACAAATACTGCGAAACTTAATGGGCGCGGATTCGCGTCTGGTCTCCTATCAACTTGGGCGTGTGGCGATTTCCCCTGGGACTGCCTATCCCGTCTGGGCGATCTACTACGACGTCTAGGAGACTGACGCCTCTGTCGACCCATAGCACTCTTACTCCCAGCTCGCAAGGGCGCACCACGGTGTTCACTTTGCCTCATGTCACCACCAAGCTCAGCCAATGTCTTGGCTTCCCCTTTGCTGTTAAAGAAGAGTTTGTTGGACATTCGTACAATTGATATTCTCTCAGGAGTCTGAATCAGATAAGATACCAGACTCTTAAAAGCTATCCCTTTAATCATTTAACGCTCGCAGAGGCAGCACGATCGAGGCAAGTTCATTAATCGCGACACCCAATCGACTGACGCCGACTAAGTTAAGGGCCGAAGATCCGTAGGCAGTGAAATTGCAAATGGTGATTTTGATGGAATATGTATTGAATCTGCAGAAAACTAAAGTTTGGATAAACAATATTCAATATACGGCTTGTTTAGAATAGTAACCCCCTGGGGCAAGGGCAGATTCATCCATATGTTCGGCAAACTACCCCAGCCGGCTCACGAATCGATCCAGAAGTCCTTATCATAAACCCCCTGGGGCAAGGGCCGATTCGTCAATATAAGGGCCGAAGATCAGTGGGCAGTAAAATTGCAAATGGTGATTTTGATGGGATATGCATTGAATCTGCAGAAAACTAAAGATAAACAATATTCTATAAACAATAGTTCCAAATAAAATCACTCGGACCAAATTCAGGGTTTCCCCACAATATATGCAATCCCATTTTACCAAATGCATTGATGAACACAGCACTCATTCATTAAAGTTAAACCACAGAACTCCTTTATACAAAGCGTGCGGCGGTAAAGCAAAAAATTACAAGGAAAATTTTCATCAATAAATTGCGCGCAGATGTTAACCAATTTATACATGAAAACTACCCTGGATCAACAAAGCATTATCCAAAAGAAGGAAAAACAAAAACAAAAAGACGGCTGCCCAGTAAACGGCCCCCAGATCACTCGTCGGTATCAGATTCAAGTGGCTCAACATCCACCTGTTCATAAGGTATCGGCAAGTCCAATGTAACCTCAGCGGCGGCAAGGGCCCTGAGCCAGCCATGTTTGAACCCGCGATTCTCAAACTTAGACACTTCTTCAACATATTCTGATAGAGCGGCGCCCCTCCCTGCTTCGAAGGCCTCCGATTCAGCTTTTTCGCGGGCCGCCTTAAGCTCCTCTAACTGAGCTTCCGCCTCAGCAAGTGCCTCCTTGGAAAGTTTGAGCGACTCCGCGCTCACATTCGCTCTACCCTCAGCATCAATACGAAGCTGTTCGGCCACACGAGCCCTCTCTTTCTCCGCTTCGGCCCTCGCGCTCTCCATTTCAGCTCTCATAATTTCGAACTCGGCCCTGCTTTTCTGACCCTGCACCTCTGTTTGCAAATGGTCAATTCTCCCGAGAGCATCACGCAGACGGCGACCCAAGTCGGTGATCCTTCCGACCGTCTGCAAAACAATTCGGTATGATTAGACGCGTTCAACAAAGAAGGCGAAATAAAGATGACCTACCAGGAGTGCCGATTGAGCAGTTAGGGCAACGGCCATAATGTCAGGCACGGCACCGAAGGCTTTGTTGTCAGCCGGCAGAGAAATCGAAGCCGCCAAGCTCAGAGCCACGGCCGGATCCTCGGCGGCTGAAGCGTCGGATAAAATCGGCATATCCCTGATTTTTGGCTGAATAACGAACGGAGCGATCGCGTCCGTTTCTTCAAGCCGAGGCCGTTTGCTAGCAGAGCCAGCTTCTGAACTCGCTTCCCCTTCGGCACCGCGTTTTTGGCCTTGCTCCGGAATCGGCCGTTTCTCATCAATTTGTCCTCCACCCTCTTTTTCCGTATCGGACGCAACAACCACTATCTCCTCCGAATCGGGTACGGACGGCTTGATCGAGCTGGGATCTAATACGGCACATTCAGCCTTCTTTCGGGCGGCCATGCGCTCCGCATTTCTTTTGCGGGCCATCTGCGTCAGGCTTTCCTTCGCCATACCCTCAAAGAAATCGCCGGGTAGATCCCCCAAATTTGCAAAAATATCCCCGGAAGAGAAATCTGTTCGTCCCGAGGCGGATGGCTCGGTGGCCTCAAATGCCGAGCGTATAACCTCGTCGCCTTCTACTATTCTCTCAGTAGACCCCCCCTCCGGATCGGCGACCACTTCAACGCTGGGCTCGGCGTCTTCTCCCGAATCAGGAGCTACGAGACCGATCTGCCTAAGGTTTTTGAAGCTGGGGAAGATAAGCGCCGAGAGCTGTTGATCGCCGACTGGAATCGGAATGTTATCTGCGGCCGAGAAAGTAGTATAAGTGGGTTCGTACCGAAGGAGAATATGGGCGGCTCTCCCCTGCCGTTGTACGTTTGGACGGCCGAAATACCTGAGTGCAGTCTTGACTTCCCCAAGAACCGCGTCGTCAACCGAAGTCAGAATCTTCTTCAACCTATTACCTGCGGAAAACGAAAAGCGATTTAGAAGAAAAGAGCCGAATAAGAGGCAGACCAACAAACAGGACATTGCGTGGCAACCTGGATCGCCCTTATGTCTGGGAATAGGGTCCAGGCGATCCTCTCCTTCAGCGAACTCCCAATTACCTCGAACGTTGACCATCACGTCGTCAACCCGTTTGCCAGAACTGGCAAGCATAGTCACCAAGTGATGGTCGGTATCTTTGGCCCTGAGAAAGTATCGCCCCAGCCGACCGGAGGATTTGGCTAGGGCGTAACAATGCCGAATGGCCGGAATCCCAAGGTTAATCCTAAGGCGTCGGTTCAACTCTAAGATCCCCATAATGATTCGAAAGAAATTTACGTTGGGTTGAGAGGGAATCAAACCCCAATATCGAAGAACGGCCCTAAGGAGCGGGTGTAGGGGAAAACGGACACCGCCCTCCGCAATGGATAAAAGAGGGAATACGATCGTGTTCTGATCTTCCCTCTCCATGTCAAGAGCACTATCCGTTACAAGGGATAAATGGACATCGTCAGGAATGGAAAAATGCTGCCGGAAGCCGGAGACGCGACCCTCAGAAAGGAGGTCTTTCAAATGTTTGGCCATCCTAGCAAGGAGCTAAGTATTCGCCGAAGCTAAAATAGCAAATAGAAAAATAGGATTACAAAGAAGGAATAAGAAAACTTACGAAGAACAGATGAGACAAAGGAAGGCGGGAGAAGCTGCAGAAGACGCGAGTCACGGAGGGATATGCACTGGCAATCCAAAAGTCTCAAAAAGATCGACGAAATATGAATCCGAAAGGGCCAAAGTTTCAAATCGCAATAAATGCTGAGGTATACATGAATAGAGCGGGAAAGCGCAATGATGAGCAAAAGGCGCGTGCTTCCTGACATATTGGGGCGCGCGAAGCCGCCTGACACTAAACTCCTCAAATTCCGAACCAAACACGCCGATTTACTGCCGTCAACAGGGAGTTCGGGGGGCAATTGTGGTGGCCGAATAAATGGCAAGGATGGGGGAGGTATATCTTAAGAGCTATACTCTAGCCGGCGTACATCCCGCATAGACATGGAGGCCGAATAGGGAAGGATCCCTAGAGCCGAATAATGGAAAATAATAATGATTGAAAAAGTAGGCTCTGGTCCCGAGGATCATAAAAAGAACAAGTATAAATATAGAAGCAATGAACTAGAAAAGGTATGTAAGAAAATCACTTCTAAAACTTAGTAAACAAGCTTTCTTGAGGAAAACTGACTTGTCCGTCGGAGTGCTAATTCCGGCACCCCCGACCGGAGTATTTGTGTCTTTGCAGGTGACTAGCAGAGGATCATCAGCGTCTCCCAGGATCCGAAGAGTATTTCCAATCTATTTCCCCACAGCATCTACTCAATTCCACCATCTATTTCAATACTTGTCGTCCAATTTCATGTTTACAACATCAATTTCATTTATTTATACAAAATAAATATCATAACCATTTTACGGCAAACACCCTATTTTCCCAAATATCAACCAAGTACCAAAATCAACAATTCTGACATCATGCAACATCATTTTCAAACCCCACAATCATTTTCTTCTCATTTACCAAAAATCCTCTTTCCATTTTATACCCAAACCCTAGGTTTGTTTACATTACCCCCAAATCCCACCATTGTTATACAACAACAAATAACTAAGTTAAAAACATATCAAGGTGTAGAAAATCCCTACCTCAAGAAGAGAAGACGAGCAAAGCGAGGTTGGAACTCCAAAGACACCGAAACCCGAGTTTGTTCGAATAAAAATGAAGATATTGAGAAGCTCTACCTTTTTATCAAAGGAAGTAGGGTGGAGAAATCACTAGATCTAGATGAAAATGTAGAGAGAAGGTAAGTTTAGAGAGAGAGGCTCTTGGTTCTAGGGTTTTGAAGTAAATAGATCTGAAAAAGTGATATAAAACGTCATTTTCGCGATCTGATATACGCACAGTCCGCTCGAGCGGAAGAGTTGACGCTTGAGCGTCAGACACAATAAGTTGTTACGCTCGAGCACAAGAAGTGGCCCGCTCGAGCGCAGAACACACACATCTAATACTTTTGCAAACAACAGACAAGCTGCTCGAGCTCAAGAGAGGTCGCTCAAGCGTAGGAAACGCCGCGCGAACGCAAAAACACCCCTCCGGTACTTTTGTAGATGTGCAAAGTACTGAGAGTTTACAAATCCCGCTCGAGTGCATGAAAGGCTGCTCGAGCGGAGGACCAAAATTTACATAGCCCGCTCGAGTGCAAGAATGGTCGCTCGAGCGAAGAAGCAAAAATGTAGGCAACAAGGTTTGGAAAAACAAGCAACCAACCTGTTCCAAACGCACAACTACAACCCAATAATCAAAATAGAAGGGAGATAAGGGAAACAAGATATGAATCACCATTCAAAACCATACAAACCCGAGTCTGGAATACAACAAGTGACGAGTCAAAACCGGAATCACTATAGTAGAAAAATTGAGAGATCAAAGGAGATTGAAAGATATAGAGAGGGGATTGTACTGCGGGAACTATTTTTGGTTTAGGTCTGGTCAGATTTGATGTAAATTTACATCAGATCGGAGTAGATCTACTTATCTTCTTCGCCATAAGTGAGGGCGAAGTAAGGAGTCGATGGTCGGTGATTATCGGTGAACCTAGGGGTGGGCAACGGTTTATCCAATCCCCAAAAACCACCCAACCCGTCCAATTTGCATACAAATGGACGGTTTCGCAAACACAATGTGGGCGGATGCAGTTTGAGATATGGTATGTTTGCGGGTTGCGGGCTTAACCTGCACCCGTAAGAACCCGCCCCCACTTTTTTATTTTTATTTTTTATATCTTAACCGTTGATTTCATTCCTATATCCCACCTAGATATTTTTGCCCAAAAAAAAAAAAAACACCCTTTATTCTTTGAACTTACTCTAGCATTACATTTGCTAATATTATTATATCAACTGAAACTGAATAAATACTAATCATATTATTATTGTTACATAACTGAACTTATCCCGGATGAAGTGTGATTTGGAATTTTAAATTCCTTAATGACTATGGAGTCTAGTTTAGGATTTTGAAATATGTGCTTGTCTTAGTTTATGATTTAATTTAAGATTTTGAATGATTTGTTTGGGTTATGAAATGATTTTGTTGTGTTTTTAATTTTATAAGTTTTAATTCATTAATTATTAATGTTGGAGTATTTTAGAAAATGGGGAGAAAAGGGCCCAAAATAAATATTTACAAAATAGGAAAAAAAATAAGGCTCAAAAATAAATTTTTGAAGAAAAAAGTCCAATCCGCAAACTGCCTGCACATCTGTGAACCCTATCCGCACAAACCGCAAACCGCACTGCAAGTGGTTGCAGGTTGTCTTTTTCCCAAACCGCATAGATGCGGGCGGCTCCAAATCGATCTGCAAACCATCCAAATCTGAACCGCAAACACCCCTAGGTGAACCCCAATCGATGATGGTCGTCGATTGCCGATGACTGTATATCAGAAAAAGAAAGAAAAAAAAGAAAGAGCCTTAAAACCCTATAATTTGAGGACCAATACACTCCTTCCACATCCCTTAAATTAGAGAAGTCATTTGCATCATATAACTAAATGAGATCTACTTGACATAGACGAAGATTGGACCACATCATTAGAGGATCTTGTGAAACTCTCCTAGCTTTATTATGAACAATGAAAGCAATATCTTTGAGAATGAAAAGGTCATTGAGAATTGGACTTCTGACTCTAAAATTGGCTACTTCTATCACACCAAAAAAAAATAATAATAAAATAAAATATTATGGGACTATAAATAGAGTATAACTTTTTAAAACAGGACACGCGAGTAATTTGCCCTAAATAAAAAATATGTGATTGTAGCACGAATCATAAAAGGAACCAATTTTCAATGGGTCGTTGCTTGTGGATATGAAGCAATATTAGGTCCAATAATTATATTTTGGGGGAGTTACAAGCCGGTCCTTTGGACCAGACTTAATACCCATGAGATCCTGTTTCAAAATAATTTATCCCACCTTCCCATTTTGCCCCTAATAACCCACATGTTTGACTTCTCTACTCTGTGCACATGTCATTGCCATGACCCATCATCACCCCTTCCAGCCATTGTCAATCATTTTCGATCACCGGCGATAACCTTTGGCGACCTTTGATGATCACCTCTGGCAACCTCCACAATTGCCACTATTCTTCGACAATATTTTTTTTTTATCCATTTTTCATCTCAAGTACGTCACTACTACCACCATCTCCTCCTCAGATCTAGTGGCAACAAAAGAAAATGAGAAGAAAAATGATGAAGAGAATGAAGGAGAGGGACGAGAAGCCATTGCCAAAAAATAGTTCTCATTATTTTTCACATTCACAGATCATGACAAAGAATCAAAAATTATATTCAGTGATAAATTTATCACTATTTATTTGTAAAATCAAATTAATGAAGGAAAATCAAGCAATCACTATTACAAACCAACACAAGAATCAGAGATACATTCAATGATAAATTTATCACTGTCTGTTTGCACAAAAAAAATGCAAAAGGAAATTTAATCATCACCATTACAAATGATAAATTTATGGAGGAAGATGGTGGCAACGACAATGTCAGATTCAATGATAAATTTATCACTAACTGTTTGTAAAAAAACAAAATTACTAAAGGAAAATTACCATTACAAATGATAAATTTATCACTGTTTAGTTTATCAAGTTTTATACAAAAACAAACTTATTTAACAAATTTACTAATAAATTTATCACTGGTTTAAACAAGATAGGAGCTCCGATTAGCATTGAAAATACTTAGATGAACCCATCACCGTTCTGATCTAACACCCTAAACGCCTCTCTCGTGTCTTCTTTTTCGTTTCGCTCATCCATTATTAACTGGTACATAGCTCTGAACTCATCAATGCCGACATACCCATCTCCGTTCATGTTCATTTTCTTGATCTGTCTCTAATCTAACACCATCTCTCTCAAATCCAAGTGCCACAGAGGCAACTCTCATGTTCACCAACACCAACGAACAACCGTTCGATTGCCGAGTCCTTGTCACAAACTTCCTCACCGTCGTTGACGCCGTGATCCCTTCATCTTTGCCCAACATTACAGTGGCACAATCAATGGCTCTTGTAACACAACAGTGCATGAAATACCTTCTCACACTAATTACAATCTCTATACCCAAATCTTTCATTGTCTCTCTTTTCAAAACCCAGATTCTTCGAGGGAGAGAGAGAGAGAGAGAGAGAGCATTAAATAGAACCACATAATTTAAACCAAAATAGCAGGGGTAAAATCGTAATAAAAAAATATAACAGGACTTCCTGGTGCATGAGATAGAAACTTAGGACCTAATGTGTAATAAATTCAATTATTGGGAAGGGTAAAAACGGAATAAAAAAATATAACAGGACTTCCTGGTGCATGAGATAGAAACTTAGGACCTAATGTGTAATAAATTCAATTATTGGGATTGACTGGTAAAAAACCCTTACGTTTTTTGTTTTTGATGGATGCCATAAAAGGAACCAACATCTTTTATATAGGCTTGGTGTTAGCCCACTATGGAAAAGGGCCCAAGAAATTACATACTTCTTCTGAAAAGCAGAGATCCTTGTGGTATTGAAAGAGCCACCAGATCTAATTAGGAGTTACATAGTGGCAGACAGGGTGGGGATGGCATCCAGAAGGGTCTAGTTTCTGGTTTTTTTTTTTTTTTTAACCTCTAAACTCCCTCCTCATTAAGGGAGAGTTTAGGGGGAAAAAAATAAAGAGATATAATATTACTCTTATTATATTTCAGCTTCCATTGCACTAAATATATATATATATATATATATGCATAATGCAAATAAGTAAATAAAAATTAAAAAAATGTATAGGTAATTTTTAAAAATTCAGAAACAAAGAGTGAGTTTGGTTAAATTTTTGAATCAATTTTCTAAAACCCAAAATCCAAAACCTATTTGGTTTAGGGTTTTTGAAAACTCATTCCAAAACCCAAAACCTAAAACCAAAAACCGAAAACCTATTTGGTTTAGGGTTTTAACAATATTAATTTTGTTTGTTTTTCAAGTATTAGCCAAATAATTTTTTCTGTTTTAGATGTATATGATCTAGAAAGGCTTAAACAGTAAACAAAATATGAAGAACTCAAAAATAAATTTAATAAATACATAAAACATTAAAATTATATTAATTTTTAAACTGGGTCAATTTTTATTTTATTTTATTTTGTATATTTCTCATTATTCAATACTTTTATAAAAATTGATATTTAAATGTGAAGCGTTTTAAATGTATGTAGATTGAGTGGATATAAAATAAAAAACGAAGTGTTAAAATTTTTAACGTTCATAAAAAATAAAAAATATGGAGTGAAACTTTGCCCTATAGATTAGATTAGATACATCTAAAAAGTAAATTTAGATTAGGTATATGAAAGAAGTATATAAATTTGACGGCTCATTTCCCTGAACATGGCAAATTTGCCACTTTATTCCTAAAATAGGGTGGAATTTTAGTTTATTCCCATACTAGGGTAAAACGTGAATGGTAGAAAAAAAATTTAAAAGCATAATTTTCAATCACATTTTTCAACTTTTTTCCTGCATAAAAATAATATTATTTTGTTACTAGATAAACTTTGTTGGTGTGGGGGCAGATTTTGTGAATGATAGCATGTGGTCGAGGTGACGTCGACGTGTCAGCCGGAGTGCCACGTGGCTTGGTTGTGTGCCGAGATAATCTTGGCAAGGCCGAGGTGACCTGCGGAGATATCGAAATCTGAGATGAGTGAATAAGGGACAAGAGTCCTAGAATAGGGGAGGGTCTCAGTCTGGATAAAGATAGAACTCCTAGGGAGTTTATCTCTATCTAGCTGAGGGTCCAAGATAGGCATTGAGCCTGAGTCCACTGAAGTGAGGCTTCTACAAGGACCAGGTCAGTGTTGGCTATAAAAGTAGGGCACCGTCGTGGGTCTAAGGTAGGCTTTTTACGTTCTGTCTAGTCAGTTAAGCACTAATTGTTATCTTTGAGAGATATTGAGTACTGACTTGATCGTCGGAGTGCCCTCGGGTGGACGAACCACTGTCGGACTCTTATCTTTTTTTGATAGTGTAGACACCCCATTTTTGACCATCCTCAAGACTTGAACGTCATCGTTTGAACACTCGATGATCATCCATGCTCGCGTTCGTTTTGAGTTCCCGGAGGTCTCGGCCGCGCGCCTTGCCATAGGATCTCTCAACTTGTCTGTTTTGTTCTTGGTTGTGGACCAAACACTTGTGTTTTTGCTTCTGAGGGAAGAGGGTGGCTTGTTGGCCATCCCCTCAACCCATCGGCCAAGGCATGATGCCATCGGCCTTGTGTTCTTGCCATCGGCCGAAAATGTTGGCCGATCGGCACTCTTTTTGGTAGGTCGGCACTTATGTTGGTCGATCGGCCATTTCTTTTGGTTGAGACCTTTTCTTTGCTTTTTGCAGAGATTGTGCTTCTAGCTGGTGCCAGCTGTTGGCCACTTTCTGTCTCCTTTATACACGTGTATAGAGGGATTTCAACCAAGCTTAGCTTGCTTAGGAAGCTTTGGAATTGAATTCCTATAAGAAGGGAGACCCCTCTCCCTTCCCAAGGGTTCTGAAAAATTGCATTAGAGAAGTTATATCCCTCTCTCTCTATATTGGCCCTTGTTTGTGCCCTAAAGTGAGAATTCTTCTTGCATTTTGCCTAGAACCCCTTAGCCAAACCTCTTGACCTTGGAGCTGAGGTTCCATAGGACTTGTTTTAACATCCTAGAGTTGGTTTTGGCACAGGAGAGTTGTTGGTTTTGTTGTTCTACAAGGGTGAGCCTCTCATCCTCTTTTAAGCTTTGTTTTGCTTGAGTATTTAGCCATATTTGCATGCTTCTTTTGGCTTAGCTTTAAACTGAAAATAGCTTTGTTTTGAGTTGCTTAACATGTTTGTTTGAGGGCTCATTGGTGTTGAGGGGTGGTCTATCTCCTTTGAGCTTTATTTGGCCTTGTTTTGGGCCACCTCCTTTAGGCTTTTGTTTAGTCTTTGTTTGGCCTCTTCACCACTAAATTCCAGAGGAATTTCAGTGGTGGAAGTGATGTTTGAGGCCTCAAATAGGAGGGGGTTGTCCCCCCTCCCCTTCTCTTGTGTGCTTGTGGTATTGGCTTACTAAGTTAGCATATTTTTATACCTCTTTGTGGCTTCATTTCAGTATGTATTAGGCTTTGTTTTGCCATGATATAACACTTTTTTGACTTGGTTTGACCATACCATGCATGCCTTATGTACTTGTAGTGCAATCCTCTCTATTGCCTTAACATGCTTTGTGCTTTAAGCCATGTTTTTAGCATGATTTTGGCTTGACCCAAAGAAGCTTTTAGCCTTGTTTTACCATGCTTAAGGTCTGTTTGGTGTTTTTTTGGTCATGCTTGCATTGTTTTGTATAGCCGTGGTTCAACCTAGCTTGTTGGCTTTGAGTGTCCAAGTCACTAGTATGCATTGCTAGGACCATTCTTATGATTTGGCATCATTCCATATGAGATTTCAGTCCATGTTTCATGCTCAAATGCTTGCACTTATCACTCCTTTAAGGCTTTAAAGAGTTGATGTTTTATGCCTCATGAATGGATCATTGTGCATGCCTCCATGCTTAGGTCTTTGGGATGCCATCTAAATGGGTTTTTGGTCTTGTTTTACCATGCCATAACTCTGTTTTTCATTGGTTAAGTCATGCCATGTTTGGTTTTGATAGGTGTAGTATAACACCTCTTTTGTAGCCTTGCATGCCTCATGCTTTTGGCCTTTTGTTCTAGCTTGTGTTGGCTATGTTTAAGCTTGTTTTTGGTCTCATATTGACCTACCTTGGGACTGTTTTGGGTGCCCTTGGCCCTTTGGGGCTTGCCTTGCATAGCCATGGTTTGAGTCCCTTGGTTAGCCTTAAGCTTTAGGCTTTCTTACATGCTATACTTGCTTTGTTTGGTTGATTTGGCATCATTCCTCACATATTTTCAGAGCTTATTGCATTGCCACATTCTCATGTTTGTCACACCTTGCTCATGTTTAAGGGTTGTGTCTTGTTGCCTAGCTTATGGGTCAATTGGCATCCATGTTTGTTTTGCATTTTGGTACCATCATTTTAGCATTTTGGCCACTGATTTGGGCATGTTTGAGAGCTGTCCATTTTAGTTTAAGCCCATCTTCTCATGTTGTTGCATGCTTGCCTTACATGTTTTCGCATGTTTGTTGCATACTTGGTACATTGCATGTTGTTACATGCTAATTTCATTACATGTTGCATGCTAATTTCATTGCATCATGCTTGCATGTTTGCATAGCATTGTGTGTGCATGCCTTGCCTCTTGATCAAACATGATAGAGGTTGAGGCCTCTTATGTGATTTTGTGCATTCATTCCATATTGAATTGCACACTTGGCTCCTTTGGCCATCATGCATTGGAATGCGTGATTGGTGGCCTAAGGGTTGAGAACTACACACCTTTGAGCCTTAAACATGATAAGGGGTGTAGTTGCAAATATTGTCTTGCAAATGTATTGCCATACCTCTGTTTGTCCTCTACTACAGCAAAACAGCATTTTGCAGCAAAAGATGGCCGATCGGCTCTCTGGTGTGCCGATCGGCTAAAAATGTTTGCCCGATGACCTCATAAATGGTCGATGACACCTTTCCTTTGGCCGATGGCTTCACCATTTGGCCGATGGTTTCTCAGCATGTCCATGAAGTGGTTCTAGAGCATCACAGGACTCTTCACAGTTTTCAGAGGTGCAAAACAGTGCAAACAGAGGCAATCATGAGGCATGGCAACAGATTTCTGAGTGAAGCCGATCAAGCATGCATTTGTCCCTCTTATCGAGGCCGCTTTACTATTTTTTGTAGCTTAATTAATTTGTTTAATTAGTTAAGAGTTGTGTAATAATTAATTAGCTTGTTAGTTGATTGATTAGCTGATTTGTATTATTCCTTCGGACCATCTGTCGAGAGGGCCAATTGTTGTAATAAGCGTGCGTGTGTGTGATGCATGTCTTCCAACCCCACGTCTTTCTCCCTTTTACTTAACCGCTTACGATGGTTAGTTTTAGGGCATATTTCATTTAGCATCCTTATGCTATGCATGTTTGCATCATTCATCTGTATTGCATGCACCGGGCTCGGCGTATCATACTAACTGCATTGTATTTCAATTCCTAGTTGAATACATGTATTGAGTTGTTGCATCTCACATGCCATCTTAGAATAGCCGAGCCTATTTCTAGTTGCATTTTTCATGTGTTGCATTAGCTATTTTAAACATAGCTAGGGTCATGCATGATTACTAACTAGCTATTGTTTTGGCTCGAAGTATATTGTGAGTGTTTATGCTTTAACATCTTGCATGTGTGTAAGTGTTGCCGTAATAACATGCTTGCCATGAGGCTATTTGCTTATGTGATATAACTGCCTGAATGCCTGTGGATGAAGGTTGGATTGCTTGAATTAGAACAATTCATTGAATCCTCGATTTAGCCTACTTGCGAGTAGCAAACTTCAAGCTGTTTTTCAAATAACAAATATGCAATGCTTTGTTCCAAATTAGGCGATCTAGTCTATACTTGTGTGTTGTGCGCATCACATAGTAATTCTAGCTAATAACTGGAATAAGAATGCATGTGTTTTCAAAAACAAGATATCATGCTTAGTACAGGCCGATCATTGATCAGGCGAGCGGGGGTGCTCATTGCATGACCTTCCCCTCTCGTACCCAAGTTCCCGAGCCGAGGCAACTTTGGTGATGACGGACACGTGGCCTTAGGCAACGAGTCAGGGTTTCCTAAATTCCCCCAAAACAAAATATTTAGGTGGCGACTCTGTATCTACCAAAGCAGTCCATGTTTGGCATTTCTTTATAAAAATTAGTTTTCCAAAACGATTTGCCGGATTTGGACTCTTTGGTGATTTATCGGTCTTGCATTGCACTTTGCAAGATCAGATTCAGAACCGTGACATTTGAGTCCGAACTGTAGTAACTAGAGAACAAACGAGATTTCGCGCCTTCGTAAGCGCGGAGCTTCGGGAGTCCTCGGGGCGCGTCTACAAATAGGTTGTTTGGGCTTAATCTATTCTGTCGGTGCTCTCCAGCTAAATTCCCCCTTTGGTTGTGTGGTCGGAAATCAGCACCTACAATTTGGCACCGTCTGTGGGAATGTAAAGAGAATAGATGACCAACGACAGGCAGAAAGAGAAGATTGGGGACGACATCCCTAGTGGGAGTGGTAAACACGTTGATCCTAACGTGGAGGAAGAAAACTGTAATGAAGGACCTCGGGATTAGAATCCAGGGGAGAAAGACGTCGGCCAAGAGGGAGATGTACCAAAGAAATCGGGCCGAGGCGAGCATTACAACGAAAGCGACCTCCAAATATGGAAAGATAGATGCCTGAGGAGGGATGGCAAGATGAAAGGAATGGCAAACAAGCTGGTAGACCTACAATCGGTTGTCAACTTCATGATGCAGAACAACGTCATGTAACCACTGTTTTCATTAGAGGACACGACGATTCCAGCGGCCAAGAACGATGCCCCGAAAGGGGGGCATAAAGCAGTCCCAGCAGTCCCTCAGCATGACAAGGCGAAGGAGCATTTGCATCGGCCTTCGTGGGCGGTCGAGCAAGGAGAGTCGGTGAGAGGAGAGTCTCAGGAGACGCCTCGCACCAAGGGAACTTATGTCAAGGAACATCGGCGTGTTCAAGGGAAGGAACTTTGTTTTGACACAGTGAATGAAGGGAAGTCCAAGAGGACATATAACGACACAGGGAACAGCGCACCAAAGAGACTGAAGTCCGTTGACAGCCGAGCTCCTGGTCGGACTAAGGAGGATCTAAGGGACTACCTCCAGTGGAAGAGGTAGAATGCCGAGGTCACATCCCCCGTCAAGCCAAGGACGCCATTCTCAGTAGAACTGGATAGGTTTGAGGCCTCAAAAAGGTTCCATATGCTGAGGTTCCAGATATACGACGGTAAGTCCGATCCAAACTTTCACATCGGCTTGTACCTGAATTCAATGGAATTATATACTGGGAACGAACCATTGCTATGCAAGGTGTTCCCTTCATCCTTTGGGCAAATCACATCAGACTAGTTTCACAAGTTGCCGAAAGGAACTGTGAAGAGTTAGGAAGGCCTGGCCGAGATGTTCGTAGCCAGGTTTGTGACAAACAAGTTGCAACCATTAAGAGTAAACTCCCTGATGGCTTTAAAGATTGGCGAGGGTGAAAGCCTTAGAGCTTATGCCAAAAGATATTATGAGGTGTTCAACTGAATACCAAGATGTAACTAGGAGTTGGCGGTCGTATCTTTTAAGAACGGTCTGGAGAATGATTGCACACTTCGGAAGTCATTGGCAAAGACTCTGCCAAAGAGCATGGAAGAGCTCATGGAAAAGATTAAGAAATATGCCAGAGCAGAAGAGGATACATCGGGAGCGAAGGTGCCGGAGCAGGAGAAGCGAAACGGCTTGTTGAAGTGAGGCCGAGGTAATACTGGATTTAATAGGCAAGAAACAGGGCTAAGGGCTGCCCAGGCAGTCACCACTGTGTTCCAGATCTCGGTGTATAAAGTTCTAGAAAGGATCAGGAACCAGCCGTATTACAGAGTGCCGGAGAAAATTCCTGGCGAATTTATAGGGAGAAGCCTTGGGAAGCATTGCGCTCACCACAATGAAGATGGGCATCTAACTCAAGGGTGCAGAGCGCTGAAGACGCATTTGGAAGACCTGGTCAGACAGGGACACTTGAGGGACCTGGTAGATAAGGCCAAAACGAGGGAAGAGCAAGCAAGACTGCCCCAGGCACCGGCAGCACCACCTCCGCCACAACCACAGCAAGCAGAACCTCAGGTGATCACTGTGATCCACTCAAAGGTTAATGAGAATGATATCCGAGGAGAGACCCAGAAGGTAAAACACTTACAACATGTGTGCCAGGTCCAGCAAAAGAGGCCTAGGACAAGCGAGTGCCAGGGACCAATGGTGTTCTTTACAGAGGCAGACCTAGACATGGTGCAACATCCACACAATGATGCTCTGGTAGTGACCCTAAAGGTCGGAGAATACTAGGTAAGACGAATTCTGATCGACCAAGGCAGCCCTTGTGACATCATGTATGTCAGATGTTACAAGGAGCTCGGCCTTCACTGAGATGATATGGAGGAGTTAACAGCCCAATGGTCGGGTTCAATGGAACGCCGACATGGCCCCTGGGAGCAATAAATTTGGAGGAGCAGGCATGCACCAAGAAGGTAAGCACGGAGCTCACAATAATTGACACCCCCTCCCCTTACAATGCTATCTTGGGAAGGCCATGGTTGCACGTAATGAGTGTTGTTCCCTCAACATTGCACTAGCTGTTGCGGTTCCTAACGGAGCTTGGAATTGAGGAGGTCAGAGGGGATCAGGTGCAGACAAAGAATTGTTCCATGGTAGCAATGAAATCCGCTTGTAATGTGCGAGAAGTAGAAACAATAGAAATTGAAGACGAGGACATAGAGGTCCGATATGACGTCGGCAAAGAGCCGGCCGACAAAAGCAAAGAAGCCTTGAAGAAAATTCTGGTCCAACAAGTAGATGAAGAGCGCTTCTTCCTTCTCGGCTCAGGCTTGGCCGAGGAAGAAGAAAGGGAGTTAAAGGCATTCTTACGAGCAAACATAGAGGTGTTTTCCTGGATGCCATACGAGATGCCTAGCATTGACCTCGAGGTCACTTGCCATAGATTGAATATGGACAGGTCGACTAAACCTGTCATCCAACGAGCGAGGAGGCCAACGTTGATGCATGTAGTAGAGGAGGAAGTGGACAAACTGCTAGAAGCCAAAGCCATACGCGAGGTAAACTACCCTACTTGGCAGTCCAACACTGTGGTGGTGAAAAAGAAGAACGGCAAGTGGAGGGTTTGTGTTGATTTCACCGGCCTGAATAAAGCTTGCCCCAAGGACAGTTTCTCACTACCTAAGATTGATCAATTAGTAGATGCCATTTTAGGGCATGGAATGATGAGCTTCCTGGATGCTTACAGGGGATACCACTAGATAGCAATGTATCCCCCTGATGAGGAGAAGACTGTATTTATCACCCTGAAAGGGCTATATTGCTACAGAGTGATGCCTTTCGGGTTGAAAAATGTAGGAGCAACCTACCAGAGGTTGATGACCAAGATGTTCAGACATCTGATTGGCAAAACAGTGGAAGTGTACATTGATGGCATGGTTGTGAAGACCAAAGAACCTAAGAATCACCTGGCCGACTTAAAAGCAGTTTTTGATATCCTTAAAATATATCGGTTCCGACTCAATGCTTTGAAATGCACATTTGGAGTTGGGTTTGGTAAATTCCTGGGATATTTGGTTACCAGAAGGGGCATTGAGGCAGGCCCAGATCAAATCAAGGCCATCCTGGACTTGAAAAGCCCGAAGTTAGCAAAACAAGTGCAGATACTGATTAGAAGGGCCGCAGCCCTGGACAGATTTATAAGAAGAAGTTTAGATAAGTGTAAACCATTTTTTAGTTTATCAAAGAAAGCCACAGATTTTTTGTGGACGGAAGAGTGCGAAGTCGCCTTAGCCGACTTGAAAAAACACCTGACAACAGCTCCAGTTCTTTCAAATCCAGTACCTGGAGAGGAATTGTTTTTATACTTGGCAATTTCAGAGCACACAGTGAGTGCAATGATAATCAGAGAAGAAAAGGGAGAACAAAGGGCAGTATACTATGTAAGTAAAACCCTAGCTAGTGCAGAAACCAGGTACTTACCCCTGGAAAAATTGACACTAGCCCTAGTGATGGCTTCGAAGAAATTGAATCACTATTTCCAAGCCCATAAGATTGTGGTACTGACCGAGCATCCTTTAAAGTGCCTGTTGCAGCAAGGTGATCTGATAGGCAGGGTAGCCAGATGGTCAGTGGTATTAGGCCAATATGACTTGGAGTTTAGGCCGAGAACAGCAATTAAGGGCCAGTTTTTGGTCGACTTTGTGGTCAAGTTCACACCGGGTGCCATCTCACGATGAGTTTCGGTGAGCCGTAGCTAAGGGTGTCTAGGGGAACAGGAAGAAACTCAGCTGAGAATGAAGAACCCCACATTAGCAGGGCAGAAGAAGGCAGAGAAACCAAAGGACTATGACATCTACATCAGCGACTCCTTCCGCCTGTTTGTTGATGGGATTTTAAACCGTCAAGGAGTGGAAGCAGAAGTAGTCTTAGTATCGCTAGATGGGCGAATACTAGAACAGTCTATTCGTTTGGGGTTGAAGGCATCAAATAATGAAGCAGAATATAAGGCACTGATTGCAGGGTTAAAGCTAGCAACAGCAATGGATGTCGATGAGGTGGCAGTCTTCTGTGACTCCTAACTAATTGTGAATCAGGCAATAGGCGAGTACGCAGCCCGAGATGAAAGAATGATGGCCTATGTCAAAGAAGTTGTTAGACTGCTAGCATTATTCCAGGATTCTCAGCTACAACAAGTTAACCGAGATGATAATAGTCATGCCGATGCCTTAGCTAACCTGGCTAGTGCAATGAAATTAGGGGAAGCAAGGACCATAATGGTTGATTATTTGTCAGGCCCAAGTGTGGAACCACTAATCACAGAATATGAAGCGATGTGTGTGGAGATGGGTCCAAGTTGGATGGATGCAATAGTGATGTTCTTTAGGGATGGCAAGCTGCTAGACGACCGAAAAGAGGCACACAAGACAAGATTGAAATCAGCCAGGTTCAGCCTATCATCAGAGGGCCATCTCTATAGGAGATCCTTCACTGGTCCCCTTTTAAGATGTGTGCATCCCTCCCAAGTTGAAGACTTCTTGTATGAAATACATGAAGGAGTATGTGGAAGCCATACTAGGGGCAGATCACTTGCTCATAGGGCCATTACTTAGGGGTACTGGTGGCCTTACATGCAGAAGGATGCAGAAACCTATGTCAGAAAGTGTGAAAATTGTCAAAGGTTAACACCTTTGATACATCAACTAGTAGCAAGATTTGAACCCAGTAACCAGCCCTTGGCCGTTTGCCCAGTAGGGCATGGATCTTGTTGGACAACTTCCCCAAGCAACTGGGCAAAGGAAGTTTCTACTGGTAGCAATTGATTACTTCACTAAGTGGGTAGAAGTTGAACCCCTTGCGAAAATTCGAGATATTGATGTGAAGAACTTCATATGGAAAAACATCATTACCAGGTTTGGGATCCCAAGGGCAATAATAGCAGACAATGGTACGCAGTTTGACAGTGAGTTAATCAAGAGCTTTTGTGCAAAGTACAAAATCAAGAACTACTACTCTACTCCAAGTTTCCCCCAGAGTAATGGTCAGGCAGAAGCATCCAATAAGACTATCTTGGATGGGATTAAGAAGAGGCTGGAAGTAGTAGAGGGAAAATGGGTAGAAGAGTTGCCTAGTGTACTCTGGGCATATCGGACTATGCCGAGAAGATCAACTGGAGAGTCTCCATTTGCCATGGCTTATGGCACAGAAGCAGTTATCCCGCTAGAAGTCGGCATCCCTGGGATCAGAACCCAGGGAGTAGAGAATGAGACTAATGAGGCATTCTTGGCCCAAGATCTAGACATGCTGGAGGAGAAAAGAGAGAGAGAGCAACAATTCGGTTGGGGGCATACCAGCAACAGCTTGCTAGGGCTTACAACAAGAAGGTCAACCCAAGAGAGTTCAAGATTGGGGACCTTGTGCTGAGAAAAGTAGTCGGCAATAAGAAGGATCCTATAGAAGGAAAGCTTGGCCCAAACTGGGAGGGACCTTATAGAATCATCTCGGTCACCGGCAATGGAGCATATCGGCTTGAAGACAGTGATGGCAGAGAGTTGCCAAAACCATGGAACACTTGCAACTTGAAGTTTTTCTATCATTAGATTTTTGTTTTTCGAATTTTATAATTTTATTAGCTGAAGTAATAAAATGTTAGTTTGATTTTTTGAATTTGAAACTTGTGCGATAGGACTAACCAGTCCTATGACAACGTTTCTGAATGAAATATGATGAATAACATAGGCTTATTGTATGGTAGAGTTGAATTATACTTGCATATAATAGAGTTGAACTAAGTTGAATTAACATGGACTTGCCATGTCAGCAGAGTCAAACTCAGAATGGAACTAAGTTCATTTCAATTAGATTAACAGAGAAACCAAGGTTGAAACACCTCGGCTAGTCTTTATTTGAATCTGACTTCGGCAAAAGACCATAGACACATGCTTAATGTGAACTTAAGTGGAACTTGGGTTCACATTAGGGGGCCGGGAGCAGGACTGATAAATAAACTTGAGAGCCAGAGCTTGGGACTTGTTGAAATTTTTAGCAAAATTTATGAGTTAAAATGGGCTTAACACTTGTTGAAATTTCAGAGAAATTTACAAGTTAGAGTTGGCCGAGGTAATTATGAATGAAGTATCCGAGATGCATATTACCCGAGGTGACCAACCTGGTTGTCAAAGCTTGGAAAGAGTGAAGTCTTAATAGAAGATACGTATGGAGGTAAAAAAGCAATACTTGAGTGAATAATACTTGTTAAAATATTTTAATATTTTTAAGTGTTAGCCGAGATATTCCAATGGTTGGCCGAGGCAAACAGTCAAGGTTTGTATCCAAGGTATTTTACCCCGAAGTTATTATACAGTTAAGGTATACTTTGAAGAAATGCAAAAATATTCTAAGTATGGAAGCATGAAAGGCATTAAAGAAAGCAGTAGACATGTATGAAAAGAACATTCAACTTACATTCAGAAGACGGAACTTGTTCATAAGCAAAAAGGCACTTTGGCCTGGCAAAAAGACAACTTGTTTGGAAACAAAAGAAGGCACATCGGCCAAATTGAAACCTAATATTGTTCAAACAAAACGAAGGAAAGAAGAAAAGTTCAGAGTAAAAAAGAAGAAACTTCTAAGTGTTGGTGGCATGGGCATCAGTCTCAAGTTGCTCAACCTCGGCTATTGGTTTCCTTCTCTACTGCTATCTCGGTGTCAATTTCCAGAAGGGTTTGGTCTAGGCTTTTCCTGGCTGAGCCGACCTCAACTTCAGAAGTTGCTTGTTTAGGAGAAGCATCCTTGGAAACCAGGTCTTCTTCCTCAACATGAGTCAAGTCCAGAACTGTCACGACCAAAACCCGCCCCTATGGGTTTAGCATCGTAACTGGCCAGTAATCCTTGGATTACCATAGGCCTCTTAACAGAACATCATATAGTTAGGGGCTACGGAAGCAAATATACAAAACATACGTGGTCCAATGAGCTGTGATGGCATACATGGGACAGAATATAAAACTTTATACTCGTATATGTGGTGTTATAAAAGTATTAATCTTACATCACTTAAACCATTTGTACAAAACTTTCAATACATGTTCGGTCCAGACACAAACATTAAGGAGCACAAAAGGTCCAAACACTAAGCTTGAGTAGATCTCAAAAGGAACCTCCACGGGAGGCACGATGGCTGGCTGACACCAAAACTCCAGGCAGCCGCTTAGGCCTGGTCACGCGCCTGCTCACCTACGTACATAATATAAATAATAAGCGGAAGCCAAGTGAATAATAACGGAGAAAAGGGTTTTAATGAATGAAGTCCATACAGATTCAGAAATCATAATTCATGCTTAATCATACTTGGTACATCCATTAGCGCTAACAGAGTAGATACAGAGCAGATGCAAAACATGTGGTGGTTATGAATAACCAGTTCCATAAAGGAACCTCCGGATCTGGGGTAACAGAGAATATACATGCTAAGCTCCATGATGGAGCCTCCAGTACGAGTAACAGATGACAGACATAATAAGTTCCATAATGGAACCTCCGATACTGGGTAACAGCTACCAGATATCACATGATGCTAAGGATGCCACGAATACATTGTAAAAAATTGAACAATCATTCATTGTACAGAACATAGCATTTCAGAAAATAGATCCTATTTTATCATACAGAAAGTAAATAACGTTGAACATAGCTTTACTATGTTATTACTCACAGTTGGCTTCGGGTGCAGACAGACAGAGCAGACTAATCGAACGGTTTACGGCACATGACCTACATTAACACATAACAAATACACACCTGAAACACACGTTCAAATTGTACATAACTATTTCGCTTGTTTTTAGTGTGTTTCTATTCTTATTCTTATTATGGTGTCTTAATCATGGCCTAGGAATGCCTAGGATAAAATGAGGATGCAAAAATGCACTTGAAAACATTTTTCAAAACTTGCTGAAACAGGGTCCATGCTCGAGCGTGGCTTTCCTCGCTTGAGCGGAAATACAAAATGTGAAGGTTCGCTCGAGTGTGACTTCCTTCGCTCATGCGGACTGTAAACTTTGACAAAAGTACTGGATACTCGATCTTCACGCTCGACGGACGCTTGACCTCCACTCGAGCGTGAGACTCAGACCCTCGCTCGAGCGTGACTTCTGTCGCTCGAGCGTGCTGCAAAACATATGAACTTCTGAATACATGTATTTCACGCTCGATCGGGTATTATGTCGCTCGAACGGAAGTGCACGCATTCAGAGTGCTTCGCTCGAGTGTGAACTCCCACGCTCGAGTGTAGATCCAAATTCTGGAATTTCCAGATTTGATCTCCAAGCTCAGACTCAACCTTTAAAGCATCAAACTCGATTTTTCTGGGCCAAAACTTGAGAGAATACATGAAAACCCTTAAAACAACATGAATTAAAGATCATTTCAAGAAATCATGGTCCAATGGCTTGCCAATTACGCAAAATTCAACTAAAAGTTTATGAATGATCCCAGAACATGACATGCATGAATTTATTTGGCCTTAAGCTTCTCAAAACATGATCAAATGCTACAAAACATCTTGAAACTTGATGACTCCCCAAAATTAAAGTGAATTCAAGACATGCATGAGGGGATTCTTGAAAATCATACTCAATTTGTAAAGGAATGGACATGCATGCATAATATGGCTCCACACTCTACATTTTTAACTCAATTCTTGCATTATTCAACATAATTTTCTTGTGTTCATGCATTAGAGTCTAGATTTCAAGGCTTAAGTATAAAATTCTTACCTAGAGGCTTGAGTTCACAAGTATTGAAGTTGTAGCTCTCAAATTCTCTTTCATTCACAAACAAATCCTAGCAATCCCCCTTTTTCTCTAGCTTTTGATCCCAATTTCTCTACTTCTCTCCCTCTCACACGTTTTGGAGCTTGAAGATGAGGAAATGAGGGTGCAAAACATGACTAGTGGGGTCAAATTAGCGTTATATAGGCTTAATTAAGAGTTGGTTAATTAATTGACATTAATTATTCTAATTTAATCGTTCTGAATCGAATTTCAATTAAACCTACCATAAAATTGTAAAAATTCTAATTAACACATAAATCAAGTCAATTTCTGAATCGGATGCCGATAGGGCCTTCAATTCGCAGTCCAAGATGAAAACATGAACAAATCTTTCTACATTAAACAGATATAAATACAAAATAATGCAATGCACATGTAGTTAACTCAGGATTTCTCCCTAATTACTTATTAAGCATAATTAAGCATGGATTAACGTTAATCATCGGTCGGAGTTGTTACAGTCTTCCCCCCTTAAGGAGTTTGGTCCTCTAAACTCGAGTTACCTTCATTTTAGAAGAACATTGGGTCCAATGGAAACAGTTCTGGGTATCTCTTCATCATGTCTTCTTCCGTTTCCCAGGTTGCATAGGTTCCTCCATGATTTTGCCAATCGACCTTCACTAACGGAATTTCCTTGTTTCTCAATCTTTTGATTCGGCGATTCACAATTTGCATTGGCCTCTCCTTGTATGTATAATCATCTTTCAAGAGTACATGAGTCGGTTCAATGACACGGAATGGATCTCTCAAATACTCTCGAAGCATAGATACGTAGAAAACATTGTGCATATGCTCCATTACTGGGGGTAAGGCCACTCGGTACATTACCGGGTTGATCTTTTCGAGAATCTCATATGGCCTAACATACCTTGGTGCCAGCTTGCCCTTAACACCAAACCGAGTTTGTCCTTTCATAGGGGTCACTTTTATGAACACATGGTCCCCAACTTCATATTCTCTATCTCTTCTTCGAACATCGGCATAGCTCTTTTGGCAGCTTTGTGTAGTTTTCAACCTTTGTTGAATCAATTTCACATTTTCAGTTGTTTCTTGTACAGGTTCCGGTCCTAACAAAGGTTTATCACCTACCTCAGCCCAACATATCAAAGATCGGCATTTTCTTCCATACAAAGCTTCATAAGGAGCTTTGCCAGACTTCTCCAAGGGACGTCGGGCAAAGCCAACTTGTACGTTGGGATGTAATTGAGTAACAAAGGAGCTTTGCGCTTTTCAATGGGCAGGCCTAGTAGCTCTTTCAAGTCCTTGCTGGGGAAAAAAGTTTGTCGGAAGTCCTTTGCTGGCTAGGGAAGAGCTGCAAAAAAAAGAACAAAAAGGAAAAAGTATTCAGACGAAGATATATAAGTTGACAAATCCTAACATAAATGTGATTAAAAAAAATGACTCAATTTTTACCATCACCCTCTTTAAACACCGATTGACGCAGAGGGAAGAGATGAAGATCATCATTAGGAGCAAACTCCCAGTTGCTTGAGACGATGAGGTAATCATCTCCAACACCTTTGTTGGAATTTGGGAGGTCGGCTATGATTTTGTATGCAGTGGATCTAGTTTTCAGGTAGTAAATATAGCCTTTTTCAGACTTTAGGCCACATATGGTATAAAAATATTGAATGTCGGCTAGTGTTATCCCAGCGTTCTCTCAGCAAGCTAGGGCAATTATACCATTAATAACCCTGTAAGAATTGATGGCTAGCTTCATAGGGTTGAGTTTATAGTAGTGAAGGATTTCCCTAAAGAGAATATCTAAGGGAAACCGAAGTCTGCATTCTATGAAGGCCACAACGGGAAAGGGCATGGAGTCTCCATCTGGCATAATAGAGTCCTCCTTCCCAACTAACCTCAAATGGACGTCGGCTGGGATAGAGAACTCCCTCCTAAAATGCTCTAGTTTTTCTGGGGTATCTACCCTATACCTAAACATACCCATTATCTCGGCTTAAGAGTATTTTGGGGTGAATGTCAGAGAGAATAAAATAGCAGGAGTTGAGAACCTCAGCTAAAATCTAAACTAGCACTAGGGACTAAGTTTTTCTTAGATCTAAGGGGAGTTTGTTTCAGTCTCTCCTGAGTGTTTGGTTTCTAGGCAAGTCTCAAACCTAAAAGCTAAGCACGAAAACAAAGGTGCAAGGCAAGAATCTGGAAATCAAGTGAAAGAGAAATAGACAAGAACATGATTCAAACTCAAGGAAGAAACAGAGGTTCAAGAACTTTGAGTAGGTGTGTGCAAATGTGTCAAAGTCAAGAGCAGTGACAAATTGTTAAAGCATCAAACGCTTGAACAGTGTGTATGTGTGTGCAAGAACCACAAATAGTGTATATAGACACAGAGATAAATTGAACATCACAAATTGCAAACAAAAATATTTGACATTCTAGAATTCAAGGCGAAGTGAAGATTCAAGAAACCAGAAATGACTCATGATGACCAAAACAGATGAAGAACAGTACAAGTTAATCGAAAAATTTGAACAGTGATATCAGTGAGCATTGGGTGAGTATGTGCAGTATGCAAGAACTATGAGCTATACGATGCATATAACAGATTCAAGAATTAGGGTACAATGTTTTAAACATAGCAAAACACTAAAATCAAAGGATGAGTAAGGAGATCACATAGCAAGAGACATACAAGTAGTTGCATAACAATATCATACTTAAAAACAATGAAAAACTAAAATTGAAGAAAAGAAATTAGAGGACTTACCGATTGAAGCCAGAGTAAGATACGCCACAGTTAGACGACATGAACGATCAGAGTCAAATGATGAATGGTGCGCCGGCGGTGATGGAAAAGGCAGTTGTAGAGCTTGAGAGCTTGAAAAATCGCAGTTTGGAAGAGAAATGTTAGAGAGAGAGAAAGTCTAAGAGATGAAGGAAATTGTGAATTGCAAAAGTGAAAAAGACGGAGAGAGAAGGAAGTGTTTTGTTAAAAAACTGAAAGGGCGGAAAAACATAATGGATTAGCCTTGGGCGACGTGCTTGTTAGACGGCATACGCAGAAGCGATGCGTTCTGATAGCACGTGTCAGGCACGGACCAATGCAAAAAGGACGCGTGGCGGAAACGGTTAAGAAAACCGTGCGTGACAGCTCTTGCGCACATAAAACTCTTAGAGTTCTTGATTTAATAAGGCAATAACCTCGACTAGAGGAATGATCTCGGTTGAAGAACTTGGTTTTAGGATCTTGGTCATTGATAAAGATGGACAATTGAGTCTTGGATACATGACACCGATGAGTCATGATCTCGGTCGAAGAAAGAAATGACTTTAGCCGACGAGACAATGTAGGTTCCATCACCTCATATTGCCGAGGTAATAGAACCTAGGGGGCAGTTGTGGGGGCATATTTTGTGAATGACAGCACGTGGCCGAGGTGACGCCGACGTGTCAGTCGGAGTGCCACGTGGCTTGGTCGTGTGCCGAGGTGATCTACGGAGACATCGGAATTCAAAATGAGCGGATAAGGGACAAGAGTCCTAGAACAGGGGAGGGTCTCAGTTTGGATAAAGATAGAACTCTTAGGGAGTTTATCCCTATCTAGCTGAGGATCCAAGATAGGCATTGAGCCTGAGTCCACTGAAGTGAGGCTTCTACAGGGATCAGGTCAGTATTGGCTATAAAAGCAAGGCACCCTCGTGGGCCTAAGGTAGGCTTTTTACGTTCTGTCTAGTGAGTTAGTCATTAATTGTTATCTTTGAGAGATATTGAGTACTGACTTGATTGTTGGAGTGCCCTCGGGTGCACGAACCACCGCCAGACTCTTATCTTTGTGTGATAGGTTACTCGGGCTTAATCTATTTTGCCAGTGCTCTCCAGTTGAGTTCCCCCTTTGGTTGTGTGGTTGAAAATCAACACCCACAGTTGGTAGTAAAGTTTTTCAAAAAACTTGATTAGTAATCACATTTCTAATTTAATTACAAATAGTGATTACCAATTTCTTTTTTCTAAATAGAAATGTGTATAGAAATAGAGTTTATTAAAAACTTTCTTACTAAAAGAGTTTTTCAAAATTTTTTTTTTTTCCACTCACGCTATTTCAAAAAAACAAACAACTAATTTCTCAACACCTCATTAAAACCAAAAAATAAAAATAAAAATAAAACTAATAAAAAAAAAATAAAACTAAAAACTTTCTTGTGCATTATATACGCATTCCTATCAAAGTTGGAAAAAATTACTAATAGAGTTTTCAAAAAAAAATTTTACTAACAGAATTTATTAAAAACTTCCTTACTAACAGAGTTTTTGAAATTATATTTTATTAAAAACTTAGCAATTCTGGTTTAGATCCGACCCGTTGATGTTTTGGATTTGGAGTTTCATTATCTTATATGGTTGTTCATGTATTATTTCTCCTTATTCCTTATTGAGTTTGGTTATTGGAGTGTCTTGGTTGCATTTGGAACATGTTGATAGCTTGTTTTTCAAAACCGTTGTTGCCCAGAATTTTGCCTCTTTGCTCGAGCGACACTTCATGCGCTCGAGTAGTCTTTGTGAACTTCCAGTACTTTTGCAGGTTTGCAGAGAATACTGGGAGTTGGCATTTTTAGCTCGAGCAGTCTTTCTTGCGCTCGAGCAGTGATTTTTGTACTCGAGCGGTGGTCTTCTGTTTACAAAACTTTTGAGAGTTTGTATTCTACGCTCGAACTGTCACTTCCTGTGCTCAAGTGGTCACACATTTTGTGTCTAGAAGCTCGAGCAACACTTCTGCGCTTGAGCGGTCTACGCGTATATCAGATCAAAATCACCTTTTTGAGTCATTTTTTCATTTCTCTCTCTCTCTCTCTCTCTCTCTCTCTCTCTAAACATCCTAAAAATCCCAGATCTAGAGCTTCTCTCTCTAAAAGTCACATTCTCTCTACAAATACACCTAGATCTGTTGATTTCTTCACCCTAGTCTCTTTGACAAAAAGGTAGAGCACATCGAGAGCTTTCTTTTGATTGGAGGAAAGTTAGTTATCGGCGTCTTTGAGGTTTCTCCATTTGCTCTCTTTCTTGTCTCCTTTTCGCTTCAAGAGGTAGGGTCTATTTCCTAAACTCAGTATGAGTTCGGTAACATATTTGTGATGTATTTTATTATTTATATTTAGTAATCATTTGGTTGATCTTGAAATGTTATTGTGGATTAGGAGTTTGTACAAATGGGGGTTGTTTGGTTTTGATTTTGCTATTAAATCTATTTTTGGTAAACAAACTTGCATTTGATTTTCTAAAAGAAAAAAAAAAAAAAAAAACCCAATTCGTAGAAAAACCCTAAATGATATTATTTTGGGAGTTGGAGTTATTTTTGGTAAGTGGATTGGTTGGAAAGAGATAGAAAGGAAATGATTGTTGGATTTTGAAACAATAGGTATTATTACTCTTTTGGAAAAATATATTTGTATTTTTATCTTTTAACCATTGCATTAGTGATAACTATTTTGGCTATCGATGGAGGATAGTATTGCCGTGTGTTAGAAATTGCATATGGATTAGGCAAATTGAAATCATTTATATCACGGAGCATGTAATAGATTTTGGAAATTGAAGCTATATGTTTTGGAAAGAGGTTTTTGAAAATTCTCACATTATGTTTTGGAATATTTGCATTGTTTTGGAAAAACAATATTTTGAGTTACATATATTGTACCATTGAAAAGGGTAAATAAAATGGTGAATCTGGGAAGTAAGTATTGTCTTGTTGAAATAAGTTGGCCTGAGTGTTCATGGTAAAAGTCTTAAAAACCACGCGTATACATGGGTGCCAATCCCGTGGACGAAATTTCCGTGAAATGGCAGTAGTAATGCTTATATAGCCTACATTTACATGGGTGCCGGTTTACGGTTTCCCACGGATAAAATTTCTGTGAAAGGTGTACTTGTTTTGGAGGTTTACCCATTTTATTTACTATTATGTTGGTTTTGGAATAGGACGCTTAGAAATGTTTTGAGAAATGTATTTGCTTTTTGTTCAGCGATGTATTTGCATTTGATTTAGCAATGTTTTTGCTCGTTGGTATTGAGATACCTGATTGGCTCTTGAAAAAGGATTTTATATCAAACGGATGATTTGAACTCGGAAGACTTTTTGATTAAATGTAAGGTTTTGGTAATTGGAAAGAAAAGATATTGTTGAGAAATCAAATAGATTTGAAAATGCATTTGGGCATATTGTATATATGTATTGCACCATGATCATTTATGCTGACCGAGCATGTTTAGTTTTTGAAATATTCTCTATTGGGCTTTATGATCACCCTACGTGGCTGAACTGTTTTTCAGGTGTACATATGTGGATGTGGACTGTGAAGTGAACTTGTCTTTAGAACCATGGAGGGTGGTTTAGTTATTTGTAGACCATATGCCATTTATGTTATTTACTGGTCGTGTGTCATTTTTGTAAGGGTTACACGCTTGTGTATGATGTAAGCCTTAGGGCATTCAATTTAATTTATAATATATGTGTATGTTTTTAGTTACAGAACATCCACTCGACTTAGATGTTGTACCTGTGAATATATAAAATGGATAAACACATGTATTGTGTGACTATATTATATTCATTTACATGAGAGTTGTTATCTATTATTCATCGTTCAATGGTTTATTTATGTAAACTATGCCATGTAAATCCGAGGCGTGACAACTTCCTTTGAAATTATTGATCTCACAAAAAAATTACTAAGTCCCACAAAAATATATTTTTAAAATTTTAAAATCATTTGTGTTTTAAAATTATATAAAAATGATGAGCGTTAATAATTTATTATTATTTTTATCAAATTAATTTTGAGTTTTTTTAGAAAAAATTATGAAAACTAAATAAAATTAAAAACAATCCTTTGCATTTCTGTCTTTTCTCTTTCCCAACCGAACAAACCCGAACGTTGGTCAAAAACGTGATTACAAATAAGCGCCCTTCCTATCCAATTTTTTTTTTTTTTTTATTCAAAAAAAAAAAAATTCTAGTTTACAACTTTTTTTACACATTTTTTAGGGCCTGGGTTTGGGTTTTTATTGTTCTTTGAAACTCTCACAGAAAGCATGTTTTTTGAATATTTTTTTTGTAGGAAAAAATGTACTTTGAAAAACTTGGTAAGAAAGATTTTAATGTGTATTGAGAAATTTTCTTAGCAAGAATTTGGTTTTTTTTTTAAAAGATAAAGGATATGATTTGAAAAACTCTGTTAGTAACAAAGTTTGTTTAAAAACTCTATTAGTAAGACAGTTTTTAATATAATGTTTTGAAATAAAAACTCTTTTAGTAGAAACGTTTCTTAAATTTTTAATGGTTTTTTTAAAAAAGTGTGAGCTTGAAATAATGTAATTTGAAAAGTCTTTTAGTAGGAAAGTTTTTAATAAACTCTATTTTTATACACATTTTTGTTTAGAAAAAGAAATTAATAATCATTAGTTGTAAGTAAACTAAAAACGTGATTATTAATAAAGTTTTTTGAAAAATTTTACTACCAATAAAGTTTTTCTAGCAATAAAATAATATTATTTTTATACAGAGAAAAAGTTAAAAAGCATGATTGAGAATCACATTTTTTAAAACTTTTTCTGCCATTCACATTTTATCCTAGCATGTGAATAAACTAAAATTCCACCCTATTTTAGGAATAACGTGGCAAATTTGCCAGAAATGAACCAAAGTTGAGTATAATATTGCAAAAAAAGTTTGCCTACAAGATCTAAAAAAACTCAAAAACTAATTGTTAAAACTCATAACTAAATAAGTTTTGAATTTTCAAATTTCTAAAAATTATTTTCAAAATATTTAACTCAAAATTAATTTGAAAATTCATAACCACACAAGAATTTTTAAAATTATTTTCACAAAATCATCTTTCAAAACTAAACCAAACGCAGCAAAAAAAACTATATATTATACTTGCTTGATATATTTGTCCATTTTTTTAATCGTTAAAAAATGATTTTTTTATCTATGTCCTTGCTAGTCTCAACAAATGTCGTGCCCTTTTATCCCTACACTATTCTCAAATGTAGCTCTTGCATTAGAGCATCTGCATCAATCTCTTCAAATTCGTTTTTTAGCTAAAAAGTTTAAAAAATTAACTCCATCAAACTTGCTTACGGCTAGTCAAAATTTACGATGGCTACAATAACTCGTTATAGCAAGCAAGACACTATTCATCGCTACTTGTGTGTTACCGGATGTTCAGCCGGTCAACGACAATTTTCTTTTTTCTTTTTTTTTTTTTAAGAATTGTTTAGCTGGTAACTTATCAATTTAATAAAAAAAAAAAAGAAAGACTAACAAACACAATAAGAAAACATTATTTAATAAGAATAAATTAGAATAAAGAGTTTGATTCAATAAGTGTTAAAAGGTGACTAGCTAAAATAATAAAATAGTTTAAATTTGACTAAAAAATCGAGGAGTTTGGTGTGAATGCTCTTAGAAGCTAAAACGTTTTCCGGAGTGGTTGGGTGGGTCTGTACTGTGTTTCCCAACACAATCACCCAGATCTCGATTCTTGATCGTGAGAAAGTCTAATCTCGGGTGGATGGTCTACAAAAGGGGATTAATCGCTCTCTCTATCTTTTTTTTTTTACTTCAATGGTCTAGCTTCAACCGTCTCACATAAGTTCTCTGCCCCTCTCTCTTAATTTGTTTCAATGGCTTGAACAGATTACAATTATTTATTTGATTTCAATTAGATAATTTTTTTTTTTTTTTTTTTGAATATTTTCAGTGGTCTCCCTTTTGACCATGTTTGTGAAAATCCCCTCTCTATTTGTCTCTCGCCCTGCAATTTTAGGTTTTTTGTTTTTCATTATTATTATTATTATTATTATTATTATTATTATTATTATTATTAATTAAAAGTATAAGATGTATAGAGCATTATCTCATATGCAAAGTGGTTGGTTTTGAATTTTTAACTCTTATATCTATACTATTATTAAGTGAAGGTGTAAATTAATTTAGTGAAATCTTCTACTCCTCATGTCACGTTTTCTCCTCATGTCACGTGGCAAATTTATATATATGCTAAAATAAAATATTATTATATACAGTATAAGCAAGTTTTGAACAATTTTAGATTTTATTAAGAACATACTTATCACTTAAATAATATACATATTATGGTATTAAATTCTTTATTATTTATTTTCATTATTAGTTATCTAAATTGTACACGCATCGCGTGTGCCACCTGCTAGTATTATATTATATTATGGTGAAGAAATAAAAACCATGAAGATGAGAACAAGGAACACAAATTTTCTTGTGCATTAGTCAAATTAGGCTTGACCTAAATAGGAATAGATACTCTTAATTAATTCTCTTATATTCTTTTGATTACAATGTGATTTGTATAATTTGTATTCCCTTCCGGTCTATGCACGGCAATAACTACCAGATTTTGAACAAGTTAAATGAGAATTCCAAGCAGTTGTCCACATTATTTATAATAATAATAATAATAATAATCATCATTGTCATATACTGCATTTTTCTAATTTTTATACATAAAACCCTATATAGAATGACGTGACGATTATATTTTTGCAAAAGGATGGTTATATATGAAATTTTTGTACGAAAAGTTATAATTCTCTTAAAATTACCTATCCAGAAATACCTCTCCATACATTCAAAGAAATGCTCCCCACCTCTGCATCCAACAACTGGTCCTCATACCTTATAATAACAAACCCAATAATGAAATTATTAGCAAAGAGGCTTTCCAGCCAGTTCATTCCTTTCCAAGTCATGCTTTTCTTCGTCATCATCATCTTTGCATTGGTCTGTCTCTTCTTCTAATGTTGTTGCTTATGCTTCCTGTGGAGAATAAGGAACTGAAGCAGTGGCTCTTTTGAAGTGGAAAGCTAGCCTTGACAATCAAAGCCAATCTCTCCTATCATCATGGGTTGGAAGCAACAACCTTGCAATAGTTGGGTTGGCATCAGCTGCAACAATGTTGGAAGAGTCGCATCTATGAACTTTACAGGTTATGGCTTACCAGGTACGCTTCACAATTTTAACTTCTCATCCTTCTCCAGTCTTCTCCGGATGGACTTTCGTAACAATTCACTCTCCGGAACTGTTCCCCCACATTTCAGTAACCCTTCCAAACTCATCCTCCTTGACTTGTCCCTCAACCATTTCTCTGGAATGATTCTATTGGAAATGTGCCTATTGTCAAATCTTAACATCTTCGACATGTCCTTCAAATCTCGGGTTCCATTGTGTCAGACCGAGATCCGAAGTTTGTTTCTAGATTTTGGCAGAGTCTACAAGGAGCTTTAGGAACCGAGTTGAGGTTTAGCACAACTTTTCATCCCCAGACCGATGGGCAAACAGAAAGAACGATTCAGACACTTGAAGATATGCTCAGACTGTGTGTATTGGATTTCAAGGGAAGTTGGGAAGTGCATTTGCCATTAGTAGAATTCGCCTACAATAACAGTTATCAAGCTAGCATTGGCATGGCGCCGTATGAAGCTTTGTATGGAAGGAAGTGCAGATCACCGATATGTTGGGCCAAGGTAGGAGATAAAGCTTTGGTTGGTCCCGAATTAGTTCAAATTACAACCGAGAATATTAAGCTCATTCGACAAAGGATCAAAACTGCTCAGAGTCGACAGAAGAATTATGCCGACCAGAGAAGAAGGGAGTTAGAATTTGAAGTTGAGGATCATGTATTCCTGAAGGTTTCGCCAATGAAAGGAGTTTCAAGATTCGGGAAGAGAGGTAAGTTAGCGCCTCGTTACATTGGGCTATTTGAAAATCTTGAGAAAGTTAACCCCGTTGCTTATAGACTTGCTTTACCGCCAGAACTAAGCCAAGTCCACAATGTATTTCATGTTTCGATGTTAAGGAAGTATATTCGGGACCCACTACACGTGATTGATTATTCTGAAATCGTGGTTAATGAAGATTTAGGCTACGAGGAGAAGCCGATGAGAATTATTGATAGACAAGTGAAACAGTTGAGGAATAAGTCGATACTAATGGTGAAAATTGAATGGAAAGAGCATTATGGCAAGGATGCTACATGGGAAATGGAAGAAGAAATGAAAATTCTTTATCCGGAGTTGTTTTCAGAACAAGGTAACTTAAGTTTGGGGACCAAACTTCTTTAAGGAGGGTAGACTGTAGTGACTCTCATCCTCGTCTTAGTCGTGTTCATGTGCATCTGCATGTTTTGTTTTGTTAAGCTTGCACTTGTGGTTTTGACTTGTTTTGCCTAAAGTAAGGCTCCCGTCTTGTTTTGTACCTATGTGTTTTGGCTTGAGTATTGTTTGTATAATTTGTCCCTTGCTTGGTGTGTGAAGCCGAGGTCATCTTAAGCCTAGGTCGTGCCTTTGGACCTTTTACACCTAGGGCCATCTTGGAACCACTTCGGTTGACCTCCGCCTTCACCCTGGCATAATAGCCGGGATGTCATTATCTAGGCCGAGGTGTTCATCACCAAGGCCGAGATGTGTACTATCTAGGCCGAGATGTTATCCTTTCACCTAAGTGATCTTGTTCCTGGACTGGTATGACCTAGGCCGAGGTGTGGCACATCTAGGCCAAGGTGTCGCACAGCTAGGTCCAGTGTTATCCTTCCTAGCCAAGATCATTGAGACCCCTTTTGCCGGAGACGATGTTATAACTCGAGATCCTCGCCTTACCAGAGTGCCCTTGTCACCTTGCTTTTCGTATATACTTTGTCATGCTCATGTCTTGTCAGTCAGTCACCTTTTTTAGGAGAGCCAACCAGTCATTGCCACGTGCCCCAGCAGAGGGTTAAGTCAGCCGACAGTGGGAGAAAACATATCTTTGTGTGTCATATTTTGCATGGTAGAGAGAGAAGCTCTAGGGACAAGAAGAAGGAGTTCTTAGGGAGAGAACTAGATTCCCAAGCTTGATCTTCGCACCTTGAACCGTTAGATCTGTGTTTTGAGGTTAGATTCTTGATCTACTCTTGTTATTCTTTATGTGGAACCGATCACATTGCATGATCTAGCATGATTCATGAGCCATGCATTGATTTAAAGCTTGTTTTAGAAAGAGAAAATGATGTTCTTGTGTTCTTGAAATAAAACCATGTTTTGATCCGAAAGTTTATATCAAGACCCATGTTTTTGTGTTTGTTTTCATAAGATCTCCAAGTATGGGTGCCCAGGTCCATGTTTTCGAACTCATCTAATGAAATCTCAGATTTTGAATAAAGAAGTTATGATTTTAGCATTCATGTTCTCCATGTTCATATTCTTCATGTTCTTCAAAGGAAATCCAAATTTTTCCCAGACTTCATTTCCCTGAATGTGGTCGTCGGGACCACACCTCGGCCAAGAGGTGTGGGACCTCGGCCAAGACCTGGTTGGTACCCAGCATGTTTTCTGAGATGAAAAACAGTGTTTGACTCCCAGCACATGACTGCTTTGTTTTGACTTAGTTTTGAAAGAAATGCCGATATCATTTGCCCACATGTAAAGCTTGTTTTAGGGATGCATTTCATATCCATCTTTGAGCATCTCTTCTTGACTTCTTGAAGTGCATTCAATGGGATTTACTATGTGCTTGTAGGCCTTGGATCCTTGCTTGTAATCCCCACACCCGAAGAGCTATGTGAGTGGTATTTTTAATAAGCTATGTTATAAAGTTTTGATAAAGCTTTGCTTCGTTTATAAAAGTATTTGATCAAGCATGAATGATTATCCCTAGTTTTGTATCAAGTATTATATTTGTTTTGAAAGTCCTTAGTGCCAGGGGACTATAATGCAACTGCACCCTTGTTTTGCCACTGACAGTTTTCCGCGTGGGTTTATTTGTCCGGAATGTCATCGTTTGGTAATATGTAGATGTTATTAACATCCAAGAAGCTTTGAAAAATTTGATCGATGAACTTGGTTCGTCCCTTTGATTTGTAAAGTTATGATATGTATTGTTTTGATAAAGATCTCGAATATCATTCATTTAACCCTTTATTTCTAATATCATTCACTGAGTATCTAAGCTCACCCTCTCCTTATATATATATGTAGGTGACGAGCAAGAAGGCGGTGACGCCTAGATGACTATTTGCAAGATGTTTTTGGATTCATGTTTTGTAGCATTTTAAAGATTATGCTTCTTAGCTTTGTATTTCATGTATTTGTATATGTCGGTTGAGAAGCCTTTTGATCAAGATGTATTATGTACTTTATTTTATTTGTATCCAAGTTGTAAGACCATGTTAAGATGTATGTCATTTCATTTAATCTATGCACAGCTCTTATAGACTAATTAGATTGAAATTTATTGCTTCCGCACATGTAAGCCCCATATGTATACTCTGATTGCGTGTAGATCCTTGTAAGTTGGCCTTTAGTAATCTCGGATTACTGGCCATCACGGCACCATTCTACTAGGGGCGGAATGGGGTCGTGACAGATTGGTATCAGAGCACCTGTTCCTTATAGTACGTTATTCACACACTTTGAGCCCTAAAGAGCATAGGATGTCCCTTAGAATGATGTTAGGATTGCATCATATTGCTTGCTACTTGACAAGGTGTGCATCATCCCGGCATAAATATTTGTTACTTGCATACATGTCTATTTGCTCATTTTGTTTTAAAGTCATATGTTGCATACTCCTGGCATCATGAGAAGGGGTAGACCTCCGGTTGGCCAAGATCATCCTGAGGACAGATTAGACAGACTAGAAAGGTTAGTCGAAGGTTTGGTCCGGGAGTTGAGGCAGCCCAGGCCACAAGACGCTAGTACTACTTCCACCCAGGCCGAGCAGACAAACGGTCGACATGCAGTTCCGCCTCCGCCTCCTCCAGTGCCGCAAGTGCCTCCATAGCAAGCTTTGTATGGAGACGGCACGATAACCTTGATCAAAGAGTTCAAGAAGATGAACCTGCCGAGATTCCAAGGGGGTATAGAGCCGATGAAAGCCGAAGCATGGGTTTTAGAAATAGAGAAGTTGTTCGAGATATTTCCCAGCACCAACGCTCAGAAGGTGTCATTAGCAGCATTCACGTTAGACGACAACACTCGAAGATAGTGGATGATGATTCGAGAAGGTAACCCAAGGTTGACTTGGGCTAGATTTTTGGAGTTATTTTACAACAAGCATTTTCCCCTCAGTGTCCAAGATCGCAAGACCACGGAGTTCCAGACTTTGACACAAGGCAACAAGACAGTGGCAGAATACGACCGTGCTTTTACTAAGTTGGCGAGATATGCGCCTCATATGGTCGATGATAAATATAGAAAAGCTAGGAAGTTTGAAAGTGGACTGCGTGGACCGATACAGGATCGAGTTAATATGCTCAACATGCCGACTTACGCCGGAGTGTTAGACAAGGCCATCCTGGCAGAAGCTAACTTGAACCGATACCAGAGTTCAAGAGAGGGCCAGAGGAAGAGACAGAACTATGAGAATCGCCGGGTACCGTTTAATGCAGATATATCAAAACAAACACCACCTCTTCAAAATCTAAACTTGGCAACATTCTAAACTTGATTTATTCTAAACTTGGCAGCAAATAAGCTCAGTGGCTTGGTCCCAAAACAATTAGGGGAGTGCGTGAAGCTACTAAACTTGAATTTGAGCAAGAATAAACTTGGGGGAGATATTCCTATCGACGTAAGCAAGTTGCACACTCTTCAAAATCTTGATCTTGGCCAAAATTCACTAATAGGTGAGATACCACAAGAGATTGGAGAACTGCACAACTTAGAGTCACTGAATCTATCTCAAAATGGGCTCTCAGGTTCCATCCCACTTACTTTCAATGATATGCTAAGTTTGATATCTGTTGATATATCTTACAATCATTTGGAGGGTCCTCTTCCCAACAGCAAATTCTTTCAGAAGGCTCCATTTGAGGCATTCAGAGATAATAACGCTTTGAGTGGCAATATCACCGGTTTGAAGGCCTGCTCTCCCAAAATGAGTGATGGGCTGAAGGGAAAAAAGCACAACAAATTTGTGATTTTGGTTATAGTTCTTGTGTTGGGTATTTCATTGTTTTTATTTGTCATGTTGGCAATTTTTTTCATTTTTCACAAAAGAGGCAGGAACAAAGTCAATGAACCAAGCCATGTAACTAAGGAAAATTTGTTTGAAATATGGAGCTATGATGGAAAATTGGTGTATGAAAACATAATTGAAGCGACTGAGAACTTTAGCACTAATCATTGTATTGGGGTGGGAGGATATGGTACTGTTTATAAAGTTGAGCTGCCAAGTGGTCAAGTTGTTGCTATAAAGAAACTTCATAATTCACAAGATGCTGAGTTGGTGGTTGTGAAAAGTTTTACAAGTGAGATTCAAGCTATAACGATCCCGGTTTTACCTCGATCTTTATGGTGTTCCGGACTCGGGTTCCGTGATTGTATGTTGTTGTCTATGTCTTGTTTCCTTCCTTTAATCCTTTGAATTTGAGTTTTGGGACTTATTGAACGAGTTTGGGACAGGTTGGTTGTTAGTTGGTATAAATGGTTGTTGCCTAGATTTTGGTCTCTTCACTCTAGCGAGACTTCTTGTGCTCGAGCGAGCCTTGTGTAATTTGCCTTTCAGTTGAGCGAGGTTTCTTGCGCTCGAGCGAGGATTGAGGGTTTTCAGGTTTTTCTCCCAAACGCAATTTTTTTGGGAAGGGGAAAGTTCTTCGCTCGAGCGAAGCTTCTTGCGCTCGAGCGAGCCTAGTGAACTTGCTTCTTCGCTCGAGTAAGACTTCTTACACTCGAGCGTGCATCTGCGTCTGGGGCAGACTTGAAGCTTTGCATTGTAAGCTCGAGCGACGCTTCTTGGGCTCGAGCGAGGTCACAGTTGTGTCTGGTCGGTCGAGCGACGACTTCTTCGCTCGAGTAAGGACTGCGTATATCAGTTCACATTAGAGCTTTTCTGCATCACTTTTGTATCTCTTTCACTCAAAACCCTAGCCCAGCTCCTTCTCTCTCTAAAATACATACACACACACACACTCTCTCTAAATACAGCTTGATTTTGGGGTCTCTCAACCCTAGTCCCTTTGTTAAAAAGGTAGAGCAACTCGTGGGCTTCCATTTGATCCAAGAAAGTTTGAGTTTTGGGCATCTTCAAGTTTCTCCTTCTTCTTCTTTGAGCTTCTCCATTTGAGGTAGGGGTGTTTTACTCTTTAATATGAGTTTTAACCTAGGTGTTTGTCATTTTGTATAAATTATGGGATTTGGTGAGATGTGGGTGAAGTTAGGGTTTGGTTTCTATACATATATGAGGGGTTTTCATTTGGGTTTACAAAATAACTATGAGGCTTTGTGTGTGAGGTTCTCTAGTGTTGAAATGGTGAAATTTTAGACCTATGGATTGACATTTTGGAATTTGGGAAATTTTTCGTAGGATGGGTTAAATAAATTATTTGTGTAAATAATGAAATTGGTACGAGAAATATGAAATTGAAAGGATGTATAAATGGAAGGTGTAGTTGGATTTGATAAATCACTCACCTACGGAAAATTTTGTAAATTATCTGTTGGATAGATTTTTTTATCTGTTTAGAAAATATCTGTTTTGGACTATCGGTGGAGGATAGCTATGATTGTTGTAGAAATAGCATGAGGTTAGGTGAATTGAAACTAATCAACTGAATTGTGTCATTGAATGTGACGGTTGGATTAAACCATTGAATATGTGATTTGATTAGTCAGTGTATATAACAACGTATTTAAATACATTGTATATGTATCGTTGTTTGGGAGGAGATAGGGGATGTACTCCATTGTTTAGGAGGAGATAGGGGATGGACTCCATTGATAATTAAGTTGGCCGGAGTGTCTAGGGTGAAAGTCCTAAAATCTTGTGTATATATGGGTGCCGGTTCTCTCGGATGTGATTCCGTAAAATGGCAAAAAAATAGAAGTGTTGAATTGATAAATGTATTCAATTGTGAACCATTGAGTTGAAATCTCATTTTGGTTGAATAAATGATAATGAACTTGGTAAATAGATTTACCCCAAAATAGATGATTGGAAATGAATTGAGATATGTTTATGTATATCGAATGGTCTTGGCAAGAATATATATTGGTTAAGAATATTACACATTTATCTGATGCTTATGCCTTAGTTAAATCTTATATATTGTTTTAGCACATCTCTACTGGGTTTTGACTCACCCTACTTGGGAAACCATTTTCAGGTACAGGTGACATGCTGCTTCCAATGACATAGTATTGGAGGTGTAGGGGCTGAAGGCTCCGTTTTGTTATTTTGTTGTGCTAAGTGTTTATTCAGGCTGAGGGCCTTATATGTATAGAGCTTAGGAATCTTTTGTCGTAACCAAGTTATCTCTTGGAAAGATGTAAGCCTGTAGGCAGGGGCGGAGGGAAGAAGGGTCCAGGGGGGTTACGTGCCCCCCTTGGGTTTTGGAATTTTTTTTTTTTTGCAAACATAAAAAAATATTTTAAATAAAAATATTATTTAGAGTGAAATTGCAATGACATTTTTTAAATTATAAGAACAATAATGATTGTTTTCATTAAAAATAAAGAGATTACAATATTATTATCTATGAAAATTCCAATATAATGGTGATATTTATCATTATTAACATGCAAATATAATTAGTCTCAATGAAAATATAATATTTATTGAATTGTTAGTTACATTTGACATGTAAGGTTTATCCTCTATGTGTTTTTTTACTGTTGGTTGATGATATCACATGTCAATGATGACGTGGTATGACTATTATATCAAATTTACGCATATTTTGTATAAAAAATTTATTTTGTTATTATATAATTTAATTTAAAACTTTATATCCATGACTTTTTTTAATATTGTCCATGATACACTAATTACAAATAACATTCACTTTGTTTGATTTGAGTTTTCTAAAAACACTTTTCAGAAAATTCTATTTTTTTGTTTTCCGTATATTTTTGTTTATACTGAATTTTTTTAATATTTTAAGAAATTTTTAAAATTTTTAGACACATCTAACATAAACACACTTAGAAAGTATAATTTTTGCGAAAAAAAATCTTTAAAAAATTCACTAAATACCAAAAATAAAAAAAAATAAAAAAATATGAAAAATCAGTACATTTTTCGTATTTTCATGTATTTATTAATTTTTTAAAATATTTTTTCAAAAATATTTTATTTTTTTAGACACATCTAAGTAACATGCATCTAAAAAAGTTTATAAAAAAAAATGCTTAAAATTTTAAAAATATTCACTAAAAACAAAAAAAAAATACGAAAAAAAAATTGATTTAAAAAAACCTTAATTCAAAAAACTTAAACCAAACACACTGTTATTTTATTTTATTTTTATCTTTCTTGAAGTCAATCGTAAAAATTTATGTGAAATATTTTTGTAAAAATTTTCAATATTGTAATTAATAAGTGCCCCCTCTGAGTTAATTTCTTGGCTCTGCCACTGCCTATAGGGCATTTATTTTGTTGTTATCAGTTAGAGTTACATGCTATAGTTTCAAGATGAACGTTTATGAAAGTGTAATGTATGTGATATCTTTTGTAATATAAATTCTGATGAATGAAAATATAACGTTTCTATTATGCTTATGGATCTTATGAATGGTTGATTTATATAGTATTTTGAGGGCGTGACACAAGCATTAACTGAGATACGTCATCGTAATATTGTGAAGCTTTATGGTTTTTGTTCACACCCAAGACACCTATTTTTGGTTTATGAGTTCTTGGAAGGGGAAAGCTTGAGGAAGATACTAAGCAATGAGAAACAAGCAGTGGATTTTGAATGGACTGAGAGGGTGAATGTCATTCAAGGAGTGGCAAATGCTTGGTCTTATATGCACCATGATTGTTCCCCTCCTATCATTCATCGGGACATAACAAGCAATAATATTTTGTTGGATTTAGAATATGTGGCTCACATTTCTGATTTTGCCACAGCTAGACTCATAAATCCTGACTCCTCAAATTGGACTTCATTTGCAGGAACCTTTGGATACGCTGCTCCAGGTATTTATTTTTCTATTGCAGGATTGTAACTCTTTCTGTCTCTCTCAGTCATGAAATTTGGCAAGATTGTAAGCTTGTCATTCCACTGAGTTTTAAGGGCCATTGCATGGCCATTAAACATCGCATTTTGATGCTAACCCAACAGACTGAGGTTGAAATTTTTGGTGTGCTCTCAGTTAGGAGGCCTTTGAAGTTGGTTAGAGCGAAAATGATAAGTATGATAAGTCAATCTAGCTCCAATTTAAGTTCCCACTTTTATAGGCCTTGTTGAATTCTTGGCCTGATAAACCTAGCATGGACGATGTAATCTATGCTTGATATGAGTATTAGAGAACTGATGAGAGTTACCCCTTTTTCATTTTCTTTTCCTTTTTATTTTAATTATTTTATTTTTATTTTTTTTATATACTTCAATTGATCAAAATGATAAGTTGATTTAGTAGGTGACTCAAGTCAACAATTCAATTCATCTCATGCTAATCATGTGATTTCGAGCTCGTTGTAACTTTTTTTAAGTTGAAAACTGATAATTTATAAGCAGAATATAAAACCACACTCTGTTTCAAAATTTTGAGCATATATGTTGTAAGTAGAAATTACAATGAACATTATGACAAAAAATTTCAAAATAAAAAAATTGGTCAGCAGCTCATTTAAAATGCAACTAACTGATGACATAGTAGCTAATTAATTGATCTGACATTTTGTAGCTCCAATTGCATGTATGTGTTATGATAATTCAAATTATCATACACTTGAAAACAGAGCATGATCAATTTCTTTCTTTTTCTTCTTTTCTGCATTTGCTTCCTTGGCAAAACTTGCTTTCACAATGGAAGTGAATGAAAAGTGCGATGTCTATAGTTTCGGAGTGCTAACATTGGAAGTGATAATGGGAAAACATCCAGGTCATCTCATCTCTTCCCTACCATCATCATCATCGTCAAAGTCAAATTTTGAAGGCTTGTTTTTGACGGATATTCTGGACCAACGCCTCCCAACATCCAAGAATCAAGTGCCACATCGAGTGGATTTGATCGCAAAGCTAGCATTTGCATGTTTGCGTGCTAGTCCACAGTTGCGCCCAACCATGCAACAAGTTTCTGTGGTGCTATCAAAACAAAGTCCTCCACTTCAAAATCCACTCCACATGATTTCATTGGAACAATTGTTTGGTGATATCGGATTTTCAACTTTTTAGGCTTCTGCACTTTTTTCGGACCAATAGATTTACGGATATAGAACAAGTAACCAAAAAAAAAAAAGAACAATTATTTAGAAATACAATGCATGATTCAAATTCAACTCTTTAATGGTGGAATTCACATTTAGACCGCACTTTATTTTTTCTAGGTATATTTTTGTGTGCAAATTTTGGGTCTGTGGCAGCCTATGAAGCATGAGTACTTCGATAAACATCAGTATCGGTACTTCGAATGGGTGGCAGCCAGTGGCGAAGGCACCTTAGGCCCAGGGGGGTCATGTGCCCCTTCTGGGTTTTGGGAATTTTTTTTTTTTTTTTTTAACATACAGAAAATATTTTAAATAAAAAAAATTTATAAAAATATTATTTAAAGTGAAATGTCAATGACATTTTAAAATTATGAGAATAATAATGATTATTTTAATTGAAAATAAAGAGATTATGATAAGTGATATTATTATTTATAAAAATTTCAATATAATGGTGATGTTTATCATTATTGACATACAAACATAATTAATTTTAATGAAGATATGAAATTTATTAGATTGTTAGTTATATTTGACATGTAGAGTCTATCCTCTATGTGTTTCTTTCTATTCATAACTAAAATAACCACTATATAAATTATAATCAAGTAACATATCTTCAATTATAAAAAATAAAAAAATAAAAAAATTACAATAGGTCATAATTAATATCAAAATGAGTCATAACTAATTATTACTTGATATATAACCATAACCAAAATAACAACCACAAAAAGTTATAACTAAATTATATTTAACACTATAATGTGTTATAACTAAAGACCACGAATGTCATAATTGCGACATATGATAGACACTTTGGATCCGTTTGTTTTTAGAGGTAGAATGGAGGAGATTCATAGTGAGGGAATTAATAGTGAGAGAATTGATAATGAGGAGATTAAGTAAAATTTTGTTTATTTTGATGATAGTTGTTAGTGTAGGAGTTGTTAAATTATTTTTATATAAAATAATAAAACAAATAAAAAAATACAAAAAATTAAACATTAATGTTCAAAAAAAAAAAAAAATGACCAACATGTAAAAAATAAAAAAAATTTCTAGTCTCCTTAGTATTTTTCTAATACCACCTCCACCTCCACCTCCTCCATCCCAATCCCCTTCCAACCTCCATCTTAATCTCTTCCTTCATCCCAATCCCCATTCCAACCTCCATCTTAATCTCCTCCTCTATCCTAATCCCTTCCTCAACTCTACAAACAAACACAACATTAAATGGGTCCCATCTCCATCCTAATCACATCCCACCCTCTACACCCCAAAACAAACGGGGTCCTTTTTTGTGGTATGTTTTATAGAATTTCTCTACTAAAATATATCATTTCTATGTCAACTTATCTTCTTTTTTAAATTTCCAATCCGCCTATAAAATACTTACTCCCCAATATTTGTATAAACTTTAATCTCAAATCCTTTAATTTAAAATTCACATTTATTCAAATGAACTCTTAATATTTAAGTTTAGTAATATCTCATTGTTGTTTATTATGAAAAAAAATTAATTAATTAATATTGTCATTAATTTGTGCCCCCTCTCCACTGAATTCCTACTTACGCCACTGGTGGCAGCTCTATTTCTCATGGTGTCTTTTTTCTTCGTTCTTTAGGTGGCAGCTCTCTTTCTCATGGTGTATTTTAGTTCTTTTTGTACATATCCACTTTTTGATCTTACCCTCTTTGTGTTGTATTGTATATATCTACCCTTTTGTTTGCTTGAATGAATAAATGATGTATAGGGTACTTCAATATGTGTTTAATGTCCAACAATTAGTGAATTCTAAAATGCAAGTATTTTGGGTTGAGGTTCAATTGTTTAACTTACCCAAAAAAAGGTTCAATTGTTTAGTTGTTTTAAATATGGGTTTAACTTTTTTATTTATAGCGATCCCGGTTTTTCCCCTCATTTATTGTATTCCGAACTCGAGGTTCCGTGGTTGTTTGTTGTTGTCTATATCTGGTTTCCATCCTTTAATTCCTTGTATTTGAGCAATCGGATGTGTTGGTTCAGTTTACAACAGGTTGGTAGCTAATTGGTCTAGAACCTTATTGCCCAGAATTTTGGTCTTTCGCTCAAGCGGGTCTTTTTGCGCTCGAGTGAGGTTTGCAATCATTTAGTACTTTGTGCATCTGCAAAAAATACTGTGGAAGTGTTTTTCACACTCGAGCGGGTCTGAGCTCGAATGGCCCCTCTGGCGCTCGAGCGACTGTCTGAAGTCTGTAAAATACTGGACGAGTGTATTCTACGCTCGAGTGGGTCTACTTGCGCTCGAGCGGGTAGTGCCTTGCTATTGTGTCTTGGCGCTCGAGCGGCCTTTATTGCGCTCCAACGAGTCGAATTTTTATGTCTGACGCTCGAGCATCAAACTCTCCGCTCGAGCGGACTGTGCATATATCAGATTGCAAAAGTGACATTTTAAATCACTTTTTCTGTCATTTCCCTCTCTAAAACTTTCCAAAACCCTAGGTTGAGAGCCTCTCTCTCTCTAAAATACTCTCTCTCTCTCTCTCTCTCTCTCTCTCTCTCTCTACATTTTGACCTAGATCTAATGATCTCCTAACCCTCATTCCTTTGATAAAAAGTTTGAGCTCTTCAAGATCTCCATTTTCATTCTAGTGGAAGTTGGTTTCATCATTTTTGGAGCTAATCTCTTGCTTGGCTCATCATCTCTTCTTGAGGTAGGGATAATCTACTCATTTCTATGAGCTTTAACATAAATGTTGGTCATTTTGTATAAATGGTTGGTTTAGGGTGAAGTTAGGGTTTGGGTGTTGATTTGAGAAAGAGGGGTTTTCAAATTTAAACTCCTTATGTGTAAGAGGGATCTTAAAAACGGGGTTAATGGTGTATAATTGTTGAAATGGTGAGATTTGGACCTTGGGTCAATGTTTTTGGAATTTGGGAGAAAATGCCCTAGTTTGGAATTAAATAACTATTTTGTATAAATAGTGAATTCGTTGTGTAAGTAATTAAATTGGCTTGGAAATTATGGAATTGAAGGAACATGTGATTAAATAGTGTAGTTGGATCAATGAATCACTCACCTATGGAAAATGTGATAATTTGTCTATGGAGAAATTTATTTATCTGTTTAGATATATCTGTTTTGGGCTATCGGTGGAGGATAGCCATGATTGTTGTAGAAACTGCATGATGATTAGGTGAATTGAAACTAATCAATTGGATTATGTCATTGAATATGACGGTTGAATATAAACATTGATTATGTGATTTAATTGGTCATTGTATATGGTGACGTGTTAAATACATTGTATATGTATCTTGTTTGGGAGGAGATAGGGGATGTACTCCATTATGTGGGAGGAGATAGGGGATGCACTCCATTGATAATTAAGTTGGCTGGAGTGTCTAGGGTGAAAGTCCCGAAATCTTATTTATATTTGGGTGCCAGTTCCCTCGGACGTGGTTCCGTAAAATGACAAGATATGGAAGTGTATGAATGATGTTTATGATTGAAGTGTTGATGAATAAGTTGTAGTCTCATTTTGAATTGTTTATATGATAATGTATTATGTCAATAAATTGACTTGGGTAAATAACTGGAAGTGAATTGAAATATGGTCGTCAATGTTGATAGATATGGAAAAGGTTTAACATGGTTTATAAGTGTTAAACATTTATCGAATGCTAATGTTTTAGTTAATTCTCATATAGTGTTTAGCATATTTCTACTGGGCTTTGGCTCACCCTACTTGGGACACCATTTTTCAGGTACAGGTGGCATGCTGCCTCCAAGATCTTAGCTTGGGAGGTTTAGGAGTTGAAGGCCTCATTTTGTTATTTTGTTTTGATGTTAAATGTAAATCCAAGCCGAGGGCTTTATATGTAAAAGAGTTAGAACTCTTCTTTCGTTGTAACCAAGTAATGACTTGGAAAGTTGTAAGCCCGTAGGGCACATATTTTGTTATTAAAAGTTAGAATTACATGCTGTAGTTTCAACATAAACATTTATGAAAGTGTAATGCATGTAATATCTTTTGTAGTATTAACTCTGATGAATGAGAATAGAACTTTTCCATCATGTTTTATGGATCTTATGAATGGTTGGGTTATGTCATATTGTGAGGGCGTTACAACTTGGTATCAGAGCGTATCGGGTTTGAATATTTTGGGTACGTGGGAAGTGGTTAGTACCACAATGGGTTTGTCTCGCTTGTTAGAGACTTATGTATGATATTACATGTTTATGTGATTATATGGGTATGGAGTTTAGTTTCTAGGATGTTGATCAGGTCTATGGGTTTCTGGGAGTCCTGTTAGAAAGGCACTTGATCACTGCCGTTTCTAACTGGAACTCTAGCAACGCCACGGGACGGTCATTATCTGGAAATAAAATTCGTAAGTGCTAATGTGATTATGTGCTTATGTGGAGTGAATTATAGTTGTCCATTGCATTAGGACGCGAGTGAGATAGTTTCGGCACATTTGTGAATGTGCTAATTTCTTTTGTCACCTTTATTAGGATATCAGGACGAGGTCGTGGTGGTAGACGTGGTAGGCCTATGAGGCAGGAGATGCTTATACCGGATGAGATTTCGACGCAGGAAGAAGGAGTGGGCCAGGCCAATATGGTCGAGCCAGTTGGTCAGCAGGCCATGGGCGCCTTAGCTTGTGAAATGGCCGAAGCATTGAGGGAATCCATAGACATTCTCAGGGCTGAGAATCAAGTCTAGGCCCAAGCAGTTGAAGCAGGGCCGTCTTTTCTAAAGAGGGAGTTCTTCCGGTCGAATCCAGACGAGTTTTTGGGTGACCCTAAGGAGCCACTGAAGGCTGATGTGTGGTTGGAGCAGATGGCGAAGGCGTTTGAGATGCTTGGCATCGAAGACAGAGGTTTGCAAGTGACCTTGGAGTCCTTCCAGTTGAAAGGAGGCACGGGTCAGTGGTGGAAGTATGTGCGGGGGCGCATTGGAGGGACTTGGGAGGCCTTTGTTGAAGCTTTCCAAGACAAGTACTTGCCTGCAACGGTGAGGGAGAAGTTGAGGGATCAACTTTCTCAGCTCAAGCAGTTGAATACCAGTGGTGGAGTTTCAGGCCACTTTTACTAGCTTGTCTAGGTTTACACCTGAGTTAGTGGCGACTGAGGAACGCCGTTGTCTGGAGTTCGAGAAGAAATTGAGGACCGGGCTCATGGTTTGAGTTGCGAGGTCCATGATTAGAGACTATGGGCGCCTTGTGGAGGCTGCTGCCCATCTTGAGACCATTATGCATGCAGAGGAGGAGAGGATGAGGGGCTCCAAGAGGAGTCAGGATGGCCAGGTAGACGGTAAGAGGCAGAGGGGTTCTAACCCTCAGCAGTCCCAGGGAGCACATTCGAGATCTACCTTTCCAGTACCGAGTTTGGGTTCTGGGAGAAGCGATCAGGGAGACATCACCTATTTTAAATGTGGTCAGTTGGGCCACAAGTCTCTAGCTTGCCCACAGAGAGGAGGGCAGCGAGCAGCATCATCTTCGGCCCATTCTCAGGGCCAGGGTCAGAGTAGAGGCCAGCCGCTCGCTTGTTATCAGTGTGGGCATGCAGGACACCTGAAGAGGTTTTGCCCGTAGTTGGGTGGCGCACCTGGTGTGTCTGGTTCGAGGCAGACACAGAGTCACCAGCCAACGTAGTTAGTTCAGGCTTTGAGGGCCAATCAGGGAGCCTCTTCGGCTCAGTCTGTGCAGTAGTCTTATGCTCTGAGAGGTGAGCAGGTAGATCAGAGACCTTCAGGACGTATGTATGCTGTTACAGCGCCGGATCTTGTACCGGCTCCATCTGTTGTGAGAGGTACCTTTTTGTTTTGCAACTCAGTTGCTAATGTGTTAATTGATACGGGTGCATCCCACTCTTTTATATCTTCTGCATTTGCATCTGTTTTGGGATTGGAGTTAGCACAGTTAACATCTCCTATTTGTGTGGTATCACCTATTGGGGGCGAGATGATTTTGAAACAGGGGTGTAGGGGCTGTGATATAGAAGTCACCGATCGCCGACTTCTATTTTCTTTTGTATTGATGGATATGTCTGGGTTTGATGTGATTTTGGATATGGACTGGTTATCATCATACCGGGCTGTTATAGATTGCTACCATCAGAGGGTTACTGTACGTACCTTGAGCGGTGACTGTTTTCATTTCTTGGGAGATTGGGTTGGTAGAGTTTTACCACCGGTGTATGATCCGCGAGGGCGGAGTGAGCTTAGTTGTCTTCTCGCTAGCTTTATGAGTAGTGAGTGTGATGAGACCCGGACTGAGTTGCCAAGAGTGGTTTGTGAGTACTCGGACGTCTTTCCTTAGAATCTTATTAGTTTACCACCCCAGTGAGAGATCGAGTTCTCTATTGATTTAATACCTGGCACGGCATCGATTTCCATGGCACCATATCGTTTTGCACCAGCTGAGTTGAGGAAGCTGAAGGTTCAGCTCCAGGAATTGCTAGATAAGGGTTTTATTCGCCCTAGTACTTCGCCTTGGGGAGCACCGGCCCACTTTGCTAAAATGAAAGATGGGGCTTTGAGACTTTGCATTGATTACCGAAAGTTGAATCGAGTTACGGTTAAGAATAAGTACCATATGCCTCGTATAGATGATATGTTTGATCAATTAAAAGGATCCCGTTTTTTCTCTAAGATAGACTTGAGATCAGGTTACCATCAATTGAGGGTCAGGGAGGAGGATATCCTAAAGACGGCATTCCGTACGCGGTATGGCCATTACGAGTTTCTGGTGATGCCTTTTGGGCTCACCAATGTACCGGCTGTGTTTATGAATTTGATGAACCGGATCTTCTGAGAATTCTTAGATCGCTTTGTGGTCGTCTTTGTAGACAACATTCTGATTTATTTACCTTCTGAGAAGGAGCACAAGGAACACTTGCGAGTGGTGCTCGAGTTGCTTAAAGCCCATAAGTTGTATGCTAAGTTTGGGAAATGTGAGTTTTGGCTAAGAGAGGTTAAGTTCTTAGGCCACGTGGTATCCGAGGAATGGGTGACTGTAGATTCATCCAAGATAGAGGCAATGCAAGATTGGGCACAACCTAAGAATGCCTTCGAGATCCGTAGTTTCTTAGGGTTGGCGGGTATTACCATCGGTTTGTGAAGGATTTTTCCAGGCTAGCTTCACCTTTGACTAGATTGATGCGGAAATGGGTCAAATTTGTATGGAGTGAGACTTGTGAGAAGTCATTCCAAGAGCTTAAGGTTAGACTTGATTATTCCGAAGAGGGGTTTGGGTTATGCAGTGTATTGTGATGTCTCAAGAGAGGGTTTGGGTTGTGTATTGAAGCAAGAGGGAAAAGTAGTAGCCTATGGCTCACGTCAGTTGAAAACACACGAGAGAAATTATCCTACTCACGACCTAGAGTTAGCAGCTGTGATATTTGCCTTGAAGATTTGGAGGCACTATCTTTATGGTGAGAAGTTCGAAGTGTTCTCGGACCATAAGAGTCTAAAGTATCTGTTTACACAGAAAAACTTGAATTTAAGGCAGAGAAGGTGGATGGAGTTCATAGAAGATTATGACTTCGAGTTGCATTATCATCCGGGAAAGGCCAATGTTGTGATCGATGCCCTAAGTAGGAAGTCCATCAGTAGTGTAGCTTGTATAGCTATCCGAGAATGGGAGATGTTGGGTGTCCTTGGTGAGTTTGGCTTGCATCTGGGCGAGTCTGTTGAGTCTGCCGCCTTGTTTTCTGTAGTTGCGCAACCTACACTCGTGAATCGAGTGTTAGAAGCACAGAAGGGTGACTTTGAGGTAGAATCCCTCCGGGAGAAGATCTCCAGTGGAAAGGTAGAGAAGGGTTTGATTGTGTATCCCGACCTAAGTGTGAGATACCGAGACCGCCTGTTTGTGCCGGAGTCTGGCCGAGAGGAAGTACTCCGAGAATTTCACCATTCATGCCTTGCGGTGCATCCGGGAGGCACAAAGATGTATCATGATTTGAGTCACCAGTTTTGGTGAAGGGGTATGAAGAAGGATGTGGCGGTGTTTGTGTCAAGGTGCCTTACTTGTCAACAAGTGAAGGCTGAACATCAGAGGCCAACGGGTTTGTTACAGCTCTTGCCTATAGTCGAGTAGAAATGGAAGCATGTCACAATGGATTTTGTGGTGGGTCTTCCGAGGACTCAATGGGGTAGTGATGCCATTTGGGTTGTAGTTGACCGGTTGACCAAGTCGGCACACTTTATTTCTATGCGTGTGAGAGATTCGGTAGATTACCTTGCTGACTTGTATATTCGGGACATAGTGAGGTTGCACGGGGTCCCAGTGTCGATTGTCTTAGATAGAGATCCGCGTTTTACTGCTAGGTTGTGGCAGAGTTTGCAGAGTGCCTTGGGCACTAGATTCACTTTTAGCACGGCTTACCACCCTCAAACTGACGGGCAGTCCTACTATTCAGATCCTTGAGGATATGCTTCGAGGCTGTGTCCTTGACTTTAAGGGGTCGTGGGAGAGACACTTACCCTTAGTGGAGTTTACCTACAATAACAATTTCCAATCGAGTATTGGTATGGCACCGTTTGAGGCCTTGTATGGCCGACCGTGTAAATCTCCAGTGTGTTGGGCCGAGGTGGGTGATGCACTTCTGTTGGACCTGGAGTTGGTGCGGGAAACGACGGAGAAGGTAGCACTTATCCGTAAAAGGTTGGTTACAGCACAGAGTCGCCAAAAGAGTTATGCCGACCGTAGGAGGAGGCCTTTGTTGTTCAAGGTGGGTGATCACGTCTTGTTTAAAATATCACCTAGATAGGGTTTGATGAGGTTTGGGAAGAGTGGGAAGTTGTCCCCTCGGTTTATTGGCCCTTTTGAGATCCTTGAGCGGATTGGGGAGGTTGCTTACCGTTTAGCGTTGCCGCCGCAACTCTCCAGAGTGCATGACGTATTTCATGTTAGTATGCTTCGGAAGTATGAGCCGAATCCATCACATATATTGGATTGGACCGACTTAGAGGTAGATGAGGATGCTTCGTATGAGGAGAGACTGGTGAGAGTCTTTGATAGACGGGACCAAGTCTTGCGAGGCAAGACGATTTCCTTGGTCAGAGTATTATGGAAACATCACGGGGTTGAGGAAGCCACTTGGGAACGTGAATTAGAGGTCCGAAAGAAATATCCAGATCTGTTTGTTAATGTTTGAGTATATGTTGGAAATTTTGTTTTGTTGATAAACTCTAAGAACATTGAATATGTTTTGGGTTGTAAAACATTGTATATGTTTTGGATTATGGAAGTATTGTAATTGTTGAATATGTCTCGGAAATGCGAGTTTAATTTAAGCATTGTATATGTTGAATGTGTTTTAGAAATGCAAACATGTTATTAACATTGAATATGTTATGGAGTTATGAAATATGTGTATTGAGATTAGTTGGATTTTGAAGGGATGCATGTTGATAATGTATATTGAGCTATATTTGTAAAGTTGTTCTCTTGAGAAGAGATGGAATGAGTGGTAATGGGTCATGATGGTGGGTATTGAATTGTAATCATGTTGAGAATTGAATAATCACAATTTTGAAACTTGTATAAAAATTTCGAGGATGAAATTCTTTAAGGGGGGAGGTTATAGCAATCCCGGTTTTTCCCCGTCATTTATTGTATTCTGGACTCGGGTTCCGTGGTTGTTTGTTGTTGTCTATATCTGGTTTCCATCCTTTAATTTCTTGTATTTGAGCTGTGGGATGTGTTGGTTAAGTTTAGAACAGGTTGGTTACTAATTGGTCTAGAACCTTATTGCCCAGAATTTTGGTCTTCCGCTCGAGCGGGTCTTTTTGTGCTTGAGCGGGGTTTGCAATCATTCAGTACTTTGTGCATCGGCAAAAAAAATACTGGGGAAGTGTTTTTCACGCTCGAGCGGGTTTGAGCTCGAGCGGCCCCTCTGGCACTCGAGCGACTGTCTGAAGTCTGTAAAATACTGGACGAGTGTATTCTACGCTCGAGTGGGTAGTGCCTTGCTGTTGTGTCTTGGCACTCGAGTGGCCTTTATTGCGCTCAAGCGGGTCGAATTTTTGTATCTGACGCTCGAACGTCAAACTCTCCGCTTGAGCAGACTACACGTATATCAGATCGCGAAAGTGACTTTTTAAATCACTTTTTCTGTCATTTCTCTCTCTAAAACTTTCCAAAACCCTAGGTTGAGAGCCTCTTTCTCTTTCTCTCTACATTTTGATCTAGATCTAGTGATCTCCTCACCCTCCTTCCTTTGATAAAAAGTTTGAGCTCTTCAAGATTCCATTTTCATCCGAGTGGAAGTTGGTTTCGTCATCTTTGGAGCTAATCTCTTGCTTGGCTCATCATCACTTCTTGAGGTAAGGATAATCTACTCATTTCTATGAGCTTCAACATAAATGTTGGTCATTTTATATAAATGGTTGGTTTGGGGTGAAGTTAGGGTTTGGGTGTTGATTTGAGAAAGAGGGGTTTTCAAATTTAAACTCCTTATGTATAAGAGGGATCTTAAAAATGGGGTTAATGGTGTATAATTGTTGAAATGGTGAGATTTGGACCTTAGGTCAATGTTTTTGGAATTTGGGGAAAAATGCCCTACTTTGGAATTAAATAACTATTTTGTATAAATAGTGAATTCGTTGTGTAAGTAATGAAATTGGCTTGGAAATTATGGAATTGAAGGAACATGTGATTAAATGGTGTAGTTGGATCAATGAATCACTCATCTATGGAAAATGTGATAATTTGTCTATGGAGAAATTTATTTATCTATTTAGATATATCTGTTTTGGGCTATCGGTAGAGGATAGCCATGATTGTTGTAGAAACTGCATGATGATTAGGTGAATTGAAACTAATCAATTAGATTATGTCATTGAATATAACGGTTGAATATAAACATTGATTATGTGATTTAATTGGTCATTGTATATGGCGACGTGTTAAATACATTGTATATGTATCTTGTTTGAGAGGAGATAGGGGATGTACTCCATTGTGTGGGAGGAGATAGGGAATGGACTCCATTGATAATTAAGTTGGCCGGAGTGTCGATGGTGAAAGTCTCGAAATCTTATTTATATTTGGGTGCCAGTTCCCTCGGACGTGGTTCCATAAAATGGCAAGATATGGAAGTTTATGAATGATGTTTATGATTGAAGTGTTGATGAATGAGTTGTGGTCTCATTTTGAATTGTTTATATGATAATGTATTATGTCAATAAATTGACTTGGGTAAATAACTGAAAGTGAATTGAAATATTGGCTCCAATGTTGATTGATATGAAAAAGGTTTAAGATGATTTATAAGTGTTAAACATTTATTAAATGCTAATGTTTTAGTTAATTCTCATATACTGTTTAGCATATTTCTGTTGGACTTTGGCTCACCCTACTTGGGACACCATTTTTCAGGCACAGGTGACATGCTGCCTCCAAGATCTTAGCTTGGGAGGTTTAGGAGTTGAAGACCTCATTTTGTTATTTTGTTTTGATGTCAAATGTAAATCCAAGCCGAGGGTTTTATATGTAAAAGAGTTAGAACTTTTTTTTTTTGTTGTAACCAAGTAATGACTTGGAAAGTTGTAAGCCCATAGGGCACATATTTTGTTGTTAAAAGTTCGAATTACATGTTGTAGTTTCAAAATAAACATTTATGAAAGTGTAATGCATGTAATATCTTTTGTAGTATTAAGTCTGATGACTGAGAATAAAACTTTTCCATCATGTTTTATGGATCTTATGAATGGTTGGGTTATGTCATATTGTGAGGGCGTTACATTATTAATAAATTGCAAATTAATAGGAAGACTAAAAATAATTAGAAAATAAAAAATAATTGGATTAAATTATTATTTTAATAAAAGAAAGGAGCTCTCGATTTTTTTTTTAAAATTATTGATAATAAAATTTATTTTGCCTTTAAGACATAGAAATAAACCAAATACAATTAATGGTGGAATTCACATTTAGACTGCACGTTATTTTTTCTGGTTATTTTTTTGTGTGCAAATTTTGGATCCGTGGCAGTCTATGAAGGATACTTCATATGGTTATTTCTGCATACGTACTGATTATATGAAACACGTACCAAATTTTTTCTTCTTACTTTTTGCTATATCCTAGATGTACCAAGTGTATATTTAAGTCGTACCGTACCTTAGTCGAAATAATATTTTTTTCTAATATAATGGTAAAATTAATTTCATTGGACTTCATTTATTTATTTATTTTAATGCTTAGCATGGTTTGAACTTTAAGTTATAATTTGTAACTTATTTAATATAATGACATTTAATTTTAGTTTATACCTTTATTTTTTGGTATTAAATGTGAATTGTAGATTGGATCTCAGCAAATTAAGTCATTCAACTAATTAATATATTATTTTAAAGGGAGTTTTTTTGATAAATCTCATTTCTAAGAGTTTTATTCTATCCAACTCATATATTTTTTTTTGACTATTTCATTAGGTCCTATTTGAGGTAAGAAGACCAAAACACCCTCAATCTCTCCTACTCTCATTAATGTTGATATTTAGGCCTCATTTGGGAACAGACTTTTTTAGTAACTTTTTTGCTTTTTGACTAAAATATGATGTAAAAAAAACTAGTATGTTTGGGATGACTTTTTGATTTTTTACGAAAAGATGTGAAAAAATAAAGAGAAAAATGAATTTTTGACCTTTTCGTATAGGTTGTTGGCTTTTTGTTTTTTTTTTAGTGACTTTTTGGCTAAAAAAGCCTGCTGCCAAACATGGCCTTAATGTTGATTGTCATTATGTTTTGGTAGTTCCTTTGACCATTCATATTCCCCATATCTTTACTCCAAAAAAATGCATTAACTGCACACCACTATTTAATGTTGATATATATTACACACAAAAAATTAAACATAGTTCTTTATTAATTGTCATTATGTTTTGGTAGTTCCATACATCCAAATGTTAACTGTACGTAATGACGTGAATGTTCACATTAGATGACGCGAATGTGAATATTCACATTAGATGACGCGAATGTTCACATCAGATGACGTGATTGTGATAAAGGTGATGTTAAGGTTTACATCAGCATTACATCAAATTACTCAACCACAAGCCTCAATTTTCATTTGAATATAAACATGATTGTACGTGATGACGTGAATGTTCACATTAGATGATGTGAATGTGAATGGTCACATCACATCACTATATTAGATAAGAGAGAATTTTTTAAAAATGTGTTGTGAACGTTCACATCAGATGAGAGAGAATTCTCAGGGCGTTGAAGCCATTAAAGAACTTTCTGGAAAGGTGTCTATTTTATAAGATTATCAAATTTTTTTAATAAGTTTGATGAAAATGGAGCTTTTTTGGTTTAGGGTTTAGGGACATTAATATCAACATTAAAGTTTGATGAAAAGGGAGCCTTTTTGGTTTAGGGTTTGGAGACATTAAATATTAATATTAAATATCAACATTAAATATAAAGGCATAAGAGTCTAAGAAAATAGTGTAAATCAAGAAAAATGATTTTATGGAATAAAAGTATACATACATGGGATTAAGTGAGTTAAATAATTCTTTCATGGACTTCTTGGGTTATAACACTTCTAAATGGGATTTATCAATAAAAATTCCTATTTTAAAATAAAAATAAATATTTTTTATAAACATGTCTTGTCATACCCATACTTTATTTTTTGTAAATTTTAAAATATCGACGTATTCGCACTTGTACTCGTACTCGTCCCATGCTTCATAGGTGGCAGCTCTCTTTCTCATGGTGTATTTTAGTTCTTTTTGTACATACCCACATTTTGATCTCACCCTCTTTGTGTTGCATTGTATATCTCTACCCTTTTGTTTGCTTGAATGAATAAATGATGTATAGGGTACTTCAATATGTGTTTAATGTCCAACCATTAGTGAATTCTAAAAAGCAAGTATTTTGGGTTGAGGTTCAATTGTTTAACTTATCCAAAAAAAAGTTTCAATTGTTTAGCTGTTTTAAATATGGGTTTAATTTTTTATTAAAAGTAGTTGGTTTAATAAAGGGCAAATTGCAAATTAATAGGAAGACTAAAAATAATTAGAAAATAAAAAATAATTGCATTAAATTATTGTTTTAACAGACGAAAGGAGCTCTCAAATATTTTTAATATTATTGATAATAAAAATTATTTTGCTTTTAAGACTTTAAAATAAACCAAATGCAATTAATCTTAGAGACAAAGCAATAATCTAAAAATCAGAAAAACTAAATTAACTTAAATTACTAAATATAACACTTTTAGGCTATTCCATACTAAAACTACGAAATTTGTAAAAAAATACTAAGTACAAAATACTAAAAATACAAATATAAATTTTTTCTAAAATCTTATCCCTATAGAATTTTGGATCCAAACAAGATTGTTGGGCCCCACAACTCTGTTTGAGAATGATCATCAACACAGGATTGGGAGATTGTTAAACAAATTTAAAAGAAAAAAAATCATAAAACTGTTTAGAATTTACAATCAAAATTCAAGATTTATTTATGGTATGATCTCACAATAAGACATTATAAATTTGAAATTTTGAATAAATTTTTGAGTTTTTTTCTAGATGCCTAGACTTTTTGACATTCATGAAAGATGCATTTTATTATATTCATATTAAACATTTATTAAAAGTTTTCACATATATCACTTATAACATCTACATGGGATGAAATATTTCACTAGAATCCTTCATGTCCTATGTGACTTTCTACCTTTTACAAAGAGTATTTTTTTTACAGAACTCTTTCACTTTCTACATCGACTCATAATTTTAGTCTTCCCACTTAATTGTTACATTATTACTATTGATGACTCGACACAAACCTTTTAAAATGTTCAACAAGTCATGCTTGTAAGCATTGGCATGGAAGTGCTAACGTGGAATGACCTTGGCATGTACTTAGAATGCCACGCATGCAATTGTTGGCCCAACCCAGAAGACCCAGTGCCTACTCCAAAGTTGCCTCCTCTCACCATAGCCGACCCAAAACACCTTGCTGGGTTCATCCCAGCTCCGACATAACCCTTCATGATCGTGATCGTGGTCGAGATAAACACCAGAAGGCCCATCACTAATCCGATGATCAAGAAAACAACATGGCCCAACGCCTTCACTTGGCAATCATCGAATGCAATCCATACTGAAGCGAAAAGGAGCACAAAAGTGCATATGATCTCAAGCCAAAGGGCTTGGCTTGTCGTGATGGGCCTATTGGGCCCATGTCCAATGATTGAGAGGGTGCAACCCCCCAGTGAAAATGTTTCCTCAATGGTGCTATTGACCACAGCTTTGAATGTTAGTGCCCCTAGAGCAGCTCCAAGGCATTGTGCCACAATATAGATAGCGGCGCGTGAAAAGGATATAAGGCTGACAAGGGCGGCGGAGAAGGAGATGGTGGGAAAAGATGTCCTTTAAGATCAACCTCTCAACTATGTTCGGTTTTTTTCCTAATATTAATGGAGATGTAAATTAAATCGCATGTAAAACTAACATCAGAGGAAAAGATGTCCTTCAAGATCAACCTCTCAACTAATGTAGTGGAAGCTTGCTTCTTCTCTTGCTCAATGTTTAAATACTGCTCTGACTTGCAAAAAGTAAACAAACCCTCCATTAATTGCTCTCTCACACCAAAGAGAGGTGCAATGGGGCCATGTTTTAAAATAAATAAATATATACATATTTAAACTAGGAAAAATTACTGATAAATCCCAAACAAGGGAATATTGTTCCATTTGATCCTGTATTTTTTCTTCTGAACCGTTTGGTCCTATTTAGTTATGAAGGAATATTTTACTTGATTTGGTATTGTTCAAGTTTACATTTTTATCCTATTTTGTTAGTCGGGGGATGCCGATGATGAGGTGGATTTGTGCAATCGGAGTAATGTATTTGCAAATTTTCGTTTTTATATATTTGATTCAGTGAGTTTCGGGAGGGGGGAGGGGGGGGATTGGTTATTTGGTTGATGTGGATTTATTGATTGTGGGTTTCGTGGTTGCTAGTCTGGGAAGACTGTCGTGATGTTGTGTGTTTTCGGTGCCGGCGATTTTTTGATTTTTTATTTCTCAAGGTAAGTGTTTCGATGGGTTGGTTGTGTAATTGTTGATTTCGGTTTTGGGTTGGATTTGTTTTGTTGTGGTGTGTGGTTTTTGTGTATGTCGGTGGTTTTGTTGTGGTTGGGTTTGTCAATGTTTTTTTTTTGGTTTTGCAGGTACGGAGGTCCACATTTTGTTGCTGCGTAATTATGGGCAAACGAATGTTGTTGTGCGTCTTCATTAAACGTTGACATTTGCAGAGTTAGTCAATGTGATATGCGGGAAGTTTGATGGGTTGATCCCCGAGACGGTGATGTTATTGTTCGCCATACCCGGATATAATAAGTTCAAGGTGCTGTGTGATGAGGATGTTCAGAATATGGTGTCGCTTGCTAAGTCTTTCAGACTCAATCACATTGATGTTCTCATTCAAAAACAGAATGTTAGAGGCAAAGTCGTGGCGGCGTTTGCATGTTTGAGGATATGAGCAGTATCGGTGGTGGCAACATGTTCGATATAGATGGATGGAAAGATCTGTTACCATCGTATTGTCAGCATAGGTCGAAGACATTTGTCGGCTGGGTAGGCAAGTGGTGTTACAAAGGTGGGTCAATTTTTTATGGATGGAGCAAACGAATTTCGAACGGTGCTTTCCAATTACGCTGTCGAGTGTGGATTTCAATTTAAATATGTCAAAAATGATTTTGTTCGTGTCACAGCTGTTTGTAAGTTTGCACTATCGACGGGTTGTACGTGATTGGTACATGCGAGGGTGTTATCGTCCAATGGTATTTTTTATTTGAAGAGGTTTGATAGTTTGCACATGTGTGGTGCGGCTGTTCGGATGGCTAGGAACTCACGCACTGGGTCCAATTTGGTTGCCGATGTTGTCGCGGATCATGTGCGTGCCCAGCCATTGACGCATCCCACCAACGTCGTATTTGACTTGAAAAATGATTACGGGCTAGATATTAGTTGCCGTGTGGCTTGGCTTGGTGTCGAGAAAGCGTGAGGTGAAGTGTATGGTAATCATGCTATGTCGTTTGACCAACTTAGATGGTATAGTGATGCAGTGATGGAAAATAATGCAAATAGTTACATAAATCTCGAGTTTGACCAGTGAACCGAGAGGTTTGTGAGGTATTTTATATCGTTTCATGCCTGCATAAATGGGTTCAAGCATTGTCGACCATTGTTATTTCTGGATGGTACATTTGAAGGACAGATTCAAGGGTAATTTGCTTGCAGCTACAGCAAAGGATGGTAACCAAGGTAATGTGTGTGTTGAAGTGTGCTGAGATGTTTTTATTATATCAATGTTGTTACCAATCTTGCTGCATTGTTATCAATCCATTTTTTGGTGGCCTAATGTTTTGGGTTTGTGGGGTTTGTTGTGGGTGTGTACTGTTCTACCAAATGTTATGTTTGCTTACTTATTTTTTATGTGTATTTAATTTGTGGTGGGGTGGCTTAACGTTGGCCCATATTGTGTGTTTGTGTGTTGTTGCTTTTTGTTACATTGCTTGAACACAGGTTTGTTTCCCGTCACATTTGCGATGGTTGACTCCGAGAATGCAGCAAACTGGGAGTGGTTTCTTCGTCAGTTGTCGGTGGTTGTTGATCATGATCGGACCTTGACATTTGTTTCAGACCATCAAATTGGCTTATTACAAGCCATGCCGCATGTCTTTCCATCGGCTCATCATGCATTTTGTTTAGTACATCTTCAAATGAACTTGAGAGACCAAATGAAATATGTAAAAGCCGAGCAGACAATAGGATTGATGCTCAAGTTACGTGAATGTGCCTACGCATCCACGGTGATAGCGTTCAATCAAAAAATTGAGGTTCTGAAATTGTGTAGTTCGGCGGTTGTGGGGGAGTTTTTTAAAGATTTGCACCTGCAACATTGGGCTAATGTGTATTTCAAGTACGTACATGTTATGGCATTTTTTTTTTTTGTGTCTATTTTTGGTTGCTGTTTGTGTGTGGCATTTTATTGTGGTAAGTGTGCAGGGGTCACCGGTACGGAGAGATGTGTTCAAATGCTACCGAGTCATTTAACAATTGGATTTGAGAAGCGTGCCATCTTTCTATTATGAAGTTGGTTAATGCTATTAGGGGTAAAATCATGAAGCAAATGTCGAAGCGTAGGGTCAAATGTAGCAAGTGGGCTGCCCAAATTTACCCAAAGATGGAGAAGAAATTAGAGGACGAATACAAAAGCAGTAGAGCGTGGATTGTAAGTCAATCAGATGATGATGTGTACGAGGTGCACTCTCACGTTGGTATTGGTTAATGTCAATCGGCGAACATGTTCTTGTTGTGAATGGTAGGTGAATGGGTTCCCATGTTTGCATGCTGTGGTTGCATTTCGTAATAGTAAGAGGAACATATATGATTTGATCGAGCCTTATTACCATGTTAGTGAGTTCAGAGCATCATACTCCGAATCCATCTATCATATTCCGATGGTTGAGAAACCCATTGTCACACCTAATGAATAACTTATTGCACCGCTTGCTACCAAGCGCCCTCCTGGGAGACCGAGACGGAAGAGGATTCCATCAAAGGGTGAGGTGGTGCAACGTATTAGGTGTAACCGTTGTGGGAAGATGGGTAACCATAACATGAAGACATGCAAGGAACCGATTTAGATGTAGTGCATTATAAACAATGACGTTGTTTAAGTTTGTTTTTTTTTTTTTTTTGTTTGTGTTTGGGGGTGTCCGTTAAAGTTCTTCGGTTTTCTTTGAAGTTTTAAATTATGTTGGTTGTGTCAACATTGCAATAGCGAACATCAAATTATCTAGCACATTTCGCCATTATGTTAACATTTGTCAAATCTGTTTGCGTAGTGTGATACATTAATGGTAGTGAGTCATTTTGTGTTTTGGATGCTATTATTTTTTATAATCGCATGTGTTTATTACAGTGATATTGTATGGCGTTCCTTATTGGTGGTTTTTTATAAAAAAAAAAAAAAAAGTATGTATACACACCTATGTTTTTTGGGTATAACATTTTTTGTCATTGTTATGTATTGACATCAGGGTTTGAATCAAATGCTCGTTATGTATGGTGGTCGTAAGGTGTGTTTCGTGTTTGCGACTAATGCTCCGTTGATAATTTTTTAAACCTGTCCCATCCATTCACTGTGTGGTGCATTTTGTTTATTCGTTCATTTTCTCGTCCTTCTTTGTTTGTCACACTTTTGTTCATAACATATGTTGTGGGTATTGTAATCACACTTGTCACACTAACATTCAGTGCAGGGAATAACATGGGTACGTGTTTGGGAATGTAACTGAGGTTGGTGTTGTTGGTACTACGCACCCCATTTCTTCGGAATGTTTTGCTACCAATTTTTTCATAATCCTACATTGTGGTGTAATGTTTAGTACGTTTTGATGTAGTGTGTGTTCTATGTTGATTGTGTCCGCAATGCATTGGTTGAATAATGACAATACCACCCGTAGTACTGTCTATAACACAAACATTGAAACATCCTTGGGTACCTGTTTAATAATGTATTCAATATGCTTGATGTTGGGGGAGGGGAAAGTCAATAACATTTACATATTACATCCGTAAAAAATCCATCATTATTCATGACACAGTAAGTGCAAGCATCCTATGCAGCCAAACGTAATACACAACATAAATTCACTGAATTTATTATCGTACCATTTACAATCACACATAATACATCATGTTCATCCTAATTCTCGATGAAAACATTCACACCAACTAACCAATGTAACTTAATAGTCTAATAAATTGAACAAAAACCTAAAACATCAATATCAACATATCCACATTCGTCAAAATCTAACCAAATTAAAAATAAATAATAAATGCCAATATTCTTATTATGGAGCATATTTGTGGTTGTCGCATCATAATGGCCTAGCACGAAGCCCTCTCGTTGGATCTTTCACGAAAGTTTAACCATTGCTGCCCGGTAAACAGGGGGGTCAAGCTATCAATGTATTTGTCAATTTCAACATCATGCACGTATTGTCGCATGATGAAACATACCATCATCGCACATTCGGCCCTAAAATTCATAACAAAACATTCAATTCGTGCAAAACAAAAAAACCATAGTCGCAAATATAGAAGTAACTACATGACATACCAATACAACATTTTTACTTAACATACCTATACAACATTTGTACAATACACCGAGGTTACAGCACATTTTGTTCAAATATAGTGGTCCCTCAGTGTGTTAGCACAACCATCAAATGACTGAAATCAACACAAAGATTAACACAGAACTGACCAATACATCATTTTCGCAAAAAAAATTACACTAAAATATGGCAACCATTCCACACACACATATACGAACAATTGCCACCAACTACGTCCACGATACGATCACGAGTCAAATTATGCAACACCATTTCGCAAAATACACATCAATTTTTGATACACCACACACGGCCATTTCAAAGACTTTTAACAATAACCATATGCCCACTAAATCCCAAAAATTCACATCAAAACAACCAATTTTATTGACCTGCCATCAAATACACAATACACAGCTCAATGTCCTTAACAACCATTTCATCATTTTCTTACTTGTTTTACGTTTTGCCCAATCTGTTGCTATCTTCACAATGTATGTGGTTCCCCATCCCCGTAACAGTACGCCACACGAGGGCACCGTACTACGTAATATGATCATGGCATTGTAACACCTAAACATCACAACAATGACCTACACCATTAACAAAAATAATCCACAATTGCATTCACCAATACTACACACCTGTGCAGTATCGCTAAACATCTACCAGTTTCCTATTCGACGTTACACTAATGTTCACATAGTTACTAAGACTTTCTTCTGCCATATCATCGACCTACCACAACCACGATCGGTGTTACGACGCAACAATATCAAATATGTCCCACACCAATGGCAAACATAACCATTACAACCCGCTACATTATTGTCAATGTTCAACAAACACCACCTCCATGACTAAAATTGGAAAAAAACATTCAACATCACAATACCAACGAGCTTAACACTGCCCACATAATGTTCAAACGGTAAGGTTGCCCTAATCCCACTACGCGCGTTACATTTGGGGAAATGAGCGAATACAACAACTCACAAACCGAACAACTAAATTCAAAAATCACAAACACAATTTCCTAAACACATCACCCATTCAAAAAACACAATCGCAGAAAGTACACACCTTTCAATTTCATTGTCATCGTAACCAACTCAAGGGCTGTCTAAATCGACGATGCACGTTACACTCAACGTTGACGATCGTCAATATTAATCGAATCACTGGAGAGGCAAACGCACCCTTACGAATCGTACGAAATCAAATTCCAATTAAACTTCCCAAATGACTCTAAAATTACGCTGATCATAACTATGTACTCTGTTCTTGTTTCTGAAGCCTCTAAGGCCTTCAATTTGCAGCGCAAAGTTAACCACCCAAACATACCTTAACGAATCAGACAAAATAAATTTCCAATTAACTTTCCCAAATAATTCTAAAAATTCCCATTCACATATCCAAGTATTCAATTTTGATTTCTGAACCCATAAAGTCGGCAATTTCAGTTTTAAAGTCATAACTCGACAGATAATTCTTCAATTCGAATAGATATCATTAAATTCAAGTACATTAACCCACAACTAGTTAAAGATAATTTCTGATACGCATTTTGGGGTCGTTACATTCTCCCCACCTTAAGAAGTTTGGTCCTCCAAACTTGATTTACCCTATTACAAGTCTAGTTCATAAATCTCAATCTCTTATCATTGTCTATTTCATCTCACATATACAACATTTCCACGAATCACAATGAATTTGTCATTTACTGGCCAATTGGTAACCCAATTGATAATAACATTCAGCAACCTCAAAACATCATCTTATTATTCACAACCCCCATGCATTTCACTTTATTGGGCCATAACTCATAAGTCATATACCCCAACTGGTATAACCCTAACCCCAAGAGTGTTCATAATCTAATTCTCTTCAAGTATTCAATTGCATGCAACATATAGGCTATCAATCACAAACAATCCCAAATATTATAAGCCTTCGAAGAATAAGGTAATACTCATTGCTTAATCGTGTTCCCAAGGGCACACGCATCCTAGAACAATTGAACCAAAAAAAAAAAAATGAGTTCTAAATCAACGACTTTATGGCTCTTTGCTTACTAATAAGTTAAGTCTTCACAACAATGGTCTTGGTAATTCAAAATATCTCCAGTCTATTTACTTTCATAACGAATGGGGTAAGTGAGGTCTAACCTGTTTTTGGCAAATTTAAGTTCCAGTCCTCTCATCTTCACTCGATATAAATATACTTATCGATTTCTTTTACCACAAAATTTCCTCTCACAATCCTTGTTAATTTCATACTTACCCTTTTCTACTTAACGGTTCTTACCAATTGATTTTCTCATCACCAGAGTCTAACTCATTATCATATATGTACAGATTATTGATCCAAATTGATTCAGTCACCAAAAATTATCTTGCAATATCATAATGATCACAAAGTCAACTTCATAATAGCAAAACGCAATTTCATAGTAGCAAAACATAAAATACATTGTTTATAAACTCATGAAATTTTATGTTACTATCCACATAGTTCCAATTCACACAATTCCCAATAATCACAGCTCAACCTCAAATCTCTTTTGTTTTCCATAACTTTAAAGAAGACTAAAAATATTAAATGCAAACCTTGGTTCACCAATTTCTTTACCACATTTGTCCAAATAGTAATTCCCACACAACTTATATACCTCATTGATAACAATTAAGTGGGTCCCAAAGTTGAAGGTCATAAATAACTTACGCAGGCATGTTAATAATATTTTCTTACCTTCCCAAAATTTTACATAAAGGCATTAATCAATTCGTATAACATTTCCAATAAAATAGATCCTTTAAGGAATGAAGAAATTCCTAACACATACTTTTAGCCCGCTGATCAACTCGTTCTATAGCTAGATGATTCAGATAGACGAATGGGTTCCAACTAGCATTTTGCTCACAATTAGCTCAAACACATAAAACACCTATCGAAGTGTCTTTACTTATCATAACATTTAGCTCAAGTTCCATTTATCCAATTGAAAAGATTCTACACTCTCCAATAGTCATTCAAGCATACATAACACTTCCTATCACATTCTTTGATTCTTTGTCGAGTTCACACTGAATTCCTTCCTTTGATTTTATTTCTCATGACATGTCCACATAAATCTCATCATAATTCCATACACTTTATTAATCGACTACATCCTCAGTTTCCCAAAATTCCTCATGGTTTAATTTCACATGTAATCCATATAGAAACTACGTTCAATTTTTTTTTTTTTTTTTTTTTTGCATCATGTTTCCACAAACATGCTTATACTTACCAATTTTAATATCCTAAGAACACCAGTATTCCATATCTTTCATAACCTTAGCCTCAATATCATACTCATTATGTAACCTGAAAAATCTAGAAACCCTAGATGTTGATTTGTGATTATGTATCAATTTTAAGCAATATATAACAATCCCAATCAAACAAGCAAGACAAATCGACACAACGATTTTACGTGGAAAAACCACAATTGGACACCTCCAACTGTGATTAAAAAACCACGGGCAACAGCCACAAAACAATCCACTAAGAAGATTTAAAGGAATTACACAGGTATACTCTCAATTACCTAGCGAATCCACGCCTAATTGAACCAACCTCTATGTGCCTCTTCCAACCCCATCTTCACCTCGGAATTGTCTTTACGATGAGCCACTCCAGAATCCACCGAAGCTTCAGGCTCAAATTCTTCAGAATCCACCGAAGAACAACTTTCTCTTTTGTATAACAAACAAAACCTTTGATGTACTCTCTTTTAAACCATGAGTTGAATACTCAATAAAAACATCAAAGAAAATCTAACAAAATATCTCTAGATATAAACCTTAAGATCCAAAAAGAAGATCTGGAAAAAAGTACCCTTAGCTTTGGGAGAAAACCAAGTATTTATAGAAAACCAAAAGTAATCCTAGATTTGGAAGAAAACCAACTCCTTAAGAAATCCGGATTTTGAAGCTCGCTCGAGCGAAGCTTTTCTCGCTCGAGCGAGGAATTTAGTTTTCATGATTTCTACTAGTGCCTTGGCTCGAGCGACGAATCCTTGGCTCAAGCGACGAATCCTTGGCTCGAGCGACCAATCAATTCTCTCAGGTTTTTGTGTGGACGCAATCCGTCGCTCGAACGAGAAAGCCTTAGCTCTAGCGAGCAACGGCGGACATGCAATTTTGAATGCAATTTTGCATTTTGCTTCGGCCGCGAGCGAAGTGGCAATCTTGAAAGCATTGACATCACAAACTTCTCTGCAAAGCACGATTCGGGTTGGATTCGCCTCTAACAATTCATAGCCTCACTGAAATAAAAATGCGAATAAAATTACAACTCAAAGGAGTTTTGTCAAACGGGGTTGCCAATAATAAAAACCTAGCATAACCCATTCTCATTTCATAACAATTATTGAATCCTTCTTAGTCACAAAACTCAGTCTGTGAAACAATACATATGGATCTCCTTTTATTACCCCAAAGTCCATAAGAAATCTAATTCTCAAGCTCAATACTTAACTTATTGTACAAGTTCACATACATCGTTCAGAATGCATAACATATCATTTCATTACTAAATACATGCAACTTAAATGCATTCTAGACACTCTAATGCTCAATGGACATGTGTGTGAGATCATAACTCGTGCTCTGATACCAACTGTCACGACCCAAACCCACCCCTAAAAGTTTGGTCCATGATCGGCATGTACTTAGGCCTCAAAATAAAATTTTACGAATATTTATTCAAATACGGGGCCTTAAGCTGAAGTAAATACCAACATAGATAAAATGGCCATTGAGCATGTGCATACATAAAGATTTAGATTAATTTAAGCATTTAAATACACTCCATATTTACATATATAATCACAGAATTTATACAGATCTCACACACATTTACATAAGACCCAATGAATTTACATAATTCTCCCATATAAAATTAAAGCCTCGACGCGAAGACGTAACCCGGGCGGCTTGACAGAGAGGTGGACCTCAGTACAACTCTAGTGTCGACCTCCATTGGCTCACCTACATAAATATATATAAAAACAGAGTGAGCAAGACTCAGTGAATAATAGCAATGTAAGGAGGTTAGGTGAATGAGCATAGCCTTGGAGAATATAAATATACATATATCAAACCATATACAGATCTTATCCATAACCATATTTTAAAACAGCCTCAGGCCCATATGTAATACAGAACGGCCTCGAGCCCATGTATGATACGAAATGGCCTTGGGCCTAACATAGCAACAGCTGTCCAGAGCAACATAGGGAAGATGGAACATCGGCATGTCTCCATCCCCCTGGGTATTAGAGCCTTTAATCATGTACAATTCATAACCTCATAGGGTAGGTGGAACATCAGCATGTCTCCATCTCCCTTGGCCTTAGGGCCATGAATCATAAACAATTCACATCATAACGGCCTCGGACCCACTTTTATTAATAGGAACAAAACAAACTTAGGTCCATATCAATGCCATCGTTCAATCATGTCTATTAATTCAATCAAAGCACAATGTCAATAGTATATGCCATTCACAAACAACGATGTATAAATCATAATCACATAAGTAAGTAAAACATATCGTTACACTACTACTACTCACAGTGATGGGCTTCTGGTAACAATGGGACAATGTTCTCGTCTTGACCTACAAACACAATGCACATAACATAATATAAGAATATAACCAATCCCTTTCTTGTTCTTTAATCAATTAGTCATGTTGGTTCTAAACTCATTAGTCCTCAATAGGTCATAATCCGTGTCTAGGAAAATAGGAGGAATCGAAAGGAAAATGGTTTAGAAGAAGAAATAGCATGAAATTGGTGGACATAAAGTGGACAACCCTCACTAATTTGAGCATATCTATTTGTGTACTTAGAATTAGGGTGTGAGACTACCACCATTGGAAACTAGACTTCTGGGGCTTGAATTTAGGCTCAAGAATCACTTAAAACAAAGTCCGGATGCAAGAGATATGCTTATTTGAAGTTAGCTGAAACAGGGTTGTTCGGCACCTGCGGGAAATAGGGCCGCACGTGCGGGAATTGAGCTGCATGTGCTGGACAAGGTGCTTTTATTTTAGAATCATTTTTGGTGCTGGAAGGGGACTGCCGCACATGCAGCTTTGGGCAAATTCTGCTGTCCGAAAATGTTTGATGGCTCTAACACTTGTTTTTCCATTTTCTAAGCTTGGTTTCAACTCTAATCACCCAAAAACATGTAAAATTACCCCACAACATGATAAACTAACATCATTCAAGTGTAATTTCATTTCAAACAAATCAATCTTTGCCCCAAGTTCAAGATCAATGCTTCATCTCTCTTAATCTTGAAAGTTCCCAAAACACAATTCCACACAAACACACTTGATCCTTGCATAATCTTATCTTATGGACAATCTAGAGTTCATTCATATGGTATTCATAAGATTGAGCTTCAATCATAAACAAAATCATAGGACCCAAGGTCTAATTTCTTAAATTGAGCTCAATTAAATGCATACATAAAACCCTAACCCAAATGGGTTTCAATCTTCCAATATCATTATGATTTCATAAAATTGATGCATTAATCATAAGGATTCAAGATAGACTTCCATACCTTAGTTCAATCCTTGTCTTTCTCTTAGCTCTCTTCAATTTCTCAAGCTTCCATGGTTGATCTTCTTCCTCTCTCTTCAATCTCTTCAATTTATCTTCAAACCCCCATGATTGTTGAGTTCTCTTTCTCTTAGAGAAGCTTTCTCTCTCTCTTAGAGAAGCTTTCTCTCTCTCTCTCTCTCTCTCTCTCTCACAGTTCTCTCCCTCTCCCTTAGATATTTTGGCTCCAAGTGATGAGTTCACTTATATCATATATATATATATATATATAAGCTTATCACAATTAGGGAGAGCCAAACGCACCCTTACGAATCATACGAAATTAAATTCCAATTAAACTTCCCAGATGACTCTAAAAATTACGCTGATCATAACTATGTACTCCGTTCTTGTTTCTGAAGCTTCTAAAGCCTCTAAAGCCTTCAATTTGCAGCGTAAAGTTAACTACCTAAACATACCTTAACGAATCAGACTAAATAAATTTCCAATTAACTTTTTCAAATAGCTCTAAAAATTCCCATTAACATATCCAAGTACTCAATTTTGATTTTTGAACCCATAAAGTCAGCAATTTCAGTTTTAAAGTCGTAACTCAACAGATAATTCTTCAATTCGAATAGATATCATTAAATTCAAGTACATTAACCCACAACTAGTTAAAGATAATTTATGATACGCATTTTGGGGTCGTTACATAAAGAGTTTCCACATGTTATCTCTTAAAATGAATCTATGATAATGGTTTAGTAATAGGATCCGAGTAATAAGAAAAGGGGCATGACATATTTGAAATTGTGATTATTTACATTAAGACCTCCTAAACTATTGAGAAGTATCAATTTGACCTCTTAAACTATAAAAGCGTAAAATAGACTCCTAAACTATTTAGAAGTATCACTTTACCTTCTAAACTATAAAAGCGTACAAATGTTTTTAAATTATAAAAATGTACAAATTGGGCTATTAATGGAAGGGATCAAAGTGAAACATGCTAATATTTTAGGGAGGCTATTTATACGTTTTTATAATTTAGGATGGGCAAAGTGATACTTCTCAATAGTTAAGGGGATCTCTGTATAAATAACCCTTCAAATTAAGAAATTAGGGCTTTGATTTGGGACTTTAAAAAATTAAGGGTCCATTTGGTTTGGTTTTCAAAATCAATTTTGAAAAATAATTTTTTAAAAGAGTTGACAAAATTTGAAAATTTGTTTGGTTGTATATTTTAAAATAGTTTTTAAAATTTGCAAATTCAAAATTTGTTTGGTTTTGAGTTTTCAAAATTAGTTTTTGAGTTTTTTATTTTTCTTATTTTTTATTTTTTGTCTTTAGTGAACTTTTTTTGTATTTTTGTCAATATTTTTTTAAAAATTTTTTAGGTGCACTTAATCTAAATGTACTTTTTAGATATATCTAATAAATGTACTTTTTGCATGTTAATCATTTTTTTTTTGGGTACTTTTGGAGTTTTCAAAAATAGTTTTTGAGTTTCTATCTTGTACGGGAAAGAAATACACATTCTCGTATAATCCTGTTGACCAAGTCTGCGTTCCCCCGTACGACGTCGTTCAACTACTTGAAAATACACACGTGAGCTAGCCGGCGGGTGTGTGCCGGAAACCTCTCCGATGCCTAAGTCAGTAGGCTTGACAAATAGACAAAAGCTCTATGTACTCAGGGAGCAAAGTTGCATTACCTCTCCAAAGGTGATATGGGTGAGCTTTTATAGGTTTCGTGTGGCACAATCCTAGTAGGACTCTTACTCCTCCATGTAGAGTCCTCCTAGGATTCATACTCCTGGAAGATAATGCTTATCCTCCAACACCCCCCTCACTGCTTAAAACAAGTGAGATGGTTTTACTTAGGAAAGATATTACATAACTGAAATAGCATTTCCCTGTCAGACCGGCTGTACGACCGAGCTAACCCATAGCTCGAATTCGCATTCCCATGTTCCTACTCCGGCTCCTCATGCCGAGGTCGAGTTAGCCGTACCATGCCTCGACCGGTCTAACGATTACACCGGTTCTTCGTAACCCTTCTCCTACCTCGGCCTCACATGCAAAGGCCAAGCTACCCATAGAAGAAAACCGAGCTAACCCATAGTCAGGTCCGTGAACGGGCTCAACATACCTCGGTCCAAACAGAGCGACCGAGCTAACCAACAATAAAGGCCGAACTAAGCCCACTTACACCGGTGGCAATCTCTTACTTCGGACCGGACTACTGTATGGCCCATCTTCTAAGCCTTCTTAACACGGCCCACAGTGCGGCCCACTATCCCAGCTCGGCCCAATTTATCTGTATAAATTACCCTCTCAATTGCCCCTTAATTCCATCTACATAGTATGATAGGGATTACCTGTCTTATCAGCCGAGCTAAACTATCTTTTAGCCTCTCCAGCCGAGCTAAAATCTTTTGACTTTTCCAGCCGAGCTAAAAACCCTTTAGTTCCTCCAAGCTGATCCAGCCGAGCTAAAACCTTCCAACCTATCCGGCCGAGCTTATTTCACACCGGGCTCTGCTTGTCCAGCCAAAAAACGTCTCTTCAATCACAGCATCTGAATCGTTTAGCCTTCCATTGACACGTGGCTGGTTCTGATAAGCTGGGGGCAGCTGTCACGCCGTCATTGTACTCCCCGAAATTTGAACAGTTCCCGCTTTTTCCCTCTTTACCAAAACAATCTCACTTGTTCATTTCACTCTCTCCCTTACTCTGTTCATCTCCTCTCTCATTCGTGCCTCTCAAACCTGTAACCTCAAGGCTCGTGCTCTCCATTGTTGCTGCTGCTCTCACCTCCATTTCTCGCCTTTTCATCTGGTAAGCCTCATAACTCTATTCTATTTTGTTTTGGCTTTTGTTTGCTCCACATCATTCTGCTTCGTGTGTTTTTGGCAAAACGCTTTGTTTTTCTTCCACTGTATTTGTACTTTCTGAAAAACTTTGTCTGTAGAACCTCATGAATCTTCAAGTAATAGCAAGTAGAACACTTATTTGATCCAAAAAACACGTCCAACCGAACTAGGAAACAGTTCTTGCTATGTAAAGATTTAGGTAGACTGGAACCGAACTAGAACTTGTACACATCACAGTAGTTTCAACAGATCACCATCTGATTCACATTAGCCGAAATAAAAACATACCAAACTAGAAATCTCGGCCCTCGACCGAGCTAAGCCTTCGGGGGCTAAGCCAGCTTTCTCAGTTTCTAAACCGAACTGAGAAAGCTGCCCCTTGATGCCCAACCAGAGTAACAAACCCATAGGTAGAACCGAGATAAGCAATCATACTGCCGAGCCGAGATAATAAGCAACTTGTTAAAACCGAGGTAGATCCTGTAGCACCCTATTTAGCCGAAGTAAGGCTTCCTTTTCTTGCTTTGTTCTTGTAGCACGATCAATGATCTGTGCTTAACACCTTGTTTTTCCACTTTGCAGACTTAGGTTGCCCAGGCACTCCCCCTGCGCGCTCAACCGAGCTTCTGAGCACAACTTCTCAAACCGAAGTAACTTATTTATAACTTATACAATAAATGGGGAAATATAGGTTCCTAGTAGACACCCAGGAGGCCTAGCCGAATTCCGAAAGGATTACAACAGTCCAGCCGATGTAAACCTTACCCTAGCCGAACAAGACGTTGACCCATGGGGCAACGAAGGCTTTGTCCCCTTTACCATTCAGTCAATAATAGAAACCGGACTACGATTTCCAGTCCAACCACTAATCTGTGAGTTTCTCAGGCAAACCAGACTATGCCCAACCCAACTCTCCACCAACACTTACCGAATTATAATGGGAATAGCCGAACTGAACCGCCAAACCGGTCTCAACCTAGGCTTAGCCGAAATATTTCACCAATACTCCATAAGATCCAAAGAAGATGGCTGGTGCTATTATTTGAGAATACGCCGTGGCCGAGAGAAAATAATTAAGAATACACCGGACAAAGACCTAAATGACGATGATTTCTTCTGGGTGTCTGGAAACTTTGAGGACCACCAGGCCCAGATCCCAGGCCGAAGTATAAACTGGAACAAAGGAATCCCTGGTATACTTACTTCGGTTTTCCATGCATTCTTATTTTTTACTTCGGTTTCTACTTTTGTACCGGACTAACAGTTGTCTTCTTTTGCAGATAAAGCCCATCTCCTATCGAATTACGGCTACCCCAACCTAGGTATTCTTCGCGCCGCACTGCGGGTTAAGGAGAGAAGTTGGATCAAGCTGTTAGATTTTGAGCCGACGTACAGATATAGCGGTCGCCGTAAAGCCAAGGTGATTGACTTCCTCCTTGAAAACGCAGCAGAACCGGACCCATCCTTGCCCCAGATAAACCTAATCCCTCTCACGGCCGAACAAGAAATGGCAAAAAGGAGCAGGCTAAAGGCAATGCTGACCGCGACAACCAGAGCCGAGATACCACAACCCGGTCAGGCAACTGAGACCGTGGTAGCACTCCCTTCTCAACAGCCATCCTCATCTCGTCCAGGCAAGCGCGCCCGGACTAGCCAAACCGAGCGTCGTCTTGCTGATGAGGATGAGACCGTTTTGCCGCCAAGCCTTCCTCCAAGCCCTCAACAAAGCCACCAACCCGAGCATTCTGACCGAGCTACCAGCTCTAAATGGGTCCCCGAACTGTCCTTTGACAACCGAGATATACTGCAATCAGATTCGGTGGTCACCGAGAAGGACCACTTAATGGCTTTCAATCTAGCCAAGAGTGTGTGCCTTCCAAAAGACATGGAGCACCACTACAAGCAACTTAACACCGAACTCAAGTCTATTCGGTCTTCAACTAAGTCCATGATCCTGGTAAATGGCTTTCTTCCTTCTATGTAAATTTTTCCAACTTTCAGTCCAGCTAAAGTTACTTCTCCTTTGCAAGCCATCCAGAAAAACCAAGTTACACACAGGAGGGTCATGGAGCTTAGGAGAAACACAAGGGAAGCCATGGCTGAGGCCGAAGCAAAGACGGCCGAGCTAGAAGAGGCCAAAAAGCAAATGGCCGAACTACGAGCAGAGAACGGTCGGCTGACCGAGGTTGCTAATTCGGTTGAAGCCGAAAAGCAGAAGGTTGCCAACGACGCGAAAGACAATTACCTGCGCATTTTGGCAAAGATTGAGAAGAAAAAAGACGCCGAGATAAACCAACTGAAGGCCGGAATGAAGGAAGCCGAAAAACGAGGCTTTAAGGAGGCTGAAGACGCACACACCCTCCAATGCGATGCAGCCAAGGATCTCTTCTCTAAGTGCGGCTGGAGGAGTGCGGTGGAGCAGCTCGGTTGTTCGCCAGATACCGATGTCTACAATGCTCCACCGTACTCTATTCCGACTTCACTGTCACAATACGCTGCTGACCTTCAAAGGCAATTTCTTGAGGGGTCCGGTGATGATGAAGATGATGATGATGATGAGGATGAAGAGCCAACTCTCACCCCGGCCGTCAATGAACAACCGAACAATCAAACAGTTCGGTTGGAGCCTGTCACTGAAGACCCAACGGACGAGCTGCTAACTGACAGGACGCAACCAACTGAGACCGAGGTTCAAGCTGAAACCGAGCTCCCCGCTCAAACCGTGCTCCCAACCGATACCGGACTCCGGACAACAGATGATGGCTTTGATGCCGAAATTGATGAACTCTTCCGTTGATTGTCTTTTTTCTTTCCTTCTTTTGAACTTGTAACCGGGCTGCGGCCCCTCAATTGTACTTGCTTTTGACTTCAATGAAAAAAAAAAAACTTCTTTAACTCTTGTGTATGTATGTTTGCACTTGTAATGATTTTTCCATGTACTCATTTGCTCAACTGTGATCTCGGTTTTAGCTATCTAACTTACCAGTCAACCACTCTTCAGCCGATATAGCTACTTCGGCTGAAGAGTATCCAGTGTTGGTTTAATCCAGCCAACCACTCTTCAGCCGATATAACTTCTTCGGCTGAAGAGTATAAAGTGTTGGTGTAATCCAGCCAACCACTCTTCAGCCGATATAACTTTCTTCGGCTGAGGAGTACAAAGGGTTGGTTTAATCCAGCCAACCACTCTTCAGCCATACACTTACTTCGGCTGAAGAGTACAAAGAGTTGGTTTAATCCAGCCAATCACTCTTCAGCCATACACTTACTTCGGCTGAAGAGTACAAAGTGTTGGTTTAATCCAGCCAACCACTCTTCAGCCATACACTTACTTCGGCTGAAGAGTACAAAGTGTTGGTTTAATCCAGCCAACCACTCTTCAGCCGACATAGCTACTTCGGCTGAAGAGTATCCAGTGTTGGTTTAATCCAGCCAACCACTCTTCAGCCGATATAACTTCTTCGGCTGAAGAGTATAAAGTGTTGGTGTAATCCAGCCAACCACTCTTCAGCCGATATAACTTTCTTCGGCTGAGGAGTACAAAGGGTTGGTTTAATCCAGCCAACCACTCTTCAGCCATACACTTACTTCGGCTGAAGAGTACAAAGTGTTGGTTTAATCCAGCCAACCACTCTTCAGCCATACACTTACTTCGGCTGAAGAGTACAAAGTGTTGGTTTAATCCAGCCAACCACTCTTCGGCCATACACTTACTTCGGGTGGAGAGTACAAAGAGTTGGTTTAATCCAGCCAACCACTCTTTAGCCATACACTTACTTCGGCTGAAGAGTACAAAGTGTTGGTTTAATTCGGCCAACCACTCTTCAGTCATACACTTACTTCGGCTGAAGAGTACAAAGAGCTGGTTTAATCCAGCCAACCTCTAAGTTGGTTTTTCCAGCCAATTTAGAATAAAGTGTTTTGGTTATTCCGACCAAAACGTCCTGCAGCCTGGATCCTGATCCTAGGCTTAGGAAGGGTCATAGTTGGTTATTTCGGCCAACTATGTTTACAATGCTACTATCTTACTAAAGGCACTGTCTACTGAAAACAATTATACTGAAAAAGAATCGACTTGTTTTATTGAGAAAGTAAAAAATTTACACACACTTAAAAGAAAAAAAGCTAAAAATAAAACAACTTGAGATTGGCAGTGTTCCATGGCCTGGGAATTGCTTTGCCGTCCTCATCCTCTAAGTGGTATGCCCCTTTGCCTGCTAATCCGACCACTTTGTAAGGTCCTTCCCAGTTAGGTCCCAGTTTGCCGTCACCTGGTACTAAAGTGTTTCCCATGACTTTGCGCAGTACCCAATCTCCAATCTTGAATTGCCTTGGATGCACTGTTTTGTTATACTTTCTGGACAACTCTTGTTGGTAGGAGGCGATGTGAACCAATGCTCTGTCTCTTCTTTCTTCCGCAAGGTCAAGCTCCAATGCTATGGCTTCGCCATTTAAGTCTGGATCAAAGTTTTTGCTTCGAATTGTGAGGAGGCCAACTTCTAATGGGATGACTGCTTCCATGCCATAAGCTAAGGAGAATGGTGTTTCTCCTGTTGATCGTCGAGGCGTGGTGCGGTAAGCCCATAAAACATGGGGGAGCTCTTCTGCCCACTTGCCTTTGGCTTTTTCTAACCTTTTCTTCAATCCATCCAAGACTACCTTGTTTGACGCCTCTGCCTGTCCATTTGCTTGGGGATATGCCGGTGTAGAATTGTAGAATTCTATCTTGTACTCTTCACAAAAGCCTCTGAAAATCCTACCATCGAATTGAGTGCCGTTGTCTGATATCAGTGCCTTTGGTATGCCAAATCGAGTGATGATATTTTGCCAGACAAACTTCTTCACATCTTTTTCCTTGATTGACGCCAAGGCTTCTGCTTCTACCCACTTTGTAAAGTAGTCGGTTGCGGCAAGAAAGAACTTCCTGTTGCCTGGAGCTGTTAGAAGTGGGCCTACTATGTCCAATCCCCACATTGCGAAAGGCCATGGACTGGTTAGAGGTAGAAGTTCTCTGGCAGGTTGGTGTATTTGGTGTGCGAACTTTTGACATTTTTCGCACTTTTTAACATACTTCTCTGAATCCGCTTGCATGTATGGCCACCAATATCCTTGTGAAATTGCTCTGTATGCCAGTGATCTTCCTCCTTGATGGCTGCCACATACACCCTCATGTATTTTGAATAGGAATGCTTCCACTTTGCTGGGGTGAACATACTTCAAGTAAGGTCCTAAAAATGACTTCTTGTATAATGCCAAGGATGGGGAGAGCCAAAATCGCTGCGACTTTGCTCTTATTCTATTGGCTTCTTTCTTCTCTTCTGGTAGGGTGCCGTCTTTCAGGAATAATATGATGGGATCCATCCAAGAAGGGCCTAGATCGGCGCAACATACCTCTACTGCTTCTGCGTCTTCAATGCTTGGCCTAGGCAAATAGTCGATTAATAGTGGGTGAGGGATGGAGGTATCTGCCATTGAGGCGAAGCCTGCGAGTTCGTCTGCTCTACTGTTTTCTTCTCTGCCAATCTGTTCTATCCTCACCACTTCAAACTTCTTTATCTCTGTTCTGACCAATTCTTGGTACTTGGCCATTCTATCATCCTTTGCCTCGTAGTCGCCAGATATTTGGTTTACCACCAACTGTGAGTCGCTGTAAACCATTACCTCGGTGGCCTTCATGTAGAAAGCTGACTTGAGGCCTGCCAGAAGCGCTTCATACTCCGCTTCGTTGGTTGATGCTGGGAAGCCAAGGTTGATTGCCTGCTCCACTACTAGGCCGTCTGGAGAGATGAGGACTATGCCAAGTCCTGCTCCATGCCGGTTGGATGCTCCATCCACGAAGAGCTTCCACATCTCTCCGACGAACAACTTCCAGCAGGTGGAGGGATCAGATGATGCCTTGGGATCTTCCATGATGCTGGTGTCTTCTTCAGAGTCCATGCTCGTTGTCTGCCCCTTGCTTTCTGTTTGCACCAAGTCTTTATTTGTTGACGAGTCCTGACTTGGTGTAGCATGGTTTGCTCTTTCCTTCCTTGTGTTACTCTGGTCTGCCTTGGGGCCTGACTGAGTAACCAGTACTAGGGGTTGCGTTATTCCGACGTCAACTCCCATCCCTAGTTCGGTTGCTTCAGTCAGGTCGACTGGGCAGGTATGATGACTTCCTGGGGTGAATTCTGCGACGAAGTCTGCCAACGCTTGTGCTTTTATTGCGGTCCTGGGTTGGAACTTGATGTCGTATTGTCCCAGCTCTACTGCCCATTTCAGAATTCGCCCAGAGAAGTTTGCTCTTTCAAATAAAGCCTTTAATGGGAAGGCTGTGAGAATAACTATGGTGTGGACGTGAAAGTAGTGCGACAACTTTCTTGAGGCCATCATCAAGGCCAATGCCAGTTTCTCCAGTGGCAAGTACCTTGTTTCGGCTCCCAGCAATGTCTTGCTGACATAATAGATGGGCAGATGTTGGATTCCTTCTGCACGGACCAACACTGCGCTAATTGCGTGCTGTGAGACTGCCAAGTACAAGCATAGTTCTTCTCCAAGAATTGGGGTTACAAGTAATGGTGGAGAAGACATGTATTCCTTCAGGCTTTCCAGAGCTTGGTCGCATTCGTCGTCCCATTCAAACTTAGCCTTTAGTGCATGGAAGAATGGTCGTAGTCTGTCTGACGACCGGCTTATGAACCGATTGAGCGCAGCCGCCATGCCGGTGAGATGCTGCACTTCCTTCACTGAGTTTGGCCTCTCCAGATCCTGTATTGCCTTGATCTGAGAAGGGTCTGCTTCTATACCTCGGTTGGTCACCAAGAAGCCTAGGAATTTGCCAGATCCTACTCCGAAGGCACACTTCGACGCGTTGAGGCGCAACTTATGCTTCTTCAGGATCTCAAACATCTCGCCTAGGTCTTTGAGATGGTCATTCTCATCTTTGCTTTTGACCACCATATCGTCGATGTACGCCTCCATTGTCTTGCCTAACAATGGTTCGAACATCTTTGTGACCATCCGTTGGAATGTTGCCCCTGCATTCTTTAAGCCGAAGGGCATGACCTTGTAGCAGTATAGTCCTCTTGGCGTGGTGAAGGATGTGACCTCCTGGTCTGGTTTGTGCATGGCAATTTGGTGGTAGCCTCTGTATGCGTCCAGAAAACTAAGTCTGTTGTGCCCTGCCGTTAAGTCTACCAGTTGATCTATCCTTGGTAGAGGAAAGCTATCCTTTGGGCACGCCTTGTTGACCGTTTTGTAGTTGACGCAAACACGCCACTTGCCATTCTTCTTTGGCACTACGACGGTGTTGGAGATCCATCTTGGGTAGTGCACCTCTCTGATTGCCCCTGCCTCCAGCAGGTTTCCCACTTCTTCTGCCACTATTTCGGCGTGGTGGAGTGCCGATCTGCGGGTGCGCTGAATGATTGGTCTGGCAGAAGGGTGGACATTGAGTTGGTGACAGATGAAGTTGGGATCAATGCCTGGCATATCGTATGGGGTCCAGGCGAACACTTCGATGTTGGAGGTTAAAAATTCCAAGACCTCGAATCTCTCAGTGCTGGACAACGACGAACCAAGCAAAAAGAACTTATCCGAGTTCTTTTATCTATTCTGACCTCCACCAAGTCCTCTACTGCTTTCTGACTAGCCGCCTTGCCAACATCTATGAATAGTTCATTACTCTCAGGTTCTTCCACCGAATGAACGTATCCTTTGGCAGCGCGGCTGCCGTTTACTGTGACAAAGCACTGCTTCGACATGATCTGATCTCCATAAACCTCCTCAATTACTCCGGTGTAGTTTGGGAACCGCATCACTTGGTGGTAGGAGGACGCCACCGAGCGCATGGCATGCAGCCATGTTCTGCCCAAGATAATGTTGTAGGTTGAGGGGACCTTCAACACCCAGAACTCCAGTTGTTTCGTCACACTCCCTGCTCTGACTGGGAGGATAATTTTGCCGACGGGCCATTCTGGCATGGAGTTGAATCTGATAAGGGGAGATACGGCAGGCGCCAAGTCTTTATCTTGCAACTTTAGTTGTTTAAAGGTTTCATACTACATGATTTCACACGAACTTCCTTGGTCAATCAGAATCCGCTTGACGTCAAAATCCTTGACTCGGAGAGTGACGACCAAGGCATCGTTGTGAGGGCAATAAATCCTTGCCAAGTCTTTATCCGAAAAGGACATGACATTTGTGGCCTCTGTCTTCCCCTTTTTGACGACTGGTTGGGCACTTAGCACCTCTCTGAAGTGCTCAGCCTTTTTGATTGAACCTCTGAGCTCGCATACACGCTCAGGTTCAAAGACTCCATGTATTACGTTGATGACGCCTTGGGGCGGGGCGTCGATCGGCATCCCGTTGGGGTTGTTATGGTCCTGGGAGGCTGGCTGTGCCCCTCCCTCTATGTATTTGTCCAGGTGGCCTGCTGCCACCAACTCTTCCAGATGCTGCCTTAATGGCGTGCAATTCTCAGTGCGGTGCCCCTTTTCTTTGTGGAAGGTGCACCTTGATCTGTCATCGTAGTCCTTCTGTGCCTCGCCTAGCTTGGCTGGCCACTTGACGAAAGGCTCGTCTCGAATCTCGCTAAGTATGCGGTAGATCGGTTTCTTGAAGACCGTGGTTATGGCGGTGCGGACTCTCAGCCATCTCTTGTCCTGGTCTTCTCCGTTCTCTCTTTTGCCACGTCCGTTTCTGTTCAGACGGTCTACCGCGTTGACCTTTGCTGAGGCCTTCTTTTCTGGTACTGCGGTCGCGCCAGATTTTGCTTTGGCACGTGCGCCATCCTCTTCCACCCTGATGTGCTAATGCACTCTCTCCATCAGGGCTTCTATGGTGAGGGGCGGTGTCATGGTGATAGAGTCCCTCAGTCTGTTCCCGACTGGGAGGCCTCTTTTGTACTGCGCAATGGTGAGATTGGTTGGGCAGTCCCCAATCTGGTTGAATGTCTCCCAGTAACGACTGTTGTATGATCTTAGGGTCTCCTTATCGCCCATGTCGATGGAGAGTAGCTGGTCGATCTCCACCGGAGTTTTAGTGTTTGTTCGGAACCTTGTCACGAATGCCTCCGCTAATTGCGCCCAGGAGGCTATGATGCCTTCTGGAAGTTTCTCAAACCAAGTCAAGCCTAGGTCGCCAAGGCTTGAAGGGAATAGGATGCACATCAAGGCCTCATTCCGCCGGTACACAGCCATAACCTGGCGAAAGTGGCTCAAGTGTGAGTAGGGGTCCGTCTTCCCCTCATATGTTGTGAATTTGGGCTGTAGGAAGCCTGACGGTAGGGGCGCGTTCTCTATTGCTGGGACGAATGGTGAGGTCTGCAGCCTCGCCAATGCCTTGTCCGTTGGTTCGTAGGCCGGGCGCGGTATTGGCATTCCAACCTCGACGCTTCCATGCGTCCGAGGAGCCCACCGCTGTAAGGCAGAGACTCTGTGTAGGTCGCGCGCCCTGGCGTCCTCCTTCCATCGTGCTTTCTCTTCTAGCATGGTTCGTAGGTCGGACGATCTGGGCAACTCTGTCTGTCGGGATCTCGTTTGGTGTGTATGTGACGGCCAATATGTGCTTCCCTCAGTGTACGACCTCTCAGATCTCGTCCTCTCAGACCTGGAGTGACGAGTTCTGGAGGACCTGGATTGGGTATCGCCTGTCCTGAGGCTTTTACTCTCTCCTTGTGAGGGTGTAGTATTCCAGCTACGATTCTCCGAGTGGCGAGGGGGCGTCTTGTTTGTGCGCCCCTCTCCTGTCGCCACTCCTTTTCCCTTCACCTGGCGCTTTAGAGATTCCATGTCCGCTGCCATCCGACGGATCAGTTCATCTTGTTCCCTGACGCGATCTTCCAAAGTTTGAGGATCAATTCTGCGTCTTTGTCTTTCTGGGCTTTGCGAACGAGAGTGATGGGGGCTGTTATTCCGCCTTCGTCCCCTTGCATCCCTCCTGTAATTTTTTCTTTGTGGTTCCAGGTTCGCCATGGGAGTGACCAAAGGTAGGCCTTCGCGCCTTGCACCCCCTTCTGGAGTTAGTCTGTCACTGTGGTAATTCTTCGTTGTTCGCCATTGATTTTTTGGAGGAAAAGCTTGATCAAGAGGTTGTTCTTATCTGAGTTCCCACAGACGGCGCCAATTGTACGGGAAAGAAATACACCTTCTCATATAATCCTGTTGACCAAGTCTGCGTTCCTCCGTACGACGTCGTTCAACTACCTGAAAATACACACGTGAGCTAGCCGGCGGGTGTGTGCCGGAAACCTCTCCGATGCCTAAGTCAGTAGGCTTGACAAATAGACAAAAGCTCTATGTACTCAGGGAGCAAAGTTGCATTACCTCTCCAAAGGTGATATGGGTGAGCTTTTATAGGTTTCGTGTGGCACAATCCTAGTAGGACTCTTACTCCTCCATGTAGAGTCCTCCTAGGATTCATACTCCTGGAAGATAATGCTTATCCTCCAACACCCCCCTCACTGCTTAAACCAAGTGAGATGGTTTTACTTAGGAAAGATATTACATAACCAAAATAGCATTTCCCTGTCAGACCGGCTGTACGACCGAGCTAACCCATAGCTCGGATTCGCCTTTCCATGTTCCTACTCCGGCTCCTCATGCCGAGGTCGAGTTAGCCGTACCATGCCTCGACCGGTCTAACGATTACACCGGTTCTTCGTAACCCTTCTCCTACCTCGGCCTCACATGCAAAGGCCAAGCTACCCATAGAAGAAAACCGAGCTAACCCATAGTCAGGTCCGTGAACGGGCTCAACATACCTCGGTCCAAACAGAGCGACTGAGCTAACCAACAATAAAGGCCGAACTAAGCCCACTTACACCGGTGGCAATCTCTTACTTCGGACCGGACTACCGTATGGCCCATCTTCTAAGCCTTCTTAACACGGCCCACAGTGCGGCCCACTATCCCAGCTCGGCCCAATTTATCTGTATAAATTACCCTATCATATCTGTATTTTATTGTTTGTAGTGAACTTTTTAAATATTTTAATCAATGTTTTTCAGTTTTTAGACCCACTAAATCTAAATACACTTAAAACGTATAAAATTTATGAGAATTCCTTTTAAAAATCACTAAATACTAACAAATATACACACACACACAAAAAAAAAAAAAAATCATTTTTTAAATCCACACAATCTAAATACACTAAAAATATATAAAATTTATATTAAAAAAAATCTTATAAAAAATCACTAAATACTAACAAATATACAAATAAATAAATAAATAAATAAATAATTAATTAATTAATTTTTAGATCTAGTCAATCTAAATACGCTTAAAACATATAACACATTTTTTGCACTATTTTCAATAATACTTTTTATTAATTCAAAATATAAATTCATTTTATTTAAAATTTTTATATGAATTTGTAAATATCTTATTTACAAAGTTTTATCTAAAAAAAATCAATTAACTTGAAAATATAATGTGCCGCATACTTCAACATAGATATCAGTTAAATTAATGTAGCTTTAGTAATAGAGATAAATTTGCTTTGAAATAGCTTTGGCAATAGAGATAAATTTAAAATAAATTTGAAATAGTTTTGGGAATAAAAATATATTTGAAATAGTTTTGAGAATAGAAATAAACAAATGAGTTTTCAATTTTGCGCTCTCAAAAATTCTTCTGAAAATTCAAACCAAACGGGCCATGAGGTTTTGGTTGTACATGATAGTGGTTATGCATTGAAGATATAAATGGTGTTCATAGTTTCATATTGTTCATGGATTTATAATTTCATGATAGGTTTTTATTGTTGTTGTTTTAGGCAAAGTATTTATATTGTTGTTGTTGGTGCTCATCCTTGTTATTAGTCTGCTTATTTTGATTTTCTCTATGTGAAGTTCAACTGAGATTGCATTCAAAAACTCATTCAAGTCTTAGTCTGACCAACCCTACTTATATGCAAGATTATTTTTAAGTTTCTCCCTCTCCCTCTCTCTTCGCTCTTCCCTTTGCCCAAACTGTCTTTCACGCTTCTGTTTCTTTTTACTTTTTTACTTTTTTTTTTTTTTAAATAATCAAAATGTCGTCATTATGTCTTCCTAGGTTTTTCCTTGCTCAGTAGACGTTCGTCCATATTCTATTTACAAGACTGGTTGAGATGTAACTTGGCTAGGTTTAGCATTTAGTTAAAAAAATTTTGAATTTTTGTCTTTAGTTTTCTTTTAGTTTTTCAGTTCTTCTAGAGTAAAAGAATCTAAAAGTAAAAAATAAATTTAAAAAAAATCTAAAACAAAGTTTACTATTAAAAAAACAAAAAAAAATCAAAAAGTCAATTTTTTTTACTCTTTTTTTTTTCTCAGAAATGATGCATTCCTCTAATTTGGGAGCTGTAAAAGAGTACTAATGATGTGGAAAATAAAAAATTAAAAAAAAAAACTAAGGCCAAAATATCACATTACATGGGACTCACACACCAATTAGAGCTATTAGAGTTCTTAATTTAGATCTCCCAATCTTTTTTCTTTTTTTCTAGTCCATCTAATCGTGTAGAATTTAAAAGTGTGAACTTTTTTTTAAAAATTTAAAAATAAAATAAAATTTACTAAAGATGAAAACAAAGTTAACAAAAAAATTACTAAAAAAGACAATCTGAAACACCCATCATATAGATGAGAGGGTCAGGCTTCTTTCCAGTTCAAGATCGAATTGAAGCGTGTTGTTGGGCTCGTGGGGGCCCACCACGTATCCTATTTGGATGAGCAGAACCATTCAATATGTGGAACTCGTCGAGTACTTTATCCTTGTAAAAAATCACGTTGATCGAATATCGATAGCTACTTTATCAGATCATATTTCTGTCAACGGTAAATATAATTTTCAAAATAAATTATTGACCCAAATCTGAACCGATCAAGTAATTATCGATATCCGATCAACGTGATTTTTTTTATAAAAATAAAGTACTCGACGAGTTGTACACATTAAACGGTTCAGATTATCGAAACAGGACCCGTGATGAGCCCTACCGTCCAGTCCACAAAGTGAACTGGAAACAAGCCAAACCCTAGATAAGAATTTGATATTCATGTCTCAAAAGGTCAGCCACCACTAGACTTCGAACCTCTTCGGGAGGGTCTTCCATGACAACCAAGTGTTCTTCTTGATCAGCTCCAAGATTAACCAACTTGTCAGCACATTGGTTTCTTTCTCTTAAAATGTGTTGGATAGAGCATCTATACCTTTTCAAGAGATGTCTTGCATCTTCTATAATGCTCCGAAGAGAAGCATTAACATCACTTGTATTTTGCAGCAGTTCCGCAGCTTCAACTGAGTTTGATTCAATCAACACATTGATGTAGCCTTTTTGGAAGATAACAGTGAGCCCTTTGTAAATCCCCCATAACTCTGCCTCTAAGCTTGAACATTTTTCTAGCTTTCCGAAGTAACTAGAGAGTCAAATTCATGAGTCATCTCTAAACAATCCGCTGAAGCCTCTACTGCTCGGATCCCCTCGCGACAACCATTGGTGTTCAACTTGGTTCGACTTGTGGGAAGCAAATACCATTTCACAAATTTAGGACTCACAGATTTCATAAGAATATATGCTTGAAAGGCTTCAACAATTTGTGAAGTGTAAGTTTGAATGAAAAAACAACTTTGTTGCCAAGGCATGATTTTATTTTCAAAAACTTTTAAATTTCCGTCCTTCCAAATCTGCCATAAGGAAATAACAAAAAGAACTCTACTATTATCCATAGAAGCGAAAGGTTGTTTTCCTTTCAAGATACGCTCTATCCAAGAGTTAAGGGAGATGCCTTTATCATGAGGGATCCATTGGGAGCCAAATAACATTTACCAAATAAACTTAACATAAGCACAATCATGACATAAGTGATCCAAATCTTCTCTCTCCTCAGAACAACGAGGACATTCTGCAAATGATGAAAGGCCTCTTGCCAACCTCTGTTGGATAGTAAGTATCTTGCCTTGCAAAATCAACCATATAAAACCCTTAAGTTTTTGGGGAATTTTTAATTTCCAAAGCCAAGACCAATTCCTCTCACTACTAGCATGCTCAGAAATAATATCATAAGCAAAAGTAGTAGAGAAATCCCCAAAAACAGAACCTTTCCAAAGAGGAGAATCAGGGAAAGAAATAAACATGGGACGGTGAAGTTTGAGAACATTAATAGCGGCCTCCTCCGGGAGTTTACTTTTCACAATGTTAGGCTCCCAACCTCCCTCATCATCCATGAGGGTCTTAACTTTATCTATAGACATCAGATTGTGGTTTAGATAAGCTTCCACAAATCACTTATCACCAATCATGCCATATAGATACAGAGGCAGTGAGGCACCATCACCAATACTCCATTTAACACCTTTATTCAAAGTTTCCCTTGTTTGAAGAATGCCTTTCCAAACAAGGGATTTTCTATGATTCACAAAGGAGTTAAGAAAATTAGAATCATGCAAATACTTGGCTTTCAAAACCTTAACTGACAAGTTTTGCTCCCCTCTTAGAACTTTCCAACCAAGCTTCGAAAAAAGAGCAAGATTTTAGGGTCTAGCTTTACAAAGGCCAAGCCCACCCTCTTTCTTGCTAGAACACACAGTGTTCCAATTAACCAAATGATTTTTTTTTTTTGATTATCCACCTCACCCCATAAAAAATTTCTATTAATCCTATCCAAATCCTTGCACACACTAATGTGAAGATCCGTGGTGTTAATATTATATGTTACTATTATATTTGTACATTGTATATTATATTACATTGTAGCATAGCAACAGCTGTCATTAGTATATTGTATATAATAGCTATAAGTTGCAATCATGCTGTTTTGTGCTTTCGGTTTACTTTCGGCCAAAAGCCTCTTTGGTCACTCTCTCTTCCTCCATAAAAGAGAGCCTCTTTGAACATTGTAAATTACACATTCAATATAATCAATACATTCCATTTATTCCCTCTCTCTCTATCAATTAATCTTTCATGGTATCAGAGCCCAGTTATACACTTCTGGCATTTTTCGTTTTTGGTGCTTAGTCCCGTACACAGTGGCACTACACCAAACAGCTCGGAATCACCTCACGATTCCAACGGCACTACGCCCCTCACCATAAATGCCGTCACGTGCCTCCATGCGCCACCTTTGTGTTCGGTGCGTCTCAGCTTCCGCCGCTACTCGCACACACGCCTTCACGCGCCCTCCATTGCTTGCTCACGTCAGCGTCTGATGTCAGCGTCTGATGTCAGCCCTGATCTTTCGTGCGCTGTGCCTGCTGCTATGCGCCTCACGTGCGCCATTCCGCTATCGTGCACCCGTGTACGCCAGTCTGCTCCTGTGCGCCACGCGTGCGCCAGTCTGCTACGGTGCTCCACACGCCCTTACTGCTATCGTGCTCCTCACTGCAACCTGCTATTGTGCGCCGCTGACCTCACTTTAGCCTCTGCTAACGACATCTCTGCACAATACACATTGCCTAGCTATTTTCTACCTTCCGAACTCACTGGTACACTCTGTTTTACCTAATTTTTTTCCTACAAGTCTGTTCGTATTTATTTAGCCCTACTCAACTATTATTATGGATCGTCATGATGCCTCTCATCCAACTTCTGTTATTCTTAATGGTTCCAACTATGTTCTGTGGGCCCAAGCCATGTCTTCCTTCTTCAAATGAAAGAAGCTCTGGCGCATTATCACCGGGGATGTGACCCAACCGGTGAAAGACACCAATGAAACTGCTGCTACTACTGCTACTGCTACTGCTACTACTACTACTACTGCTACATATGAAGGCTGACTTTGTGAATGGGACAGTAAGAACTACCAAATCATTACCTGGTTTCGAAATACCTCTGTTCCCTCTATCAGTCTTCAGTTTGGTCGTTTTCAGCTTGACTCTGTAGCCATTCTTGAAAAAGACATATGGGATTTTTTAAAAGAACGATACCAGACTACTGGTCTTGCCCATCAATATCAACTTCGGAGTGAGCTTCACCATATGCGCCAAGAATTCAGTCAGTCTATTAATGACTTTCTTTCTCAAATGTATTCTATTTGGGACTAACTTGCTCTCTCAGAACCGGCATGGCCTCACCGAGAAGATGTTGCTTTATTTACTATCTATCGTAATCAGCAGCGGTTGATTCACTTTCTCATGGCTTTCACTCTCTATTTTGAGCCCGTGCGTGCCTCTCTTCTTCATCGCCTTCCGTTGCCCACTCTTGAACAAGCTATTTCAGAGCTGCTATCTGAAGAGACTCGTCTTGGTACTCTCCAAACTCATCATGTGGACTCTGTTCTTGCCATTCCTCAGTCACGGCCCTCATCGAGCCGGTGGACCACTGCCTGCATCTATTGTCAGAATCGAGGTCTTCCTTCAACTCATCTCCTGGTTCATTCCCCTGTCAGATCCTGCTGATACTGCAACAAACTTGCTCCTGGTCATCTGCAGGAGGATTGTTTTTGCAATCCATCCGGATCATCCTCCACTAGCCACTCCTCTTGCGATGGTTCTTCCCGGAGGAGCTCTCATCGTCCCGGGAATCAGTCTTTTCCTACTCATCGCACTGTTGCTGCTGCCTTTGAGGATTTCTCTGAGTCTCCTGCTCTATCTACCCCTCTGTTTTCTCCAACTGATGTAGAGGCCATGCTCAAACAGCTTCTCTCCATCTCTGGTACACCTCCTCCTACTGCTTTGTCTGTGATCCCAGGTAACTCTTCTTGGTATTTTGACTCCGCCTGTTGTAATCATATGACTTCCAGTTCTACTATATTTTCTTCCATCTCTTCAGCTACTCATATTCCCTCAATTCATACTGCTGATGGTTCTCTCATGTCTGTCTGTCATGTTGGTACTGTTTCCACATCTTCTTTATCTTTACCTCAAGTTTATTATATCCCTGCTCTCACCTTAAACCTTATTTCCATTGGTCAATTGTGTGAGCTTGGTCTAACTGTCACATTTTCTGCTACTGATTGTTTGGTGCAGGACCCTCAGACAGGGCAAACTATTAGGATCGACCGTAAGCATGGACGTCTCTATGAACTCATTCACCTTCATGTTCCTGACTCCCCTCAGATCGCTGCTCCTGCATCTGCTTCCTTATTATCTCTTTTTCATCTTTGGCATTGTCGCTTAGGGCATATTTCTGTTAGTCGCTTAAAGTCCTTGGTTTCTAGTGGTCAATTGGGTCATGTAATTCTAGATACTTTCGATTGTATACCCTGTCAACTTGCAAAACAACCAGCTTTATCATTCAATAAAAGTACTTTTGTTTCCCATGCACCTTTTGATCTTATACATTTGGATATTTGGGGCCCATCCCCTACTACTACTATGGAGAGATCTCATTATTTTGTTGGTTTTATTGATGATTTTTCTCGGTTTACTTGGCTTTTTCTGATGAAAACTCGGTCTGAACTTAAACACCTTTATTATAGATTTGCCAAAATGGTTCACACCCAATTTTCAAAAACCATCAAACTTTTTCGCTCTGACAATACTATGGAATATCAGGATTCCGATTTCCTTTCCTTTCTTCAGAGTCATGGTACACAGCCTCATCGTTCCTGTGCTGGCACGTCCCAACAAAATGGTCGTGCTGAAAGGAAACATCGGCATATTCTTGACACTACTCATGCTCTACTTCTCTCTTCTTCCTGCCCTGAAAACTTTTGGGGAGAAGCTGCCTTTACTGCTGTATACACTATCAATTGTGCTCCTACCCCTGTCATCAATAATCAAACTCCCTTTGAACGTCTGCATGGAACTCCCCCTCCATACACCAATCTTCGGGTTTTTGGCTCTGCCTGCTTTGTTCTGCTTCAATCCCATGAACACACCAAGCTTGAACCGCGTTCTCGTCTTTGCTGGTTTCTTGGGTATGGAATTGAACATAAAGGCTTTCGCTATTGGGATCCTCTCTCTAAGCGTCTTCGTATCTCCCGACATGTCGTTTTCTGGGAGCACAAAATGTTTTCCTCCCTATCCTCCTTTCACTTACCCGCACTTTCCACTAATGTGCTGTTTACTAATCCTTCCATAGATCTCTTCTCTGATGACTTTGATACAGGTTCTTCATCGAGACGCCCTTGTTGACTCCTGATCCCATCTAGACTGCTCTCCCTGAAGGTCCACCTCTCATTGCGCCACCTCGTTCTTCTCCTCCTTCTACACCAGCTCTTCCTCCCATTGATCCTCCTACGGGTCGGCCACACCGGGTAACTCAACCACCTATCCATCTTCGTGATTATATTGTTGGGTCTGCTGCCTTTTCTACTCATGAACCTATCTCCTATTGTGAGGCTTGTACTAATCCTTTTTTATAGCAAGCTATGACTGATGAACTCCAGGCTTTGGACAAAACTCATACTTGGGATCTTGTTGATCTTCCTCCTAGCAAGACTGTAATTGGCTGCAAATGGGTCTACAAAATCAAGACTTATTCTGATGGTTCTATTGAGCGCTACAAAGCTCGTCTTGTTGCCAAGGGTTTCAACCAGGAATATGGCATTGATTATAAGGAGACTTTCTCCCTTGTTGCTCGACTTACCTCTGTTCGCAGTTTGCTTGCTATTACTGCTGCTCGCCACTGGGAGCTCTTTCAGATGGATGTCAAGAATGCCTTCCTTAATGGTAATCTTCTGGAGGAAGTCTACATGCAATCCCTACCTGGGTCTACTTTTCCACCTCATAAGGTTTGCAAACTACAGCGTGTCCTCTATGGCCTCAAGCAAGCACCCCGTGCTTGGTTTGCTAAGTTCAGTTCTACCATTCATGACTTCGGGTTCATCTCTAGCTCCTATGACTCTGCTTTATTTATACGGACCACTCCTCATGGTACCACTCTTCTCCTTCTTTATGTGGATGATATGATTATCATTGGAAATGATGCAGCTGGTATTCTTCACCTCAAACGTTTTCTCCACCGTCAGTTTGAGATGAAGGACCTTGGTACTCTTAACTACTTTTTAGGCCTTGAAGTCTCCCATGATACTACTGGTTCCTATTTGTCCCAGGCCAAATATGCATCCGATCTTCTGGCTTGTGATGGTCTTACCGATTGCAAAACTATCTCTACTCCAGTTGATCCTCAGATTCGTCTCACTCCTCTCAATGGGGATCTCCTCTCAGATGCTACTCTTTATCGCCAGCTCGTCGGTAGTCTTGTCTATCTCACTATGACTCGCCCTGAGATTGCTTATGCTGTTCACATTGTTAGTCAATATATATCGGCTCCTCGCACTGCCCATTATACTACTCTACTCCGCATCCTTCGCTACCTCAAAGGCACTCTGTTCCATGGCCTCCACTACTCTGCTTTCTCCTCTCTTGAACTGTGTGCTTTTTCTGATACTGATTGGGCTAGGGATCCTACGGATCGACGCTCCACCACGGGTTTCTATTTCTTCTTAGGGGATTCTCTTCTTACTTGGTGTAGCAAGAAACAATCCCTCACCGCTCGCTCTAGTACCGAAGCTGAATACCGAGCTCTTGCTGATACTACTCAGGAACTTCTTTGGCTTCGATGGCTCCTTGCTAATATGGGTGTTTCTTCTTCTGGTGCTACCTCTCTCTATTGTGACAATCACAGTGCCATTCAGATTGCTCACAATGATGTTTTTCATGATCGCACCAAGCATATTGAGCTTGATTGTCACTTCATTTGCCAGCATGTTACACGTGGCACTGTTCTTCTTCTCCCTATTGCTTCTGCCGATCAACTTGCTGATATCTTCACTAAGGCTCATCCTCCTGGTTGCTTCAGTGCTCTTGTTTCCAAACTCAAGTTGGTTGATGCTTACCCTCCTTGAGTTTGCAGGGGGATGTTAATATTATATTCGTACATTGTATATTATATTACATTGTAGCATAGCAATAGCTGTCATTAGTATATTGTATATAATAGCTGTAAGTTTCAATCACTCTCTCTTCCTCTATAAAAGAGAGCGTCTCTGAACACTGTAAATTACACATTCAATATAATCAATACATTCCATTTATTTCCTCTCTCTCTATCAATTAATCTTTCAGTTTGCATGGTATAATTTGGAATAGCAAAGGTAACATATTGGACAAGTGTTGCTCTACCTACAAGAGACAAGAGGCTAGCTTTCCAACCAGTCAATCTAGAATAAAGTTTATCAAAAATATGGTTAAAATGATCTTTGTTCACTCTTCTATGCATGAGGGGAATGCCCAAGTATTTACCAAGACCCATGGTGAGGGGAATGTCACAAAAATTACTAAGCATTCTAGCTCTAGCTTGACTCACATTCGAAGATATGAACATTTTAGACTTTTGAATATTCACTTTGAGCCCTGAACAAGAACCAAACTCCTCCAAAACTTCCATAATTGTTTGACAATTCCTAGTATCAGCTTTGGCAAAGAGTAATAAGTCATCGACAAAAAATAAATGGGATATAGGAGGCTCATTTCTAGAAGCTTTAATCCCTTTCCACAATCCATTATTCACCTTAGCAATAATGAGAAAGTCTTTCCATGCAAAGAACAAAAAGATAGGGTGACAAAGGGTCTCCTTGTCTCAGGTCTTTAGCCAAAGGAAACTCATCGAGCCTTTCACCATTCCAAAGAACAGTAGAATTCATAGTAGTATCACACTATCGTTAAAACCATAACAAGATCTCAACAAAGAAAATTTGAATCCACTACAAGATAAGTATATTTCAACTAGATTGACACATAGAAACTTATCAATTATTTACTCGTTACTACTTCATGTCAGACTTTGCTCTTATAAACATAGTTCATATGGAGAGGTTATTTGATAGTCTTAGAGTAATACTTATATCATTTGCCACTTGTCAAGTTATCTATTAAAAATCTAACAAAAAGTATTAAGTCCCATTATTTTAACCAATAAATATCAAGTTAATACGTGACATAGACTTTGTTCTAGGACCACCAAATAATTCCGTTCATATTTGCTTATTTGCTCATTTATTATAGGCTTATGTATGAAGTCATTAAATGTCACCTTATTTTGTCAATTATTGAATTTCCAGGAACCGTATATATATGGTATAATAAAGCTCTTCAATTTCTCCAGTGAAACTACTTCTGATTAGAGCATAAGAGTTAGAATTGCTAACAAGATTTTAAATGGAAAGCAAATAGTTAAGATTTTTAGACATTGAAAAGTAATCAGAAATGACTCAATGTTGATTGTACCGTCCCCCCCCCCAACCCAAAAAAATAAAAAAATAAAAAAAATCTCTTGTTCATGATTTCTTTTGCAGGAACTAGTTTTTATATTGAAAAGATTATGTTTAGACAAAAGATATATATAGAATTCTTTCATATTTAAAATTTGTATGGATAATTAATTGATGATTTTAAAAGATAAAATATTAAGTTCAACTTGAAGATAAACTTTAAAAAGATTAAGCTGAAATATATGGGACTATAACAAACTAACAAAAGATAAATATAGATCGTTAAAAAATTATCATCTTTTTGGAATATTTATATCCCAATCTTAATCTTTTTTATTTAAACATTTTTTTTTATCTTTTATTTGAATTTTTATTTTTCAGTTCAAATCTAAATAGTTATATATATATGTTATATATATATAGTATATATTTTTATCTGTATTTTTTTGGTTCGTATATAAATAATTGTCTTTTTATTTTAAAAATTATTTGACTCGTAATATTTTTTAATTGTTCATATATAAATAGTTAACTTTTTATTTCTAAAATTAATTGACTCGTAATATGTTTTATTTAGTTATTTTTTAATCTTTTATTTGACTCTTTATATTATTTTGTGGTTGAAATTTGAATAGTTATCTTTTTATTTTTTTATTTTTTATTTTTATCTCTATCTCTTTGTTCTTCATATTCAAATATTTATCATTTTATTTAAATAAATATAATTCTTTAAAAATAAATGATTAAAAATAAAAGACTAAATATGAAAAATGGGAGAAGAGACTTGAGAAATGATTAAAAGTTATGAAAAATGGGAGAAGAGACTTGAGATGTGACACGTAGGAGAGAGAATTTGTAACAGTTTAACATTAAGAGTTTGAAAAATTCTCATACTCCACTACATTTGCTTATATATATATATATATATATACTAGTGGTAACCCGTGCGATGTACGGAAAAATAGACTACATATATTTTGTGTGATAAATAAATCATCTTACCCTTAAATTATGTCTTAATAGTGATAAGCCATGATGTTAAGCCATCTGGGTAGATGTTAACAATAATTAACTTACAAAATTTCACAATAAAAATTGATATACATAAAAAATTATTAATTATAAAAATTGTTGAGAATAATAGTATCATAATCATTTGATAACATAAATAACTTGTATCAAACTAAACAAAACATTAAAAGAGAGAAATTCTATAAACTCAAAAAAGTTATCATAAATTTACTTGGACTTTTTAATCAGTGGTGTATATTATTATTGTGGGATCAAATTATGAATAAATATCAGCTTTTAATTATAATTTATAAGTAGTTTTTAAAAAAATTTAATCTAAGTTTTTTGCCTTGCTTATAAAAAGAACTTCTCAAACAAATCATTAATTGATTATATTAGCAACTCTCTATCTTTGATTTCCTGTATCAATGACACATGCATATCATATCAAAGTATAAATCCTTCTCCATAGTTTGAATAATACTTGCATAGTTCCTACATCATTTTAAAAAAATTAATCAAGATAAGAATTTCGTAGGACTATAAAAATTATATAAGAAAACAGTTTTAATCCATTTTATTTATAAAAAAAATGATGAAAAATTATTTGAATTGTATTTGAAGAAATATAACAAATGATAGCTTTAATCATTATATACCCAAAAAAAAAAAAAAATTATATAAGTCATTCAACATAAAAATGGTCGAATACAAATAAAGTCATGGACATTGAATTAAATCATATGGGCTCTAAATTGATAGTATAATCTAGCAAATCAACTAATAATAACATAGAGATATTGACAAATATGTAGTACTTCCCTATCATCTTTGTATTATATTCATTAATTTCATATATCATATGAAAGTTTTACTCGTCTCAATTCTTCAATAAAATAAGGACCAAGAAAACAAATTTGATAAGAAATTGATTCTAAACTTTATTATTGAAAAAACAAAAATTTCAAAAAGAGAATTTAGAGATGGGATTAAAGAAATACTATAACGAATGACAGCCTTATAAAAAATAAAAAATAAAAACATAACAATAATCTAATGCAAACTGTGGGGATATATTTTCGAGCACCAACACGTGGCCAAGGTGACGCCGACGTATCAGCCGCGGTGCCACGTGTCTTGGTCATGATGCCGAGGTTATCTCGGCTAGGCCGAGGTTATCTACGAGGATACCGGAATCCGAGATAAGCGGATATGGGACAAGAGTCCTAGATTGGGAGAAGACTTCAGTTTGGGTAAAGATAAGACTCTTAGAGAGTTTATCCTAATCCCACTGGAAGTCCAAGATTAGCAGTAATCCTAAGTCCATTAGAGCTAGGCTTCTATTTGGGACTAGGATTGTGTTGGCTATAAAAGGAAGGCACCTCCATGGGTCTAAGGTATGGCTTTTGATATTCTGTTTAGTGAGTTAAGCACTATTGGTTATCTTTGAGAGATATGGAGTACTGACTTGATCGTCGGAGTACCCCCGGGTGGACGAGCCACCGCCGAAGACTCTTCTTTCTGTTGCAGGTCAAACTGGTGCCATCTATTCTGCCGGTGTTCTCCAGTTGAGTACTAAGTTGGCAGTGTGGTCAGAAAATCACTCACACAATTTGGCACCGTCTGTGGGAAAGAAAGGAGAATAGATGGCCATCACCGTACAAGATCAACGTGTTGAAAACGACGAGTTTAGCGAAGATGGAGAGTCTATCGACATAAATGGAATGAAGACCCTTCCAGAAGAGACGCGAAGACAGGGGGCATGAGCGCTCCCAAGAAGAAGACATGATCTCGGCCTGGATAAATAGGTCCGAGAAGAGAAGAGCTCAACCTGAGTGAGCAGATCCAAGATTCCAGAAGACAAGATCTCGGCACTTAAGTCCGAGAAGAAAAACGGCTCGCCGATGCGAGGCCGAGGTAATGATGAATAACTTAGACTCATTATATGGCAGAGTCGAATCTTGCATATAATGGAATTGAACTAAGTTGGAGTAACATAGGCTTGCCATGTCGGTAGAATCAAACTCAGGTTGAAACCAAGTAAGATCAACAGAGAAATCAAGGCTAACAACCTCGGCTTGAAACCAACTTCGGCGAACAAGATCACATGCACAAGCTTAATGTGAACATAAGTCCACATTAGGGGGCAGAGAGTTATAGATGATGTTTAACACTTGTTGAAATTTGTAGCAATTTACAAGTTGAAATTAAACCGATGTTATGTTTAACACTTGTTGAAATTTGTAGCAATTTACAAGTTGAAGTTAAACCGAGATCATTGTTTAACACTTGTTGAAACTTGAGAAAAGTTTACAAGTTAAAGTTAAACCGAGATTATGTATGACAGCTCATACGCGTGAATGGGTTCTTGGAATTCTTGTTCTTTAAAGAGACATGTCGGCCTTAACGATGATCTCGGCTGCGATACTTTAAGCCGACATACTGGAAAGTACCGATATAGGTTCCATCACCTCAGAATGCCGAGGTAATAGAATCTAGGGGGCAGTTGTGGGGATATATTTTCTGAGCACCAACACGTGGCCAAGGTGACGCCGACGTGTCAGCCGCGGTGCCACGTGTCTTGGTCATGATGCCGAGGTTATCTCGGCTAGGCCGAGGTTATCTGCGAGGATACCGGAATCCGAGATAAGCGGATATGGGACAAGAGTCTTAGATTGGGAGAAGACTTCAGTTTGGGTAAAGATAAGACTCTTAGAGAGTTTATCCTAATCCCACTGGGAGTCCAAGATTAGCAGTAATCCTAAGTCCATTAGAGCTAGGCTTCTATTTGGGACTAGGATTGTGTTGGCTATAAAAGGGAGGCACCTCCATGAGTCTAAGGTATGGCTTTTGATATTCTGTCTAGTGAGTTAAGCACTATTGGTTATCTTTGAGAAATATGGAGTACTGACTTGATCGTCGGAGTACCCCCGGGTGGACGAGCCACCGCCGGAGACTCTTCTTTCTGTTGCAGGTTAGACTGGTGCCATCTATTCTGCCGGTGTTCTCCAGTTGAGTACTAAGTTGGCAGTGTGGTCAGAAAATCACTCACACACAAACTATTTTTTAATAACTAATAGAAAGAATATCAAATTATTACCTTGTATAAATATAGTGATGGAAATTAATTTTGTGAGATTTTTGTGCTGCCTTCTCCCATGCAGCCTTCATTATTTCATTATTAATACTCTTCTTATTCAGTGCCAACCAATTTCATTATTAATACTCTTCTCATTCAGAGCCGATAATTTTTTTTTAATTTTTTTTTATAATCTTTATCACTTGGTAGATAATAACGAATAATAAAAAAATTATCAAGAGAAGGTTAAAAATTTAATAGGAGATAAAAAGTTATAGATAAGGGCATTTCCTAATGAGATAGAAAATTTAAAATAATAAAAAAAAGATAATATGTTATAGAAGAAGAAAAAAAATATGAGTAACTCAAAATAAAGATTAGATATGTATGTTTTTGATAGATATATAGATTAACAAATCATATCTCTACCTAAATTTTATTATTTTAATTTTTGTAAATCAATTATTTAATCTTTATCTTTATTTGTAGGTCACAAAATTAAACTTTATAAATTATTTATCAATTTTTATATGTTTATTTATCTATAAGTCATGAAATTATTTTTTTAAATAAATTTTTTAATTTTTATCTTTATCTATAGGTCATGAAATAAATTTTCATAAATTAATTATGAATTTTTATATGTTTATCTATATTGAAATTAATTAAAGTACAAAATGAAGGGGAAAAAAGGGAGTAATTTCATTTTTTTAATAATCAATTATTTAATCTTTATCTTTATTTGTAGGCCATGAAATTAATTTGGATAAGTTATTTATCAACTTTTATATGTTTAATTTTGGGAAGAAATTTTAAATTATGTATAAGTTATGAAATTAATTTTTTTAAATTAATTGTTTAATTTTTATCTTTATTTGTAGACTATAAAATTAATTTTTAGTTTTTATATGTTTATCTATTTGGAGGAATTTTGAAATTCAAATCTTTATCCATAAGCAATGAAATTGATTTTAATTTAATTTTTTTTAATCTTTATCACTTGGTAGATAATAACGAATAATAAAAATTATCAAGAGAATGTTAAGAATTTAATAGGAGATATGAAGTTATAGATAAGGGTATTTCACAAGATAAAAAATTTTAAATAAAAAAGAAGATAATATGTGATAGAAGGAGAAAAAAATATGAGTAAAACACTATTTATCAATTTTTATATGTTTATTTATCTATAAGTCATGAAATTAATTTTTTAAAATAATTTTTAGAATTTTTATCTTTATCTATAAGTCATGAAATAATTTTTCATAAATTCTTTATGAATGTTTATATGTTTATCTATAATGAAATTAATTAAAGTGCAAAATGAAGGGGGAAAACAACGAGTAATTTCGTTTTTTTTTTTAAAATCAATTATTTAATCTTTATCTTTATTTGTAGGTCATGAAATTAATTTTTATAAGTTATTTATCAACTTTTATATGTTTATTTATGGGAAGAAATTTTAAATTATCTATAAGTTGTGAAATTAATTTTTTTAAATTAATTGTTTAATTTTTATTTTTATTTGTAGACTATAAAATTAATTTTTAGTTTTGTATGTTTATCTATATGGAGGAATTTTGAAATTCAAATCTTTATTCATAAGCAATGAAATTATTTTAAATTTTATCTATATAGAGGAATTTTGAAATTCAAATCTTTATCCATAAGCAATGAAATTAATTTTAATTTTAATTAATCAAACAAATAGAAAATGAATAAAAATAGAAAACATGAAAGGCAATCAAAGAAGGTTGCCACGTAGAAATTAGAGAGTTTTGAAATTATGAGAATTTAGAAATAAATATTTGAAAGCTTTTGACAAAACAACTACGTTTGATTATATTTGATTATATATAGATTATATATATATATATAGTATAGATAGATATAGATCTATCATTCGAGCATAATAATCATTCATTAAAACTAAAAATATAAAATATAAATATAAATATAAAAATCCCTAAAATCTTGTTTTGCATCATGAAGGGTTATCATTTTGGTTCTGAAATGAGGAGGGAAGTGCTTAGAATTGTGCTTTCAAAAACATTTGGTCTTATGATATGATCAGGATTACCATTCCTTCATCAAATAGACGTTCACATTAGTTCATAAAGTTCTGGATTCAAAAAAGAATTCATGCTTGGTTGGGGCCCCACAACTTTGTTTGAGAATGATTATCAACCCAGAGTCTAGAGTTGGGGATTGTTAGTGTATAAATTGACTGCTTTTGAAGTTTTGATAAGAATGGTTTGAGTAGATCAAAAGATTATCTGCTCTTAAATTCTTTATCTATTTATTTTTATATCAATAGACTTTCAATTACTTTATTATTATATAAAATTATTTTAGACATGAAATTTTTAGGCACGATTCAAAAGTAATGTTAGGAATTATGAAAAAAATATCATAAAGTGTTTCATGAAGATTCTTCACCCTTGAATTACACATACAATAAAATATTGCACATTAATCAAATGATGAAAAAATCTTTATGAAGTATTTGATGATTTTTTTCATGATCCCTAACTAGGAATTGGGGATGCTACTGCGCGGGCTGTGCAGCTGCAACTGCTGTGTAGCAAAATGGGCCTATTTCGGAGTCCATTTTGATAATCCGAACCGTTCATATTTTAGAACACATCAAGTAGAACATGCCTGATGTAACAACTAACAACTAGAACACATCCGAACCGAACGGTTCTAGTTTATGTGTTCTAGTTGATGTGTCCAAATAAAAAATCATGTAACCCACTCTAGAACAGCCTAATCTAACAACTAACAACTAATATTTGCCAATCAAAAAAAAAAAAAAAAAAAGTAGAACATGCTTGTAAAAAATAAAGTTAATCGGATATCCTTTATCCATTCATCCACCCACATTTGTATTTATTTTAATACTTTAAATCACAATTATTTTTTATTTCTATATATAAAAATGTGAGTGGATGAATGGGTAAACGATATCCGATTAACTTGATTTTTTACAGGCATATTCTACTTGATATATTCTAAAATATGAATGGTTCGGATTATCGAAATGGGCTCATTTCTTTTTTGATTCAAAGGAAAATGGGCCCATTTCGCTACACAACAGTTGCTGCCGCGTAGCCCACGCAGCAACATTTCCAATTCCCCCTAACATTACTCATGATTTAATAATTAGGGATGCATTTGAGAAGAGAAATAAAAAAAAATTCGTAATAGAGAATCTTGTGCCTGTTAGGTGATATCAGCTTAATGGGTAGACAAAATGTAGTTGCAACATTTTCATACATCTGAAGAATGGTTTAAGTAATTTATTTGTGGAAAAAAAAATATTAGGTGCTCTTAGAGAAATGTTCCAAACTATTTATCAATCTCGTGATATCTTCTAAAACATCAACTACAAAAAAAACATATCACACAGTCTAAACTAAGAACTATTTAATTGAGCACCGCATAAATTTGCTAAAAAAACACTTAAAAATTTCTCATGTTTGTGGCTCAAAATCAATTATTATTTGTTCATTTGGTCTGCCATCATGACACTAATGAAGTTATCACCAAGAACTATTTATCACTAAAAGTTTTGACATGTATTGCATATAACATACATGGGATAAAATATTTTACCAGAATCCTTCATTTTTTTTTTTTTTTTTTTTGTGACGTCTTACGTGTTGTAGTAGGTTTCATTATTTTTTATTTAATATAGTACATCCTAATAAAATATTTTACAATAACTGTGTCACTTCTTACATGGGCTTAATTTTAGCTTTTCCACTTGACACGGGTAAGCCCATAAAGGATATAGTCCACAACTTAGGGCCTAATACATAATTCAAATACTAAAGCCCAACGTTGTTGGAGCTCAACATGGCATTAAGAACCAATGATATCTGAACACGTGGCAAGAGAAAGATAAGCCACATAAGCAGACAAAGATCCTATAAAGTTATTGCACTGCACATCAGCCATTAATGGAGTTTCTTACAGCATTTATTGCGATCACCCCTCTCTGTCGGGACAGAACGGCCTCACCATAAGCAAGGCAAGCTAGAGCATAGACTTTCGACCAAGATGACAGGTCGGAAGGAACAACGAAATGATTACCAGAGGATATAAGCAGGTATCGAAGACAAGAAGAAGGTTAAGCTTTTCTATCACGAATCTATCTCTACATTACATCTCTTTTTCTAACTTGCTCGTCAGAGGGTTCGCTGAGGGACTCCCCGTTCCCCGTTGAACTCTTGTGCAGGTCTCTCGGTGGGCTTGGTACCTCGGGTACCGGTTTGGGAAGCGTGGATCAATCCGACCCGTTCCATTTGGAACACGTATCATCACCACTAAATTCTTACATTACACAAACCAACCCTTCAAAATGTTGAACAAGTCATGCGTTTGAGCATTGGCATGGAAGTGCTGACGTAGAATGAACTTGGTGTATATATAGAATGCCATGCATGCAATTGTTAGCCCAACTCAAAAGACCCACTGCCTATTCCAAAGTTAGCCTCCTCTCACCATAGCCGGCCCAAAACACCTTGCTGGGTCCATCATAGCTCCGACATATCCCTTCGTGATGGTGACTGTGGTCGAGATAAACACCAAAAGACCGATCACTAATCCAACGATCGAGAAAACAACGACATGGCCCAATGCCTTTGCTTGGCGATCGTCGAAAGCAATCCATATTGAAGCAAAAAGGAACACAAAAGTGCATATGATCTTGAGCCAAAGTGCCTGGCCCATTGCAAGGCCTGTCACAATGGGCCTATTTGGCCCAGGTGCAATGACTAAGAGGGTACAACCCCCAAGTAAAAAGGTTTGCTCAATGGTGCTACTGACCACAACTTTGAGTGCTAGTGCCCCTAAAGCACCTCCAAGGCATGGGCCACAATATAGACCGCGGCACGCGAAAAGGATATAAGGCCGACGAGGGCGGCAGAGAAGGAGATAATGGAGTTGATGTGGCCTCCAGAAATAGCGAAGGTGGCAAGATTTAGTATTGTAATAGTAAGGCCAACAAAGATTGATATTATTAGGTTTGGTGTGATGGTTTTGGTTTCACAAGTAGAGATGACTATGGTGTCGATCATGAAGACAAGGATCGTCGTGCCAAGGAGCTCTCCTAATGATGCTCACCAGACCTAATAATTAGTTATGGTGTTAGTACAAATTGAGTTTTTCGTTAGAAATACAAAAACTAAATATAGAACAGATGACTAGTTTTTCATTATGAATTTAGTTTCTTTGTTTTTTATTTGTGTGCTCAGTTTCTGTGTTCCTAACACTAGTGGACACATGTAAATTGCACGTAAAAACTAACATTAGAGGAAAAGGTGTCTTTTAATCGCAGCCTTTCAACCAATGTAGCCAAAGCTTGCTTCTTCCCTTCCTTGATGTTCTAGTTTTGCTCTGTCCTGCAAAAAGTGGACAAATGTTCAAGTAACTAATGACTATCTAACACCAAAGAGAGGTGGGATGGGGCCATATCTTAGCTCCAAATTATTTAGTCTACAAAATAAGAAGAAAAATATACCATTGAGAATGTTTGAATTCAATGGATAATTTCCTTTACTAGACAAAATAAGAAAGTTTTTGAATTATTTCAATTACGTCGGATGATCTTTTGAATTAGTTAAGAAAAGAAATATCCAATTTATAGTTGACACTCTCTATGGTTTTATTTGCTACTTCAATAAATTTGCTTAATTATATTGCAAAGGCTCCTGATTCGACTTTGATTGTATAGTGTGAGGAAACAATGAAATTAATTAAGAAACTTACTCTGCTTTTAAAAAGAGAGGTTGAATTTTATCTTTACCAAGGCTTTCTTCATCTTCCTCAACTCTCAAATTTACAGCCATCTTTTGTTAGTTTGCAAGAACACTTGTTTTAGCTTTTGTTATTTCTATTACATTTTGCCTAGAACTAAAGAGAAATAGTAACACTATATAAGCAAAATTTTTATTTAGAACGATGTGACTTTATATGATCCTCCCATTAAGATTTATACTCATACACAAAAGTTTTGTTTGTATTTACTTTGTTCATTAAGTAATATTATACAAAAAGAAAGGTTAGTTATAATTTTTGTGTGACTGAATTAGAATATTTTATTTTAGGATAAAACCTATCGGGTTGACTGTTAATTATAAAAGCATCATCTTTACATCACTCTGACGTGTTTTTTTATTTTGCATAATTTAGTTTTGTAAGATTGAACCTTTTTTTTTAGTTACTTTTATAATCACTAGTTTTTAGATACATTTTTTTAACTTTTGCCAAACAAAAGTTTAGAATTTGAACTAAGTCATCCATGATGTTGAAGTGTAAGTCATGCATAATGGTGAAGTATAATGATGACACAAGTCATTATCATGATCCACGAGCAGGTACTAAGTGGGTTACATGATTTTTTATTTGGACAACATTGGCAACCATGAAATGAAGAGAACAATTGGGTACAAAAAATCTACTCTAAGCACATATATGTGTTCTCATTAAGATTTTATTTCATTTTTTCCACAAAATCAACCACAAGTTACTTCCTGGTGATTTATGAGCCATTGAGTGGTAAACAGAAGTCATTATATCTTTGCACTTTGCTGGAAAGCCCTTCGTCTCGATGGTAATGGAACAAATCATTTCTTTCTACACTAAAATCACGCATTTCGTTTTATAAAAATCTCTTCTCAATACATGATTTGATTTGAATAGCCTCCTCTGCTTATCTCATGTGATGGTTCACATCAAGCCGAGTTAGAATTTACCTATGAAAATAGTGCTTAAGCTAAGCCTGATGGGCTTTTCTTATAAAGGTCAGGTCAGGCTTAGGTCATCGGAGAACTAAAAGCCTTATGTTCAAGCTCTGTCCAATGAATTTGACCTAGCATGGGCTAATGGGCCGGCTTATTAGTCAAGTTTAAAAATTTAAGGTTATGTTTGGTAGAGTTTTGTGGAATTATGATTTGAATGTAGAAAATTTATATTTTGAGTTGGTAAAAAAATTTAAGGTTACATTTGGTAGAAAATTTGTATTATAATTTGAGAATATGAGTTGTATTTTGAGTTGGTGAGTTATGGAATTATGATTTGAGTGTAGAAAATTTGTTTGGTTATGATTTTTTAATAGAGTGTTGAATTGAGTTTTGAATTGAGTGTGGAATTAAGTTTTGAAAGTTTGATTGACATGTGAAGTAAGAAAATTTGTTTGGTTATGAGTTTTAGAAAGAGTTTTCAAAACTTAATACAAATTGTTATAATTCATAACAAAACACACTACTTTCACGTTATTGAAAATTTTGATCAACACTCATAACTAAACTCTTTTTAAAATTCAATTAAAAAAATTATTATTAATAGAAAATAACATTGATCAATTTTTTAATTGACAATACTACAAAGGAAATAATTTTTTTTTCAAAATAAATATTCAAAAAATTTAAATCATAAATATTTAAATAATTTAAATAATCTAAAAAAAATTAATAAGTGAAAAATTAAAATAAATATTCAAAAAATTTAAATCCTAAAAATTTAAATAATTTAAATATTCAAAAATTTTAAATAATTTAAAATGTTAATATTTTAATTTTAAAAACAACTCTACACTCAAATCGTAACCAAACACATAAAAAAAAACTCAATTAAAAAATTATTTTTAAAACTCATAACCAAACACATAATTCGAAACTCCATACTACTTTCACAACTCTACACTCAAATCGTAACCAAATACATATAAAAAAAATTAAAATATTTAAAAATATTTTTATAAAATAGAGTTTGAATTTATTTTTATAAAATATTTTAAAATTTAAAAAATTAAAATCGTAATATTTTGAAATTAAAATATTTAAAAAAATTAAAAAAATTAAAAAAATCGTAACATATTTAAAATCTTAACAAAATTAAAATATTTTTTAAATATTTAAATATTTAAAATATTTAAAAAATTAAAATATTTATTTGAATTGAGTTTTGAATTATGTGTTTGGTTATAAGTTTTGAAAAATAATAATTATGTTTTGAATTGAGTTTTGAGAAATGGGTGTAGAATTATGATTAGAAAGCTCTAAACAAACAACACACTCAAATCAATGGGTAGAATTATATTTTGAGAGGCTTACCAAACGGAGCCTAAGTTTCTTTTGGGAATATTGAATTTTAGTTTAAAAGTCAAAAATTCACTATGCTTCGTTTGGCATGAGCTATTTTAGTTAAATTAGTCAATAAAGACAAAATAGATTAATTTAGTCAATAAGACAAATATCACATCCAAACTATAATCATTTCATTTTTCTCTTACAACCGTCAAATGAACTATATAAAATAAAATAAAATCAAAATTTATCCCAAACACAACTTTTTCAACCAGGCTAAAATAGTCATAAAGTCAGGCTAAATTAGCTCATTCCAAACGAGGACTACAAAAGTCAACAAATTAACAAACTATACCCAAAAAAAAAAAAGTCAAAGATTTTATTTTCTCTCTATTTTTTACATAATTTTTTCGTAAAAAACAAAAAAATATCCCACACGTACTAATTTTTTAATCTCATATTTTAATAAAAAAATTACTAAAATAATCTATTCCCAAATAAGACGTGAGATTTGTGCTTGTTTTTAGGATTATTATGTTATGATGTGCACCTTTAGGGGTACATAAAATATGCACTTACCATAAAATGAATAACTTTATCACAAAATTTTGTAACATTAATATCAAAATACGTAATCTTCCACAAAATTGGTGTAACAAAAATATCATAACCAAACTATAAACTTTTACAATATTAATCACAAAATTTTAAACATAAATTACATCAACTTATAACGAGATTATACATTTTATAATTGATATTACAAAATTTTATAATAAAATTATAAATTTTTGTAATAGAGTACATATAAAGGGTGTATGCCATATGATTTCACTTGATGACGACATGATGAAAATCATATTTGTTGCAAAAATTCAAGGGGTACTTACCAATTAGTCCTATTAACTAGACTTATTTACTTACAGGTCTTAACTAATAAATTTAACACTATAAAAATAAGAGAGTGATAAATTTATCACTAAAAATTTATTCATAAAAACAAAGAGACTGATAAATTTATCACTATAAATTTATTCATAAAAAAAAAAGACTGATAAATTTATCTTTATCACTTAATAAATTTATCAAATAGGACTTAATGGGTAATAAGTCTCCAAAGTAGGACCTATTGGTAGTTTACCCAAAATTCAACCATCTGCGATGGTTACTTTTGGGTAAACCAAAAAAAAATATAAAATAATAAAATAACATCCTAATTTATTAATTTATTTAAATCACATCAATTCTTTATCTTTTATATCCAAAACAATCCAAAATCATCCCTCCCCCTCTCTCTCTCTCTCTTCCCCAAATTTTTGAACCTAACCTTGTACACTTTTTTTGACTTCTTTCTATTGTACACTTGTCTCCCGCTTCTCTCTCTCTCTCCCAAAATTTTGAACCTAACCTCGTACACTTTTGTTGACTTCTAGCATTACACACTTGTCTCCCACACTTTCAGCACTAGATCTTTACTTTGTTCCACCGCAAAGAAAAATTCCTGGTAGCTCGAATTTCGTGGCCCGAATTCGGCTCGAAATCTAAAACGACGTCGTTTTGGGTTTCGAATTTTTTTTTTTCTTTTTCTTTCTCTTCCTTTTCTTTCTTTCTTTTCTTCTTCTTCTTCGTTGAACCAGGCAACACAGGCAAGAGAGAGAGGAGGGGAGAGGAGAGGAGAGAAGGGCCCCTGCCGCCGCCGATCGTCGCAGCCCCGCCGTAGCTCATCGCAGCCCCGCCTGCGGCCCCGACTCCTCCTCCAGCCCCATTTTTATGGCCCCCTCCCCTCCAGTCCTCCTCCTCCCTCCTTCTTTTTCTTCTCTTCTTCCTCTGCTCTGAATTCGAGCCAAATTCGAGCCTCCGAATTCGAGCTACGAATCGGAGCTGACCACAAAATATGTCCCTCACCCCTCACCAGATCGTTGCTTTGTTCCAATGTGTCCTCCATCTTGCTATCCGTCATTTCTGGTAAGACTCTCCCGTTTGGATTGGATTGAGATTAGGAAATTCGATTGGACATCAAGGTTGGAAACCTAGATTTTGGAAAGAAAAAATAAAATAAAATAAAAATATTATTAAACAATGCAAACTAACTAATTGTGTTTCCTCTTGTAGTCGCATAATTCAATGTCTCGTCTAAATTAAGCACAAACAAACTTCTCTAGTCTAAGAAGACGGCTCCAACTATATGGTTCAACAAACAAATGCAAGTTTGAATAATAGAACCAGTAACTTCCATCCCGGGACCCCAATGTCAAAGGGCAGTGGCGGATCCATAAATTGTAAAAAATACGGAATAAGGTGAAATTATAAGATTTTTTTTTTTTTACACCTAAGTAAAATTCATATAGATTTTGGACGTTTAAAATGTAAAGGGTAAATTATGCAAATAGTCCCTCTACTTTACACAACATGTTAATTTGGTCCCTATATTTTCAATTTGCTCGATTTTGTCCCTTAATTTAACAGATTGTGTCATTTTAGTCTAATAAATAACGGTTGTTAAATTAATTTAACGGAAAGTCAAATAATGTGTCAATTTGGTCCCTGTACTTTCAATTTTTTCGATTTTGACAGAGACTAAATTGACACATTGTGAAAAATACAAGAACCAAATTGACACATTGTTTGACTTTCGGTTAAATTAACTTAACAACCGTTATTTATTGGACTAAAATGACACAATCTGTTAAATTAGGAGGCAAAATCGAGCAAATTTAAACTACAGGGACCAAATTGACACATCAAGTAAAGTACAGGGACTATTTACATAATTTTCCCAAATGCAAATTTCTTTTATAAATACTCAAAATTATTTAGGCAAATAAGATTTTTGAGAATTTAGAATTACTGATAATCTAATTACCAGAGTATGTCCTTGCCCTCTATGCATGACAGAACAATGGTCAGAATTGAGATGTGAGTAAAAGGTTTGGAGGCCAAAGCACTGCTTATGTGGTTAACTCATATGTCTATATCTAGCATTATTTATTGCAAATTCCTAAGCCTTCCCCAATTAGCATGCAGTAAGAGTCAATGGCAACGACATTTTTAAAAGGATGATCACTTTGTCAAACAGATGGAAAAGGAAAAGGGAAGCAACCGTAAAAACAAAAAATGAACGAAAGTAAAATCAAAGGTCAGTTAGATATTGAGTGAAATGATGTTTAAATTTTATAATTCAATGGAAAGTACAAAACTCAAGTATGAAAGCTTACTAAAAGACTGACTTTCATTCACTAGGCCAGCGTGAAACTAAGAAAGAGAGATGTGCTTGAACTATAGGAAATCATTATTCAAAGGATCTGATGTGTGAATCATAATAGAATTTCTTCCCCATTTCCTTCATTTTTTTTATTAGCAAAAGAAAGAAGCTATATTGATAAATATATGAGTACATCATATCAGTACAGTCGAAGCGGATGGGTGCATACAAACAGCATCATAGCAGAAACACAACGATCGATGCCCGCCCAATTATGTGCTAACACACCATCAAGAGTTGTTGAGAATCCAACCACCACCGGAATAACATGCAGAAAACAAAATCAAAATACAAATAGCACTAACCACCCGTTAGCCAACCCCCCCCCCCCCCCCACAACAAAAAAAAAAAAAAAAAGAAAAAGAAAAAGAAAAAGGAAAACCCCAAAACTGTCACCCTTGTTCCTACAAACATTTCCTCACTTGCTGAATATTGGAGACAACATCATTGATAGAAAAAGAGCAACCAGCAGCATATGATTTCAACCAGAAAGCTACTCTCAATTTAATGAGATCACATAACTCCACCAAGTTTGGATGTAAACTTGAAAAAATGCATTCATTTCTGCATTTTCATACTGACCAAATCATAGCAGCAGGGATAACTCTTTAAACCATTTTCTTTTTATCGGCAAAAAAACTTTATTGATGCAAGAGACAAGTACAAAGTACAAAACAAATTACATTAATAAAGAAAAGGGGAATGCAAAAGCATCACAATGAGCTAAGACATTCCAACTAGGTTGGCACCAAAAAGCCCATCCTATCATTTGCTAGCACTCCCAGAGTTGGTGAGAAACCAACGAGAAAACAAACCAACCACCAAAACAACAACAGCACAGCTGAGTAGCCAAATCAAACACACCCACAGGAGAGCACATCAGAGTCCATCACAGACCTCATAAGCCAGATCTTACATAAGCTCAAACTCCAGTTCTTATGCAAAACAAATTAGCTCAACTAGATAACCTCTTAACCCAGAAAGACACTCAACCACCAGACCTGAGACAAAACTTTACATGCTAAGAAATCAACCATAGCAGCAGCCATGTTCACACACAAAACAAAACACAACCAAGGAACATAACAGAATTATAAACCTGACCTTCCTTCTTTCTAAACTTCTAGCTCACACTACAAGAAAAAACACATTTGGCGACTAAATTTTTAGTCGCCAAAAGTCAATTTTTAGTCGCCAAAAATCGGTTTTTAAGTTTCCCCGACTAAATTTTTTAGTCGCCGATTTGGTCGCTATTAAATGGTCGGGAAAGGTATTGGCGACTAAAAAACTTTTAGTCGCCAAAAAGCAAGTCTTTAGCGACTAAAACTTTGGTCGCCAATAGTCAATTATATTTTTTAAATTATACATTTGGCGACTAAATTTTTAGTCGCCAATAGTCAATTATATTTTTTTAAATTATACATTTACCGACTAAAAATATAGTCGCCAATACTCAAGGAATCGGTGACCAAACAGATTTAGTCGCCAAAAGCTCAGTCCGAAAAAAAAAAAAAATTACACCTTGCTCTTGTAGAGATTCGAACCATCAACCTCCCACACCATAAACTTTACACAATACACTCCTTCCACTACGCCTCCATAACATCATATGATTATATATGAAACATATATTATTTATATAGTACTTAGACCTGTATTAATATAAAAATATATATATATATATAAACATAATTATTTTTTATTGAACATAATTTATGTAAAAATAAATTTTTTAGTAGAAAAAAAAAAAGGAGACCACTTTTGGCGACTAAACATAATTTTAGTTGTCAATTCTATACTTTTGGATACTAATTATTTTTTAGTCGTTAAAAAAAAAAATTCACGTGCTAAAAATACCACTTTTGGCGACTAAACTTCTTTTAGTCACCAAAAAGCCTCACTTTCGGCTACTAAACATGTTTTTAGTCGTCGAATGCTTCACTTTTGGCTACTAATTTTTTTTTAGTCGCCAAAGGGCCTTACTTTTGGCTACTAAAATTTTTTTAGTCGGTAAAAGCCTCGCTTTTGGCAACGAAACAAATTTTTAGTCGCCGAATGCCTCACTTTTGGCTACTAAATTTTTTTTAGTCGCCAAAAGGCCTTACTTTTGGCTACTAAAATTTTTTTAGTCGCTAAAAGCCATATATCGGCGACCAAACAAATTTTTAGTCGCCAAAACCTATACTTTTGGCTACTAAATTTTTTTAGTCGCCAAAAATCTTTACTTTTGGCTACTAATGCATTTTTAGTCACCAAATGCTATACTTTCAGCGACGAAATGTGATTTTTTAGTCGCCAATAGTGCTTTTTCTTGTAGTGTCAACCACCACTGTGACAAACTCTCAATAGAACCTAGTACTATCCATGGTAGCCCCCCCCCCCAATGAATTATACACACTACAACAAAGTGCACCTTTGGCAACTAATTTTGGCGTCTAAAAGATTTTTAGTCACCAAAAGTACAATTTTTGGCGACTAAAAACTAATTTTGTTGGCATTGGTTCAAGATCTCGCTACTAAAATATTTTAGTCAATAAATATTTATTATTGGCAACTAAATTCAAATTCAGTCGGCAAAAATTCAACTTTTAGCGACTAAACAGGATATTAGTCACCGTTAGTATAGATTTTAGGCTAGAAAAAATAAATTTAATAGGGATTTTATTGTTGTTTCCCGACTAAAATATAAATTAGTCGCGAAAGAGGACGTTTGGCGACTAGGATTTTCGTCGCTGTTGAGTGATATTTGGCTACAAAAAAAGTTAGTCAGCATAATTCATTCCTTTCCCGACCAAAAATCAAATTAGTCGCTAAATGTTGAAATTTCAACGCGCGCCAATTCTTTTATTGCTGCGCGCGCATTGATCTCTGTTAGGTAACACAACTTCACAACAATGTATGACTCTCACACCTCACCAAACCTCACAGAAATCACTCCCTCACCGTAGCCTACCGTACGAGCGACATTGCGATGGCCACCGCCACTGCCACCGCCACCGCCACCGCCACCGCAACCGTCGCAAATCACCACCGTCACAGCCGCACATCATAGGTTCTCTCTCTCTCTCTCTCTCTCTCTCTCTCTCTCTCTCTTGCTCTCCTTCTTGGTCTGTCTGTGCGTCCGTCTCTCACTCTTTTGCACAGTCTCTCTGTCTGCCTCTATTTGTCTGTCTGTCTGTCTATTTGTCTCTCTCTCCCCTCCTTTCTCTGTTTCCCCTTTTTTTGACGCTATAGGGTTCATTCAAATATGTGGCTGTAATTGATTAAAAATTTTAAAGAAGATGTTTAATATGTGTGTGTCTCTACATATCTAATGCTTTGTACACGTATTGCAAGCTTCTCTCTCTCTCTTGCTCGACCTCTCTCACTCACAGTCTTTTTCTGTCTCTCTCTCTCTCTCTCTCTCTCTCTCTCTATGTTTCCTCCTTTTCTGACATTGTTGCTTTAGGGTTTTTTTTCAAAATTTAATGTATGTGGCTATAATTTATTAAAAATTACAAAGATGATGTTTAATATATGAACAAATCATATGAATTTTTATGATTCTGTCATCTGAAGCTAAAGATTTATCTTCATAAATTCAATAAAGTTACTATCATGTCATTTTCAATAAAATTTTTGCATTAATTTTGTTGAATTCTGATTGTTCTTTCACAAAGGAATTTTTAAATGCAATTGATGGTGTCAAATCATCATAGCCAAAAAAAAAAAGATGATCTCAAAGAGAGTCACTTAGTTGTATTGTGGTGGTCCAATGAAGAATGATATGTATTCCCATGAGGGGAATGTTTGATGTAGATAACTTTTTTTAGTTTCTTTTATATTTTTACATTTGGTTGTCCAGAGTTCTTTTACCCTTGATGGTATTGGTTTCTTTCTTGGGATGTAGCTCTTTCCATTGCACAAGTTCTTCTAACTTCAATAAATTCTTTTCTTTGCCATTCTTAAAAAAAGAAAGAAAGAAGAACATGCATAAGTGAAATTTTTGAACCTAGTTTACTTGAATTTTTTTCACCTTATATTGTATTTAAAGTTTGTTTGGTTATTGACTTGACCAATTTGAAACTTTTTCACCTTAATTTTGTGTGTAAAGTTTGCTTGTTTAGAGTATTAATAAGTTTTCTTCATTTTGGATAATGCTAATTTCCTTTTGTACGCCACCAGTATTACAGTCCCAAACTTTCATTTTTCTAATTGATTTCCAGAGTTGCCTGATGCAGCAACTCTTGTGTTTCCTCTTTTTTCGCTTTCCTTTCTTCTCGTCTTTTATTTTTTTTCTCCCTTCTTTCATTTCTTTTTCTTCTACTACGCAACAAAGCAACTTGAAAAACCTAGAAATCCCCTAGATGTTGATTTGTGATTATGTATCAATTTTAGGCAGTAAATAACAATCCCAATCAAACAATGAAGACAAATAAACACAACGATTTTACGTGAGAAAACCACAATTGAAGCCTATCCAATTGTGATAAAAAAAACCATGGGCAAAAGTCACAAAACAATCCACTAAAAAGACATAAAGGAATTACACAAGTATACTCTCAATTACCTAGCGAATCCACACTCGAATTGAACCAACCCCTATGTGCCTCTTCCAGCCCCGTCTTCACCTCAGAATTGTCTTACCCAACGTTGAATCCATAATGCCGATGTCGAATCACGACGATGAGCCACTCCAGAATCCACCAAAGCTGCCGGCTCAAATTCTCCAGAATCTACCGAAGAACAACTCTCTCTTTTGTATAGAATAAACAAACAATCCTTTAATGTATACTTCTTAAACCATGAGTTGAATACTCAAATCAAACATCAAAGAAAACTAGCAAAATAGCCCCAGATATACACCCTAATATCCAAGAAGAAGATCTGGAAGTGTAACCCTAAAATCTGATTGAATCACATATTTATAGCAATCTATTCCGCGAACTCCGCTCGAGTGCCAGAATGGCCGCTGGAGCAGACTGACGTTCGAGCGTAGGAATTTCCGCTCGAGCGGGAAAAAACATCTCCTAGTATTTTTGCAGGCGATCAAACTTTTGGAACAAAGGATTCTCCACTCGAGTGGGGGAATGTTCGCTCGAGTGGACAAGCAACTTCGAATGCATTTTTGCATTTTGCTTCGGGGGCGCTGCCCCTCAACCCCGCCGTGGCGCTGCCCCGGACCCGCCAAGGGGCACTGCCCCCTAGACCCCCACGAGCTGACCGGGCAGCTTGATCCTCGTCATAGTCAAGGAAGTGGCAATCATGAAAGAATTAACACCACAAACTACTCTGCAAGGCACAATTTGGGTTAGATTCGTATCTACGTACTCATAACCTCACTGAAATAAAAGAGCGAATAAAATTACAACTGAAAGGAGTTTTGTCAAATGGGATTGCCAAGAATAAAAACCTAACACAACTCCATGTTGTTGCTGCTGCTGCAACAGTCCTTTCCTCTTCTCCACCACCGCAGTGGCCAACCAACTCCCTATGCCCCTTCATCCTATCACCATGCACCGAGAATGAAAGAAAAAAAATACTCCTCTGCAGTATTACATTAGGAATTCAAATATGTTAATACCATTGTATACTTTTCACTACTTTAATACTTGTTCAAATTAGAAATAAGAGATAGTATCACATTCCTTTACCATTGATGATCAACATTGTTCTTCCTAGTGTTTTCTCTCACATATTTATATTATTTTACTAAAATGCATTGCTTTTACTATATTTGTTTCAGTTCCCTTGAATTGTGGTGAGTACATGTATTTTCCAAAACTATTTTTTATCTGGCATATTTTCTGACCAGCATGTCTTTTCTCACACCATAAACCACTACCTTTTTATCAGGATCTTTTGATTTATGTCATGTTGATAAGATTAGGCTAAAAAGTAGCTCTTTAGATTAAACTGGTTTGGGAAAGTATAGTACACTAGTTTATAAAAAATTCATGATTAAAAGGGAAAGTATAGTACACTAGTTTTTTTATCATATTGGGATCTTAGCATAATCAAATATATAAAAGGTGGTGAATTTAGCAATTCCATTTTTTTAGGAAAATGCAATGGATTTTTCTATAATTATATATTTTCTTTTTCTTATTGTGTGTGTGTGTGTGTATATATAATGCTCTGTCTACATATGCATGTGAATCAATCAGCAGAATTATTGCCACTGAACAGCAGTTGGATCATTCAATTTACACTACATAAGGTACCGAGTTTGTATCCTGAAATTTTTTATGAAGTGGGTATATTTTGTTTTAATATTATTTATTATCTCTTTATGCTCTTTATGAGTTGGGTGATGGAAAATAACTATTAACTTATGTGATGCTGCCCCCACTGTGATTATTGGATATAAAATGCTTGTTGTTGCTTTGTTGCATAAAATTGTATAGTATGATTGGTGTTTACCCAGTTGCTAAAATATGAATGCGGTTCAATCTTACAATAATTACAAACTTTTTAACGTTTCCTAGAATTATGACATTAGTGGATTTTGCAAACATCAGAACTATACAACCAAAAGATTTGATGTAGCTCAGTTTCCATGGATACTATTCAAATTGTAGAAATTCCTAGCCTTGAATTGTAGATTTTCTTCTCAATGTCATGTTCCCAATTTTGCCTTGCGTTAATTTGATTGCTACATAGCAGGTTATTTTTTTTTATTTTTTTTGTATTAAGGGCTACTCTTAATCTTCTTCCTTGTGTAATTTTATTATGCATTCTAAATTCCTTCTTTCATTGTTCATTTTTTTAAAACTAACTATTAGTTTTTATTTGGTTTTTTGTGTTCTTTTATCATGAAGACAATATTGCATCTATTGTGGGCAACTTAATTGCATCTGCTGTTGGTTTTAATTCTATTGACTTTTGTTTTTCTTTACTTGCATTTTTAGGGGTGGTTTTAAGTAATTGTAGTATTTAGTCAAAAATAAAGCAGAGAATAATCGTGTCAACCATTCTCAGTCTTGGGTTTTCTTTGATAAACTTGCAACAGATTCGTAGTCCATCACCTCCACAACCAAACTTCATATTACACTCTTAACAATCACACTGTTATTTTTGCTTAGTTGACTACTACAAAAATTGGAATGATAACGCATCAGGAATGCTATTTCGTTAGTTTCTTTTCTAGATTTGGTTTTGGTGATGTAGAATGGACTTTGACATATGAGTGTAATTTGGAGCACAATTTATTGACTATGGGTTTCGGTTAAAATATTTTAATACTTTATTTGGCACCTTTTTTTGGTGAAGAAATAAAAATCTCACAACTTCATAGGTTAGTTGATAAAAGAAGGATTCAAACATCCTATGGGTAGGTTTGGTTTGTGTTTCTGAAAAAAATTTCAGAAATTTTCTCTACAAACAAATTTCAGAAATTTTCTCTACCAAACAAATTTTCCCAAAAAAATTTCCCAAAACACACAAACCAAACAAGTTTTCCAAACAAATCTCTCTCACACACACATCAAATCAATCACTTTTTCCAAAACTCTCTCTCAAAACAATTTTCCAAAACAAATTTCCCAAAAAACCAAACCAAACATGTTTTCGTACTTTTTATCTCTAAAACACATCTCTCAAACACAAACCAAACATACCCTATGTTTCCTTTAGCTTTTTTCAGGTTTTGAAATGTTTCTTTTAGATTTCTTCTATTTCCCTCCTCAGTAGCCCCCCTATTATTAGTGGTATCAACCTTCTCCATCATCTCACTTGCAGACAAGCTCCCTCTATTATTTTTTGAGAATAATTTATAACATTCTTTTTGCATGGTGTAGACGGGCTCCCGGGAACTCCCCGATATCCGCGCCTGCGAGGGGGCGCGAATCTCGTTTTGTTCCAAGCTACTACAGTTCGGACTCAATGTCACGGTTCTGAATCTGATCTAGCAAAGTGCAATGCAAGACCGATAAATCACCAAAGAGTCCAAATTCGGCAAATCGTTTTGGAAAACTGATTTTTATAAAGAAGTGCCAAACATGGACTGCTTTTCCAGATACAAAGTCGCCACCTAAATATTTCATTTTTTGGGGGAATTTAGGAAACCTTGACTCGTGCCGAAGGCCACGTGTCCGTCATCACCAAAGTTGCCTCGGCTCGGGAACTTGGGTACGAGAGGGGAAGGTCATGCAATGAGCACCCCCGCTCGCTCGATCAAAGATCGACCTGTACTAAGCATGATATTTCGTTTTTGAAAACACATGTGCTCTTATTCCGGTTAATTTAGCTAATCTTACTACGCGATGCGCACAGCATACAAGTATAGACTAGATCGCCTAATTTGGAACAAAACATTGCATATTTGTTTGAAAATGGTTTGGAGTTTGCTACTCGTAAGTAGGCTAAATCAGGGATTTTAATGAATTGTTCCAATTCGAGTAATCCGACCTTCACCCACAGGCATTCAGGCAGTTAATCAACTAAGTAATTAGCCTCATGGCAAGCATGCTTTCATGGCAGTCAATAACACACATGCAGTATGCTAAAGCGTAAACACTCACAGTGTACTCCGAGCCAAAACAGAGAACTAGTTAGAAATCATGCATGATCCTAGTTCATGTTGAGATGGCTAATGCAACATATGCAAAAATGCAATTAAAATAGGCTCGGCTATTCTAAGATGGCATATGAAATGCAACTTGGTACATGTATTCAAACATGAATTGAAATACAATGCAGTTTGTATGATGCACCGAGCCCGGTGTATGCAAGACAGATGAATGAATGCACGCATGCAAGCATAAGGTATGCTAATTGAAATATGCCCTAAAACTAACCATCGTAAACGGTTAAGTAAAAGGGAGAAAGAAATGGGGATTGGAAGACATGCATCACACACACGCACGCTTATTACAACAGTGTGCCCTCTCGAGGGAGGGACCAAATAAGAAGCTAACTAGCTAATCTAAGCTAATTACACTAATTATTACAAATCAACGAAGCTAATTAACTAATCCTAGCTAACTAACTATTACAAAATAATTAAGCAGCTAAACGCATTAACTACTTAAGTTACAAGCCAAAGCATAAACTAGCTATTCACATTAGCTAAGTAAAGCAGTAAACAAAGGTGCCCTCAGAGGAAAGAATGCATGCATGCCCGATCACCTCGTTCAAAAATCCGTCACGATGCCCCAACTTGCCTCTGTTTGCAACTGCTCTCAGAAACTTGCACCAAGCTCCAGAAAGCTTCTAACACACCTTGGGGACCTGTGGGAGGGTGGCCGACCAGTTGTTGCTGCCAAACTCCAGTTTTTTGCAACAGAGAGCAAGAAAGGGCATGGCAATGTATTTGCAAGGTATGTGTGCACAACCACCCTCCCTATCATTTCATAAGCTCAAGGGAGTGTAGTTCTCGACCCTGGGGCCACCAATCGCGCA